>OU343223.1:225473965-225628510 GCA_910596185.1 Chrysanthemum makinoi | reverse complement strand
TCAACCTGAATATAACACTTGTATAACTATTCTCAGTGTTTGAAAAATTTAAGTCGAACATAGTTAGTCAGACTATGTTCCACTATCCCTAGATTAAATATAGCTGACTAGACTATATTTAGCCGATGTTCGATAAATTTTCCAAATACCTAAATTAGGTATACTTGTGATATGTCCATAGCTTTTGAGAAATTGTCCACTAAGCAAAGGCGATATCAAACCATCCAGTTGCAAGTCCTGGCCATAAAAGACTTGCAACCTATGTTTTCACATTCCATTGCATAGAAGATAGTATGGGTAGATACGTGTGAAAAGGAAATCTTAAGTAATTCTAAAACAGTCCATACTTGGCTAGAATCACGAACCTTTAACAATGAAGGTTTCAGAAGAGAATTTTTGATGAATGTAGAGAAAGTTGCTGAACTTCAGCTTTTGTAGATGATAAATTAGTTTGTCCTTTAGAAATCCTATTTCTTGTATTTCCATTAGGGAAATTGATAGACTGTGACGGGTTTCATGTAAAACGATATCATATAATGTTTATAAGATAATTTTTGGAGACTTTGTATAACTTACAATGTCTGAGAAGTAAATTAGACCATTGTGTAACTCACAATGTCTTGAGAAATGATGGAGAGATCATTGTGTAACCCACAATGTCTTGAGAAATGATAGAGAGATCATTGTGTACTCACAATATTTTGAGAAATAAATTAAACCATTGTGTACCTCACAATGTTTTGAGAAATGATGGAGAGGTCATTGTGTACTCACAATGTCTAGGAAATAATAGAGACCATTGTGCAACTCACAAGGTCTGAGAAATAGTTGAGACCATTGTTTCACTCACAGTGTCTGAGGATATAAGAGAGACCACTGTAGGATTTACAGTGTCTGAGAATGTAATAGAGACCATTGTAGGATTACAGTGTCTGAGAATGTAATAGAGACCACTGTAGGATTACAGTGTCTTGAAAAATGAATGAGACCATTGTATCTCACAATGTCTAGGAAGTAGGAAAGACCATTGTAGTCAGTTACAATGTCTTGGAGGAAGTTTCGTAATCCTAAAATGCATGAGCAGATGCATGATTGGGAGATTGGGAAAATATGGTTGTGCCGTAATGCCTTAGAATAGGCATACGCAGATATGTTGAGTACTTTGTTTATGATTGAAATTATGTCAAGTGAATATATATCAATATACTAGTATGTTTGTATAGCTTAAAATGCCTAAAAGTCACATAATCGTCTGGAGGATGGAAGGCACGGAGAACGGAAGGCTATAAAATGTTTTGTTTGTAAAAGTGGTTATAGTTTAGGTCTCGATTAGACCCGTTTCTCTATAATTAATTCTCTGATACCAATCTGTAACACCCCCAATTTCGTGATACGCAGCGGAATTCAAACTGGGTGTTACTTCATGGCACAACAGTCATAACAATAGAAAACGTACTCTAATTGAGTCGTTTTAAAAGATTTATCATTCAATTTATATAAATATCAGAGTTTACAAAAATGAGGTCCCAGATGGTTCCAAGTTTACAAAATACATTAAATTGGTTTTCGAATGATAATAAAATTTATAGCCCTCTTGAGTATCCATGCTCCTCCGTGCCAGCCTCGTATAATATGGACCTGAAATACATGCTTAAAACTGTCAACACAAAGGTTGAGTGAAATTCATAGAGTTTGTTTGATGGTTGAACACATTATGTTTATAGTGTGAGTTATAAATTCACACCAATGGTTTGAAAGCAAAACAGTTATTATTAGACTAAGCATCATGCAATCAAGGCGTTAACGTGTTCCAAAATTAATTGGAGAAAATGTCGGTGCGTGCCCTATCAGGTAAAATTGCCGTTTTTACCAATGTTACTCAAATATAGTGCGTTTGTTTGCCTTTAATGGGGCCAACACAAACGGGATTCGTCAATCCCAATAGATCTATTCACAATATTCGCGCCCACTCTCACATAGTGATTAATGATTGATGATTAAGGGACTTAAGTTTGGCAAATGCGGAAACTTAGTGCTAATAACAATCAGATAAGTATATAGTGGTACGGCTGCCTCAAGTATATGATACTTGAGCCCGCTTTTATTTGATACGGCTGCCTCAATACGTTGTGATACTTGAGCCCGCTTTTGTTTGAAAGCAATTTGTTTGGTTTAAAATAAAGCATGTATTTCCCCCAAAGAGTTTGTAAAACAATTAAGTAATAGAAAGTGGGGCTATGAACTCACGGTAATCAGTAAAAGTTTAGAGTACTTATAAAAGTAAATGAAAGTAGTTGAGCATGTATCTCCCCCAAAAGTAATTCAAAACGTATAAAAGTAGGGGCTATGAAACTCACGATAATCTTTAAAAGTTTAGAATACTTTTGAAAGTAAATGAAAATAGTTGAGCATGTATCTCCCCCAAAGAGTTTATAAAGTAATTAAACGAGTAAAAGTGGGGCTACGAACTCACCTTAGCGTATAGTGAATAAGGTAATGCAAGCGATGTCAAATAAAGCATGACGATAACGAATCAGCACAACCTAATAGATATGTAATGTGTCTCAGAATATAACACGCGAAAAGTAATCGATGCGTATGAGTTTTCAAAAGATAATACGTTTTAGTTTTCGTGGAAGTTTCTTATCAACGTTTGTAAAATGTTTAGTTCCATCATTCGTGTGGTGGTATAAAGTCATAGACTCAAGATAAACGCACGCCAAAGTATAATATATATATCACATATATATTATAAAGTAAAAGAATAGACAAGATGTTTCAAGAAAACGAGTCACAAAAATATTGACGGGTGAATTCTAGGCGAGAGGTTAATGACTTAATCAAGGTATTTTTATTCTCCAAATGGGTGGACAACCTCCACTTATACCCAATAAGTATCTAATAAGTATTACTTAATAATTTTTAACTTTTACTAAGTGATCACACTTTTATTTCTCAAAAATAGATGTAAAAACCATGTTGCTGAATTTTGGTCAACTTCACACCATCGTATCTCTTAACCTATAAAAGATACAATGATGGGGTTTTCACCCCTAGAAATATACTCAAGTTTACTTTCCAAAATATTAGGCCATTCAATCAAATCATTTACCAATCAACGGGAAATGAGTTTTTACCAACTATAACTCCAACCAGAAAGTTTGCTGAAATTCTAATGCTTACGGTTTTGGTCATAAATACTATTCTATAATAGCTATCAAGTTGAAACCAATTGGAGGTGAAAGCTTATAATGTATAGTGTTGAACCATGTTTTAAAAACCCAAGCCTACTGTACAAAAATCTGGAGCAAAACATGTTTTCCAACAGCAGCTCCAGAATTGACATGTTTCCATAAA
Organism: Chrysanthemum makinoi; assembly: GCA_910596185.1. Classification (NCBI taxonomy): domain Eukaryota; kingdom Viridiplantae; phylum Streptophyta; class Magnoliopsida; order Asterales; family Asteraceae; genus Chrysanthemum; species Chrysanthemum makinoi. Next base: position 225,625,153 of record OU343223.1, on the reverse strand, counting down.
ATGGCCATATCTCATTCATCCGGAAGAGATATCACCCTATCCAATTCAACACATGTACCTTAAACTTATTTCCATAATCCTATCAAATAATATAGACCTTCTTAGGCCAAAATTTTTCTGCAATTAACCCATCTATACTGCTGGTCTGCAGCAGTCCCAACTTTTCCTACGAAACACTAATCTTAACGTATTTCCTAAACCGTGATAGCTATTAAAGTGATTCCACTTGGAGAAGTTAGATTTAGATGTACACTACTGAGATTAGCTTTCCTATCCTACATTTTAGAGTACTAACCTGGAGTTTAACTCGTTTTCCAAATGATGTTCCAGATTTGACTAGCAATCGTAAAACGGCCATAACTCCCTTATCGGGAGGAGTTGATGACCCATCCAATTCGCCACATGAAGCTAAGATATATATCTATCTAAGAAGGTGATTTCCCAGTAGGCCATAAGCCAAAAATACTGCATACCAACTCGATTTAGCTGCTGACCTGAAACAACCCTTAATTTACACTAATAACAGGTTTTCTTGTTGACTCGAGAGTAAAAATGCAAACATCACTTGGATGTTTGTTGAGCCAAGACTATGAGACAAGGAACACACCCCCGTGGGTATTTCTTTAACCTAACCAATTTACACCCTTTCGGACAGAAATAAGCAAAATAAACACCCCTTGTTGTGCAGAAAAATAAGTAATAAAACATACCCTTCGGGGGTTGTAATAAGCATATGTGAAAGCCCCATCTGGGCTGTAAACGACAGAATCAAACGCCCCTTTTGGGGCTGAATAATAAGCTGAACCAAACGCTCCTATTGGTGCAGAAAATTCAGCATCAAATGCACCCTTTTATGCAGAAAATAATCAGACAAGCGCACCCCATGTTGGGGCGGTTTTGCAGCCAACAAACCCCCGCTGTTGGGGCTGTTTTGCAGCAAGCAAACACCCCTTTTGGGTGGGCTGCGATAACAGACAAGAAACACCCTTGAGGGCTATAACATGACGAATCAAACACCTCCTATTGGGGCTGGTGTTGGACAGAAATAAGCAAACAAAACACACCCTTTTGGGTGGTTTTCTTTCCAGCCTAGAACCAAACAAACGAAACACCACTCTTGTGGTTTTTATCCCAACTCGAGATCAAGCAAACAAAACACCCCTTCGGGGTTACTTGCAATCCGAGACCCAGACAACAAAATAAGCTTAATATTGAAACAACTAGTCATACACCTTTTTAAGATAAGCTAAAACAAACAAATACACCCTTCGGGGTGTATTTCTGTCGCGGATGAGAACTAAAACAAACGACCTTTCGGGTGGGTTTATCGAGCACAAAACAAACTCCAATCAAACCCGAGACCCAAGTGGGTTGTCTCGACCCATACAGGTTTAACCCGACCGGAAATAACACCAATCAAATAAACTCCTCTTAAATCATTACCACCACACAAATTCATAATCAAAAACATATTTAATCCAGTTTTTACATTCATGAAGAGTGAATAAGCTGATTTGTATCCGGTTTTAATCAAAGAGAAATTAGATAGAATAGATATATGTATGTCGACATACCAAGAGTGTGAAATAGATATGTGATGGGAGATGATGGTGGTGGCGACCGTTGTGGTGGTGACTACCCGAACCAGAAACAACAGCCATGGTCTCTAGACTCCTCATCTTGATGATGATGTTTGCGTGGAGTGGCTGTGGTGATGGAGAGATGGGAGGTGGCTGCGATGGTGGTGATGTTGTTGTCGATTGCTGGTAGTAAAAGAGAGGGAAGAGAGAAGATAACTCTTCTCTGTTTTTCTTTTTGTTTGTGATAGACATGAAACATATATTATATACATGTTGGAGTCGGTTTAGACTTAGAAGAAAATATCAAGTTGTCTTTGATAGTATAGATATTTTAGTTAGCTTAGGTAGGAAGACTTGATGTGTATCGGTATAATTTGATTCCGACAATTACTAATGTTAAGCCTTTAAATTTAAAAACTTAGAAGAAACCAAGCTTAGAATTTATGCATCAAGCCTTGTAAGGTGAGGATTAAAGAATGTAAATTAGACTTGTAATATATCATAGAGTTTAAGTTTTTGTGTTTTAGAGACTTGTACTTTGGTGTTTACAATTTTAAATAAGTAAATAAATGGCAAACATTATTCTGGACGTTAAGTACTCGTACGCTAACGAAATAACGTAACGTAATAAAATTTGAAAACTCTTATGCTTAACCTATACGGATGTTTATAAACATAAGTAATGTTGATTTCGGTGAGCACATTTATTGGGAATGTGAGTTACGTCACATTAGTTAGTTGTTGAGATCAGGTAAATTAATAACGTTTCATTTAAAAAAAAATAGACGTAGAAAATGGATAAATATATATATTTTTTTTGTAGAATATTATATTAATTTAATACAATGTGAAATTTACGGGTGGTTACAATTAGAGTGATAAACCCCATCTACATCGTCCAAACGAAGCTTTCTCCTTATCAAATCCTCCGTCACAACATACTCTGTTCCATCAATCAAAGTTGCAATCTCTGTGTCACTCCTTTTCATAGCAGATGCCCAAAACTGTGTAACCAACGATTCATATATCACATCCGGAGAATGTGTAAGCGCATAATGAATCTTGGATCGCTTCAAGAACTCCACCATTGGTTCATATAATTCATGACCCTTTGTTTTTCCCAGAAAAGCAACTTTGTTATGGTCTTTCTTGAATTGAAGAGCCATGTGCGAAATTGTAATAATGAGTTATGATTCACGCAACTGGAAGTGTGTTTAAATCAAGTGAAGAGGGAATCAGTTATTTTGGGCGAAGATATGCGAAGAAGGCATTAGTAGAAGTTACCCAATTTATGGTCAAATATATTGGAACAAGTTGTTGACCATATCTGACGTGGAAAATAACTTCAACCAAATTCAAACTTAACACTTCAGCAGAAACAATGGTCAATCTGCTGAAGAAGGTCAATCAGCAGAAACAGCTCAAGTGGCTAAGTATTCTTTAGTAAATATCTTTTTACTGTGACACCCAACTCGCATTAATTGTCATAAATCCTTGAATCCGCCTATAAGATAATCCCAATGCACACTTAACACACATCAATTACCCCCAATTATCTTCACAAACCCTAATTTCTCCAAAAACTCCACAATAATCAACAAAGACCATGTCTACCAAACCAGAAGTTATTGATCCAACCTCCTCTCCATCATCATCATCATCATCATCATCATCAGCCAGTGATGATTCACGCCTATTATTTCGATATCCTCATCAAGATGAACCTAGACCTTTGAAGTCCCCCTTTCTCCCTTCTTCTGAAGATGATAGTGTAGTGGATCCAAGTGAGTCTTCTAGTGATTCTGATGACTCCTCAGATCGTCTAGAGCCAAGTGCTGTAGTGATTGCACTTCCTGCTCCAGGAACTGGTGCTTCAAGCCATGGAAGCAGGGGAAAGGGCAAGAGAGCTGAGGTGGCGAGAAAGGGAAAAGGGAAGATGGAGTGATGTTTTATGGTGGAACGAGTAGATGGAACAACCGAAGATTTTTCGTATCAAAAATCCATCTACCATGCCAAGAGCCAAAGATAAAACTAGGTTCTTGAGCATCTTCATCGTCGTTTTCATCATTCCATCCTTTCCATTTTCATCTTCAGCTTCAGCTTCTTCGTCGTACTGGTCATGTATATCCACCAGCTTTTGTAATAGATGATAGGAATTAGTATAGGTTTGGTAGATCTTGTATAGAAAAGGTCTTGTCTTTTCATTTGAAGTTGATTGTAAGCTGTAAGCTGTAGAGTAGGGATCTAGTGAGAAGTAACTTAAAATAAGAAGTGGTGAGAAGTGACCAAAACTACGCATTTGAGATGCAACGACTTGCATTTGATGCATTTCTATTCATATAGATGCAACATCTTGAGTTTCGAAAGTTAATTTGATGTATAGATGGTGCAAATTGATTTTCTTGATTTCGGCACGTGTAGAGGAACAAAAAACAAGAGAAATCATGAAATGCATCTAATATACGTATATGCATCAGATTAAAAGGTAGAAAACACACTATGGTGCGTTATAATACATCTAAGATTATAGGGATGCATCTAATTTAGGTCGGTGCATCTCAAATTTACGGTTATAGTTCTTCTTATTCCTTCTTATTTTAGGTAATCTTCTTATTTGATCCTAACTCATAAGCTGTAAACTGTTTCTTGAATGAATGAACAATTAAACTTCAGTACTTCTCTTCAGTTGAAATAATTAGATCACTTCAGTACTTCTTTTCAGTAGAAACAAGCTTTTAGCTTACTTGACCATATTCCATTAACCAATTTTGTGAATATCAACTTATATAAGCATTCTGCAAAACAAACACAGAGTAGCAAGCACACCAAACCAAACCAAGACAAACAAAACTCAAAGTACATTAGCAGGTTAGTGTTAGCAAACAAAAAGATAACCAAATATCTACAAAGTTTACAAAATATACAACTAAAATCCTCCCCTGAGGCATATGCCTCCCCTCAAACTTTTCAGTTAAGGGTTAAGCATCCCAATATGGACAACTAGGTGTTGAAACCTAGGTCCATCAAAAGCTTTAGTCAATAAATCTGCCACATTATCATCAGTGTGAATCTTAACCACTTTTATCAAATGTTTTTCATATGCATCTCTTATAAAGTGGTGCCTGATTTCAATATGCTTAGTTCTACTGTGGAAAACTGGATTTTTAACTATGCATATGGTACTTTGATTATCAATAAAAATTGTTGTGTTCATGAAGTTAAACCCATAATCCAACAATTGATTTTGTATCCATAGTACCTGACCACAACAATTTGCAGCAGCAACATACTCTGCTTCAGTAGATGAGGTAGCAACAATAGTTTGTTTCTTGCACTGCCAAGAAATCAATCTTCTTCCAAGGAATTGGCAACCTCCAGTTGTGGATCTCCTATCCAGATTTGCACCAGCATAATCACTATCACTGTAAGCTTCCAGCTTAAAAGGAGACTCTTTTGGGTACCAAAGACCTAAATTGGGTTGGCCTTTAAGATACTTAAAGATCTTCTTGACTGCATTCAGATGGGAAGCAAGTGGAGTGACTTGATGTCTAGAACAAACACTCACAGCAAAGAAAATTTCAGGCCTAGAAACTGTTAAATACATCAATGAACCAATCATAAATCTGTATAAGTGAACATTCACAGCTGGATCTGGTTCAATGTTGTTCTTAGGTTTTGGAGCTTCATAAGGTGTAGTGGCAGTTCTGACATTCTCCATACCAAACTTCTTCAAAATGTCCCTCACATATTTATCCTGACTGATAAAAATACCATCAGGTTTCTGCTTAACTTGGAGACCCAAAAAGAAAGTAAGCTCCCCCATAGCACTCATCTGAAACTCTCCCTTCATCAGTTCCTCAAACTCCCTGCACCATGCTTCTTTAGTGGATCCAAATATAATGTCGTCTACATACACTTGCATAAGAATTATGTCTGTGGAATTCTTCTTGAGGAAAAGTGTCTTGTCAATGGCACCTCTTCTGTAACCATGCGTCAGCAGAAATGCTGAAAGCCGAGCATACCATGCTCTTGGTGCCTGATGTAGTCCATAGAGAGCTTTTACAACCTTGTAAATATGATGTGGATGATCTGGGTCTTCAAATCCTTTGGGTTGAGTGACATAAACCTCCTCTTCTATTTCACCATACAGAAAAGCACCTTTGACATCCATTTGATATACCATGAACCCCATGTAAGATGCATAGGCCAAGAATATTCGAATGGCCTCAACTCTAGCAACAGGTGCAAACACTTCATCATAATGAATTCCTTCCTCTTGTCTGAATCCCTGAGCCACTAATCTTGCTTTGTTATTAACCACAACACCCCTTGCATCTCTTTTATTTTTCAAAATCCATTTTGTCCCAATAACATACTTCCCATCAGGTAGTGGTACCAAGATCCAAACCTGCTGATTTTTGAATTGTTGCATCTCCTCTTGCATTGCTTCAAGCCAACTTGAATCTTCAAGAGCTTGAGTAACACTGGTTGGTTCCACTTGAGAAAGAAAACAAGCAAACAGACAATGCTTAAAGTCTGTGTGATTGTCCCTTTGCTGGTTTGAGACATAAGAAAGAAAAGCAACTTGACCATATTTAGAACTTGTCACAGTCCTTCTAGTTCTAACAGGTGCTTGAGGATCACCAAGAACATTGGATTGAGGATGAGCAATGTTGATCCTTTTTGTAGTAGTGGGGTTAACTTCAATAGATGTGTCAAGATTAGTCACAGTTGGCTCAAAATCACTGTCATAGGAAGGTGAGGTGAAGATGCCAGCTTTGGGTTGATGATTTCCAAGATCTAAAGGACTTGGAAAGCGTGTATAAGGTTCTCCAAAGTCTGTGGACACTCTAGTAGAAATGGGAGACCCTTCAGGAGAAACAGGAGAACCTTCAGGAGAATCATGATTTCCACTGACTGTTTCTCTAGCAATCTCTCCACCAAGCCTCTCAGCATCTAGGTTAGCTGCATACTCTTGCTTCTGAAGCCTAGCAAGATCCTCTGCATAGTGTGACTCATCTTCACTCTTATCAGAAGTAACTTTAGAAGTATCACCTGCAAAATGGTTAGGGGAGAAGGAAGGTACAATAATAGGTTGTTCATCATCCTCAAACTCACTATCTGAGTCAGCATCCATGGTACCAGCATTGTCAGTGGGAGACTCTGGTGTACCTGCATTTTGATTAGCCACATGTCTAGAATAACCCAAGTAATCAGTTAAGTAATCCAGGTCAAAAGACCAAACATGACCTTGACCTTGCACATTGGGCTTATCTTCTAGATACCTCAGGTTAAGTGTATCCTCAATCTTTCTAGCATTCAAATTATATACCCTGTAAGCCTTACTATGAGCCGAATACCCCACAATATACCTCTCATCAGCTTTCTCATCAAATTTACCCAATGGATCACTTGTGTTCAAAATGGTCACTTGACACCCAAACGGTTTGAAGTAATGTATAGCAGGAACTTTCCCTGTGAGAAGTTCATAAGGTGTCTTGAAGTGAGATCTAGTAATGGATACCCTGTTCAGTACATAACACGTTGTGCTAATTGCATCAGTCCAAAACATGGTAGGTAATTTAGAGTCTGCAAGCATGGATCTTGCTGCCTCTATTAAGGTCCTATTCTTTCTTTCAGCTACCCCATTTTGTTGTGGGGTTCTTGGAGTGCTATAGTACCTTTTTATCCCTTTAGACTTACAAAGTTCTATTAATACAGTATTCTTGAACTCTGTCCCATTATCACACCGAATTCCTTTAACCTTTTTGTTCAACTGGTTTTCAACAAGGGTAATGAACTCTTTCAACACTTGAGATGTTTCATCTTTAGTCCTCAGAAAGAATACCCAACAAAACCTGCTATAGTCATCAGTGATTACCAGACAAAAATACTTGTGATCAATACTTCTGACTTGGGTTGGACCAAAGAGATCCATATGCAGCAACTGAAGAGGTTCTGAAATAATGCTCACAGCTGTAATAGCTTTGTATGAGGCTCTGTTTTGCTTTCCTTTGTTGCAGGCAACACAATTATGTTCATTGGTGAAAACTTTGGAAGGAAGTCCTTCAACTAGACCAAGTTTAGAAAGTTTGTTGATGGTCTTGAAGTTCACATGAGCCATCCTTCTATGCCATTTTGTAGACTCATCCAGGGATGCTTTAGCCACCAAACAAGTTAGGTCACCTTCTGGTTGAACATCATTCACATGAGCCATCCTTCTAACACCCCAACCCGACAAGGGTAGAAGTGTCACATTCTGGTGTCATATCAGAACATACAAATAAAATTCTTCAAGCGGAAGTCTTAAAGAATAACGTACCAAGTCATTTAAACAAAAGATTTACAAGGAAATTACAAAATCCAAATGTCTAATATAAACCAAAATTCCAAAACAATAGCCCGCCAAAATAAGTCCAACTAGAAAGGTAACTAGGGTTGGTCCACTCAGATAATCCAACTCTCAGCCCATCAAAGCCCATCTTCAAATCTAAAACCTGCCGCAGGAAAAGAAATGCGGCTGAGCTTAAAAAGCCCAGTGAACAGATATAACAAAACAAAAGCTAAATAAAATCTGAAATGCAAAATGAAAGAAAGGAAACGGATAACAAAGTTGCAGCGAAATGAGAACAATGAGTCAATGAGGATCCTGCAGAACACAATTATACAGATATCCCATACGAACAGATAACAAGGAGAACGAAATAAAGCAAAGCATCGACGACATATAAACAAGCACATACAAACCAGACATACAAGAACTGAAACATAAGCAAGCATAGCAGGCGTAGCATCCACACGACATATATATCATACAATCAATTCAGGAAATCCGAAGACATACAAGCCAAACAGATATATACAGGAAAGCGGAAGCAATTAATTAATAAGTGAGCATGGCAATTCACACAGGTCAAAACCCGTAGTTGAAAACATAACCAGTATCATAACAGCGGAAGTACTAACAGCAGTCAACACATGGCAGTCACACGTAATAAGTAGGAATACATTATAACAATATACTTAAATAAATTAAGGACATAGCAGGGCATCTAAACAAATTAACAAGCCAGACGTCACAAGATGACCCATTTACCCAATCAAACCGTAGCATAGGCAGAAATGTAAGCATGACAGGTCAACCATAAACAGATACGAATACAACAGGATAGTCATAGTCCACGAGATACCGAACAAAGCACACATAATAAACCGACAAAACTATCGATTACACATTAGTATGGTCATCAGACAAATCAGAGAGTCACATAACAGTGAGGTCACATATCATCATATGAAGATAGGTAACTCAGATAACCGCATAGTAATCACATCATAGCAGGATAATCAGTAATCACATAAAACATGAATAGCATAATCAAATTCAATAAGCATATAATAACCCGGTACGTGAATGGAACGATATTCTGGAGTAACGGAATAAGAGTGTGACAGATCAAAGCAATGGAATATATATAACTTGGTAGTAGAGTGAGTCATATAAAGGTACTGAGTAATGAACAATTAACGTAGCATATAGTGCGTTGGGAATACAAAAGGTACAATATAGCATATCAAAGGTGTAAGGGTTGTCAGAAATCTACCACGAGCCCGGAACATATCATATCATATCATAAGTAACCATTGTATTCAGAGGGGTGACCTCGGAATACCATACATAATAGGAGGGGAGACCTCAGTAACAAATGGAGTAGCTAGCTCCCGGAATGTGAAGACGCGGATTGCACCCGACATCATTCACCATATATATCTCCAAACAGATCAAATCCCTCGAAACATATCATATCTAGGATGCATCCATACGCCCCCCGGAACATAATGGCCAAATCATATACATATAGTGAGCTCATAATCATATCATAATGGGGACGGTGTGGAACATCACTCAACCACACTAAAGTCATGCCATTGGTGCATCAATGACACGGTCAGGTTACCTTCCTGACTAGGAAACATATTTGGCTCGGGTATCAAACTGACAGGTCAAAGCATAAACATATCATATCATAAGGGTTCATATCAAAGTTCATATCAAGGTTCATATCAAAGTTCATATCAAAGTTCATATCAAAGGTTCGTATCAAAGGTTCATATCGAAGTTTCATATCAAGTTCATAATCAGAGGTTCATAATCATAAGGTTCATAATCAGAAGTTTCGAATCATAACAAACGAATATCATAGCGAACAGAATCATATCAAAGGATTATGTCGGAATCATATCAAAAGGATCATAGCATAAGGAAATCATAGCAAAGGAATATCATGAGTGAAGCAAAGTCAAGGATTGAAAAGTCAGGAGAAATCCCTACTGAAAAGGGGTAGAATATCTGTACCTTAATCGAAGCAAGCAAAATAGAAACGTAAGTCACACGATGTATCAATCCCGCCGTCTGGAACCTATATGAAATTGGATAACGCTTATTAAAGTCGGATTACTCATTTTAGACGGCTTTCCATTTTTAGCAGGTTTCCATTTTTAGCAGGTTTTCCACTTTTAGTAACTTCCCAAAAATGGCAGGTTTCCGTATTTAGCAGATTTAGTCATAAATGATATAATTTAGGTTAATTTAGGTTAAAATAGTTAAAACAAGTATTATCGTATCTTAAGGGTCAATTATGACAAGTCGCACAAGTTTAGGGTTTGAAGTACCAATTATACAATTTAGAGGGTCGAAAGTGTAATTATTGCAAGATTACCCATTTTACTCATTTAGTACCTTTAGTTATCATATTAACAAGTCAAACCATCAAGCTTCATGATTTACAAAACAACTCCTTAACTTTATTAATTCGACCCGTATACTATAGTTTTAAATTACGGATATCATACACGTTTTAGACCGTTTTAGTTCGATTATCAAAATATTACACGACTCTTGTGTTGTTTCTTTTATAATGTCGAGACCAACTTCACCCCTAACATACTCATAAGCCACCTTAAACCTTCAACGAGATCCTCGATCCATGTACTAGTTGATAACCATTTAGCCATGTATACACACGTATGGTTAATTCCACTCAACTCAACACAAACAAAAGATAACATTGTCACGTGATAATAAAAGACCAAACCAGGCGCATCATTTATTGGACCTACTTATATATATACCATGGTTCATGAAGTTTTAATTCTTGATTTCATATGGCTTTGTTTTATCAATACGTGTGATGATATAATGCACACCTTATCATGCGCATGGAAAGAATAATATGCGACCAGGAGCACAAAACTAAAGGAACTCGAGGGGACGAAAAGATGATCATGAAGGTTACCTCTTGTAGCGTGGAAAAAAGGAAGACATCAACATCACAACGGAACAAAATCACATCCCTCTTGCCCTAGCAGTCTCCACGACACACCCCAAGCAAGACCCACGACGAGTCTTTTTACCACAGCAGCTTCAAGACCACGTACTAACCTCCTTGTACCCACGATTAGTTCTTGTAGCGTTAATGAGGGAAAAGAAAATCAAGACAAAGCAACGACCAACACTTTTTCTTTTCCCCTAGAATCTACGACCAGCAATATGGTGCAACCCACGTTCAGCACCACTACTTCCCACGGCCATCAGCAGCACCCCCACAACCATCAGCCTTTGTTTTGTTGTCTTGAGTCGAATGGGAGGAGGGAAAAAGTACCAGCCGTCAATGTTAGGTGTCTAGGGTTTTAGTGTGTTATTTGGTGTATTGAATGGTAGTTAATAGGAGAGTAAATGGGAGAATAAAAAGGGAGATATGGGGCGTGATATTAACTGAAATTGGGGAGGGGAGTGCGTGAATTAAGGAGACCAAATCAAAATTTAGTTGGTTACCAAATTTAAATGGTTACAATTACTTAATTTATATAATTTAGGCCAAATGACATTATAATGTGTTATATGAAGATAATTTGAAAACATAAGTGAAATTCATTTATCATTGTCTTGCGTAATTTCTTTGTGAGGCCCGTGTTAAACGTATTTAATGAGATTAACGTTTGAGTTTTCGAATTATTTAATTTGAGGGCAAAATGGTCATTTCACACGTTTACGATTTTAGGGTTTTACAGGTTTTCTGGAGAAAAACCAAGTTTCGATGATTCATCATTATATTCATCCTTTTGTTTCTAATACCATGTTAATAAGAATATGGATCTCACTCATTTCTTAATTAACTATTCTGTTTCTCGCTTTATGTGATTGATCAAGATTACCAAATCTTCTGAACATATTCCAGAAGACCTTGGGCATGGCCATGCAAACATCTTAACAACCCTACGAGGGGCCCAGCAGTATTATACTTCAAAATAAATTTGAAGGAAACAAATCCTATTTTGATTACAAGCAGGATTCATAGATTTCGTAACACTTCTGAAAACAACCCTTATAACTACCAGTTACGTATAGCGTTAGATTGCTTCACAAAAATGCACTACATCCATGACATATCTCTGGTATCTCAACTCAGAGGATAAATATTCATGATGTACTTAATGACTAAGATCCATAAAGTATCATCATGTGGGTGGGATAAGTCCTAGACTCAATTCATTGAATATCATCTGAAATTAGTCATGCTACGCATCAATATACTTTCAAGTATATTCTAACTAATACTCATATTTGTCTTAATTCAATATCATTCCCATGTTATTGATTGACAACGGACTATTTAGAATAACTTAAGTTATTCAAGGATTTAAACATGTAAATATAGGATACAATATTATAAATGAAATTAAACGTATACCGTACTTTAATTCATTATAAATAATAATTATTTAACATCCTTTATCCAAATACTAAATAGATCAATGCATGATAATTCTCAGTTAATGAAATTTTCCTCAAGTCATAATAATCATACTTGTTGACAGGGCATAATTTCAACTAACTTTGATCTATAGGAATTTTGAGAATACTTATTTCAAGAATTCAATAAATGAATTTCTCGTATGTGTTTACACATATTTTGATATTGTCATATCATTCCATAAGGTGCGTGACAACCTGAACCACCTTTTATGACAATCATCTTTCAAAACTTTAAAGTATTCTTTATTCTTTAATGTATAATGCAATTATGCTCTTAGTTGAGCCTAACTAGTCAGCATGGTCATCATCAAGGATATCGTGACTAGAATTGAGTGTCATCTCAATTATTCTAGCATCATTTTGTACAACCAACAATATGCTCTTTAAACATCCGTAAACTTTGAACAGTTATAGTGTAATGTTGGTGCCTACCAAAACTCAAGTTTGTCGGCAATGACAATTATGAAACAATTTCCATATTTTCATCCATAGAATCTAGGAGCATCTCCAGAACGTGGAATGTGATTCTAAATCCAAACATATTCCTTTAAAATATTTATTACACTAACAACTTTCAATGTTGTCAAATCATCATGTAATCAAGCATTACACAACAATCTTACAACATGATGTACATGATGAATCTTTAAGTTAGACTTTAAGATCTCATTATATATATCCATCATGTTCTATTAGACTCATTTATTTTACTGCATATGTTTATAGTAATAAACATATATTCCAAGGTTGTATGTCTTATTTCCAAATCTTACAAACGAAGTTTCATTCCCAACTAAAACTTAATTTAGGTGGTATGTAGTTGCCCATACAACATATAAGATTTAAAAAAATAATACTCCCACTAGCTTTCAGGAATACTCATGAGCTATCTCATTTTAATTATTAAATCAAAACTTGAATTTAATATTAAACATAAGGGTCATTTCCTAGATGCATGCATATATCCATTCATGGATTCTTGCAGTTTGTACATATTCAAAGATTATTTGAATTCATGAAACTACTTTGTATTACTTGTCGTCCTCGCAAAAGTAATTCCACGACAAAGAGTTTTGATATTCATTGTCAAAATTTCATATTAATGAAACTAAGTATGACAATTATAATCTTTATACTTCTATTTAATGTATCTAGAGAAGAATATTCAATCATAGTTAATTGCTTAAGTATGATTAATATTATTATCACTAGACATACAATAAATACGTGTACAATATTGTCCATATGATTTCTACACAAAGATTTAAACCTCTAGGGTTTCCAAGTATCTAAAGTTGATTATCTTTATGGACAGCATCTCAACATTCATAGTATGATTGATTTACCACAATTCAACATTTGGTAAATTTATCATTATGATTAACAGGCTTATCATGATCCTGTAACTAATATTCCTCAGCATATTAAATATCTGAGATATCCTTACGGATCTATGAATGACAATTCCATCATATTGAGGTATATCATTTACATGTTTAGCCCCATCATGATATTTGCTAGTGCATTTTAGAAGATTATGTATTTTGTAATTTAATCTTTCAAGATCTAAACAAAACTCCCACTTGCCTTTAACAATTTAAAGATTACCTTTAAATAGTTTAGCAAGTAGAGCAACAATACATTGTTCTCTTTTGGGACATTACAAAACACATAGACAGTTCCTGATATTAGTTTGTTACAACTCACTCTACAAGTAGTTTAACAAATTCAGAACTTCATTTATAAGACTTAATGTGATTCATCACATTCCATAAACAAATGGTGTCTTATCAATCTTCTAGGTTGAAGTCTTATTGAGTATATTCAATCTATACTCAATCTAGTAACATTGATAACTTTTTGGAAGAAACTATAGTTATCTTGAATCAAACAGCGCCAATAGATTTTGATTCTTCTAACTGAACATACCATAAAACTATGGTATTTCTTTAGAATTAATATTGTAGGATAATCTAACAATATTTTAAGATAACCATCTACTCTTTGGCTTACCTATTTACCAACAAAGTAAAACTTAATGGTACTATAGAATTACCAAGTCAATTGCATGTATTATAACACAAGTATTCTTGACCAAGTCAAAAGACATAACAGTTATAATCCCACTATACGTTATAAGTCATTGATCAACTCATTGACTTCATGCATATGTCTTAAAACATAGCAAGTTAACGTCTTACTTTATATTGTAAGTCTTGTATTAAAAGACTTCTTGTTTGTGACTTTACAAAATCATAAACATTTATAATTAAAGTAATTATGAACACCACCTCGGGTTTCAATTAATAATTCAAGTTAATATTTACTACATATATTTAAGTCATTCAACGAATACTTAAATTCAAAGTAGTATTAGATTACTTCATTTAATTATGTCATTCCATGAAAAGTTCAACGTAAGAAACTGCAAAATCATCCATGCTCGTTCTCACGACACGTGGATATTTTACCTTGGGCTATAATCTAGTTCACGTTCTCACGTAACATAAATTGTAACTACAAGTGTTTCTTAAATATTGAATGACATAAATATTTAAAATAAAGTAGTCTTTGTTATCATCTTGACACATGTTCTTAATAGGGCAATCATACATATTTAAATGTATACTTCCTATTAGAACGTTATTCTCTTACTTTACAGTCAAGAGAATCCATTTAAATCATACTAATATGTGTTGTACCTTGCACACAATAAAGATTTCTCCCACTTGTGCATGGAACAACATCATGTAGCATATAAACAACACGATACACGTTCGTTTATTTGATTAATATGATTTGTGTCATAGATATAACTAGTAGATATAGGACTATATTGATTAATAAGGAAACGCACATGACAATCCTTAAAAAAAACATAAGTGCCTACAATTGGAAAGTAATTATCTTTGAAGATAATCTGGGTTACTACACAGAAATAAAGCTTGTAGCTCCCACTGAATTAAAAATCAATAAAACAACTTCTTATTCAGTAATGCAACACAAATGCTCCCACTAAATCTGACAACATTGTAAGTGTTGCATAACCAGTGAAAACAACTTGCTTGCATTTTACTTTCCTACACCTTTGAAGAACCATACGTAATCATTACTAAGGTACTAAAAGGTGTATTCTACTATATGAATGATGGGTTATCCATCAATGTTATTAACTCGAAAAATTGGGTATGCAATTTCTTCCTTAACAGGTCTACCATGCCCATAAAGGTATGTAGCACCTTTGAAGGTTAAAGCAAAACAACTAGATAAATAATGCTAGTTTGCCTTTTACCAATTTTCGCGGTAAATAGTCTAACTTCTAATTTAGTAACTCATATACATGTTTTCCAGTTAACCAACATTCATGTTGTTACAAAAGGATTCATTCACCAAATGAGGGTAATGAAATCTTTATGGAAAATATGATGTGCAATTCATTGCTATGAGTTACATTAGAATTTAGACAATTCAAATGTTCCTATTATACCTTTCTCATTCATGAAAAGGAATAGGATTGAGTCTCATGCTTTTCCCATGGAAAAGAGACTTCATTTGTCTTTTCGGTAAATTATTCTCGATCAAACATTTGTTTGAAAGCAGAATTGATCAATTTACTAATCAAAGACTAAACCATGTTTACGGTTAAATGTTGCATTTATACATTCAAAAGAATTACAAAATTCAATTTTAGTATTTTCGATAATTAACCTTTTCAAGAAAATTAAATACCCATGGTTCATAAACATATAACCATTTAATTTTCATTGAAAACTAGGATCCAAATTGACATATTTTCATCACATCAGTTGATCTGCTAGTAATGAAAGTATTCAAAATGGTACGAGTCGAACCTCAATTGCCAATTTTCAAATTGCAACTCCTAGATTTATGGGATTTACATTTAGCCAATTTCAATTGCCATGTAAACATGTTTTATCCCCATCTTATGCCTTGAGTTGCCAGTTCTCACCGCAAAACTCAATTAAGTTGTCCAATTTAAGAAACTGCAAAATCATCCATGCCCTTTCTCACGTCACGTGGATATTTTACCCTTTGATTACGATCTAAATCACGTTCTCACGCAAATAAAAGGTAATCTCAGGTGTTTCCGTTTCATTGGATGGCATACAACTTAAATTAAGGGTAATAAATTTGATTTTGGTGTCAAATCAAATATGTACAAAGATGTCATGCATTCATCTTCGTAGCATAAGGTTTTATTAAAACATTCATATCCTTGTTTTAATGTTTAAGCTTTTCATCATCAAACTTTAATCGAGGAATTGGTTACACCAATTAAAGAATTACCTTTAATTACCACTATATCCTACTGCTGCATGAGTCATAAGACCCAAGTTATTCGGATAATTGCCACAAAAGTGGCGCGTAGAATTTAAGGTCAATTCACCCTTAAGATTTTATGCATATTATATAGGAATACTTGGTAACTCCATTAAGACGCACAAACGAGTGGAGAATTAGGTCAGCGCGAAACATATTACATACCCTCATCTTTAAGGTCACAATTTAATGCGTACCAACCTTATACCCATCACACAATTTGTCATTAATGGGTGAGCCGTTCTAACTATTTTATGCAAAAAATCAATAAATTAAACGATTATGATTACTATGCTTAAAAATACATGTTTCACCATTGTTTAGGTCAGTTTATTTTTCTTATAAAAATACCCTTGTTACACATAACAAACAAGCAAGTATTTAAAAAATAAACAAATAAACAATGAATGCATAACATAATAATAAGTCATGCATATCAAATAGCCACATGCAAACCTTTTGATAAATCCTATTAATAATCAATTCTAGATCTGTCAATATGTATATATTTAATTAAGACTTTCACCCGTTTTCAGCTATGTACAAGGTGAGCCACATGCATCGATTCATCGATTGCGTAAGTCAAAATTAAACATATACCACATAGCACATAATTGATTAAATAATAATAATTGAGGTCTTTCCCGATTTTAGATCTATCATAATATTTAGTGTATATCACTTAACCAAGTAAAACATACAATAAAAGTTGATCCATGATAAAACATGCATGCAATTATCATGGATGTAAATCACACTTAACAATTAATGCAATTAAACAGAGTTACGCAATACACATAAAATTACATGCAACCTAGGGTTTCTAATCCAATTAAAACTGAAGTTTACAAAACCCTAATTAGGGCACCAAAAAATGCCCCCCCCCCCAAAAAAAATTAGGGTCTAGGTTTTACAAACCCTAGATCTACGCATACAATTAATAACACAAGCAGTTTATTTTATTTTATGTGTTTCGGTAATTAATTACTTGTTATACAAGGCTCGTGATGCCACTATTGAGTTTAAGATATATATGATAATAAATAAAACCATATAGACATCACAGAGTACACAGCGGAAGACTTACAATCATAACAAATAAATAATTAACTCAAAGAATTACGTAACATACCTCTTGCAATTTGGTAGATCTCTTTAATGGATGTGACAAAGTGGTTTAACGAGTTATCCCTTACCGTTTTATAACTCAAACCAATTGGTGTAAGAATAGTGTCTTACTACCACGTTCTTGTACACACGAATTAACAAACGAATAAAGCGATTGCTAGATCTACAAAACTTTGTTTTAGAAAAACAAAACCAAACACCCTATAGAAAGGGTTGGCCGTTTTTTATGCAAGAGAAAACAAGAAAAGGTTTAGGTTAATGTGTGTGCACAAAAGCTATGAAAAATATTAATCCTCGCCTTTGTATTGTTGGAATCACTCCTAAACCTTATTCAAGTGTTAGTTACACATATGTAATAGTTAGCTTATTATGGCCTTTATGTTTGTTATTAGCCTTAAGCTTATGTAGAAGGCCCATGAGCTTAGGCCCAAGCCCATAGGAGAAAGGAAGGGAACTAGGAGTGTTGCCCTAGCTTCCCTCCTATAAATACCTTATGTAAACCCTCACTTGAAGGTTGGTTGTTCAATTCATTCCTCATTCACTCTCTACGCCTAACCCTTCATAGTTTCATACGTGAGTGTGTGTGTGTGTATTGTTCAATCGCCTCTCTATCTTTCTTATAAGCTTGTGTGGTAAACCTTGTGACCTAACAGTGGTATCAATCGCCAAATAGTTGGGTGAACAAGTTTGTTTTTGAAGGTTTGTTTTTTTTTCGTGGTCTTACGCGTAAAAGTGAGTGACACTTTGGTTCGCTTAAAAACTTGTTTTTTACACTATTTAATCCAAGATTCTTGTACTTTCAATGTTTTAAGGTGTTAAAATACTTGTTTTTGGCAAAAAGTTTCAAACTTTATGCGTGGATAGTTGTTTTTAATCGAGTTTTTGAACGAGGGTTCTATCCTACTCGTAACTGTTTTAGAGGCTTTGGTTCATCAAGTTTCACACTTTTGTGTATTTTGGTGTTATTGAAGCTATTTTATCACACAAAAACTGGTTTAGAAACACTTTTGGACAGAATCAAAATTTCGAGCATTCCTACGCGTAGTAAAACCCTAAAACTACGCGTAAGTGCCTCCTTGGTTTGATCTTCATTTTCGTGGTTTATTCCGTGTTTTCTTACTTGGATAAGTCTGAAAATACGTCGACTTTGGATATCTTTTGCACTGTGATAGTGTAAAAGATCATTTGGGCAAAAACCCTAAAATTACGCATAAGCATAAGCTTACGCGTAGAAATCCTACGCCTAAGATCTTTCCTACGCCTAAGCCTAGTCTTACGCATAAGAAAATCCTACGCCTAACTTTCTACGCCTAACTTTAGTGCTTTTTCCTACTTACGCGTAAGCTAAATCCTACGCGTAACTCATTATTGTTACGCGTAACTTTGGTGTTTTTACGCATAAGTGCTACTTGGTTCTTGTCTCTTCTACGCCTAAGGACACTTCATCAACAAAGGTTCATTCGACTACAAAGATCCATATTTATCAACACAAGTTTATCAACATGTCACAACCACCATACTCTAACTATTTCCCTTACACTTATCCTCATCCTCAACGTCAACAACAACTAACTCCACAACATCAACAATGGAATCAACAACAAGCAATTTATCAACAACAATTTAACCAACAACATACTCCACAACTTGCTGCAAATCCACAACCTCAAATGGTTCAACCACCACCAAGTCTTCAAGCTCAACCGTACACAAATGACTTTAATCAACATCCATCAAGGATCACTATGAGGGAACCCACTTGGTTTGCAAAGATGTTTGAAACTTTAAGCAGCCAACAATCAATTCATGAGGCTGGATCACTTGATAGACCTCCAATGCTCACTCCAGGAAACTACGATCAATGGGTGATAAGGTTCTTTAGGTTTTGTGATCTAAAGAAGCCACATGGAAAGTTCTTAAAGAAGGTTATCTTGAAAGGTCCATTTGAGATGCCTACTGTCATTGTACCCGGAGATCCAAATGCCATTCCACCAAGAGATGAACAAACGAACATTGCTACTGTTGCAGACTTGAATCCTCAAGAACTTCTACACTATGAAGCAGATGAGCTTGCAATGGAATATATCCTCCTAGGATTACCAAACCTAATTCTTCGTAGTGTTGATGCTCAAAAGACTGCAAAGAAAATGTGGGATCATATTCGTCTTCTTATGGAAGGATCTGTACTCAATCAGGAAGATTTGGAATCCAAAATTTACTTGGCTTATGAACACTTCATGATTGAACCTGGAGAGACACTCGAGTCCTATCATCACCGATTTTCGGACATCATCAATGATTTGGATAAACACAACATCCACATGCCAAGAATTGCAGTGAATACTAAGTTCCTAAGTAGTCTTGGTCCTGAATGGGAGAAGTATGTCATTTTTCTCCGTCAAGCGAAAAACATGCATCAATCTACCTACGGATTATTGTACGATTACTTGAAGCCTCATGAAAAGGAAGTTGATAGGAAAGGATTCTCCGTGCTCAAATTGCTCCACCGACACATCCGAAAATCAACAACTTGCCTTATATGCTCAAAACAGTTATTCTCCTCAACCAAAAACTCAACCAACTGCTACAATCACACCACATGATCCTTCACAACCTCCATCTCAACAAACTCAATTGGTTCCATACAACAACAACAATGCTCAAGCTGAAGCTAATGAGGAATCGATCCGTTCGCACTGCAACAAGGATATGCTATGATTGCTAATGCCTTTAGCCGTTATACCAACAAATCCAACAACCGTATTCGTTCCTCATCTAATACAAGGAATCAAGCTGTTGTGAACAATGGACGAGTTGAAGTTCGGAATCGTGGTTATGGTCGTCAGATGGGCGGTGGTCAAGGGTTTAATGCTGTGGGTAGGAATAACAATCGAGCTCCAGTGGTGGAACAGGAAAATGCTCAGAATGGGTTGAATGGTCTTCGATGCTACAACTGCAATGAGAAGGGACACTGGCTAATGCATGCCCAAAGCCAAGGACTAGGGGCAGTGCTTATTTCAAAGAGGCTCTTCTTTTGGCTCTTAAGGATGAAGCTGGTGGATCTCTCACGACAAAGAACGAGTTTTATGGCAAATGCAGACTCGGATGATGATATGGAGGACTTGCAGGCCAATGCAACTGTTATGTTGATGGCTAATATGCATGAGTTACACATGAGTGACACAGGCCCAGTGTATGACACTGATGGCTTGTCTCAGGTACCCGAACAAACCATATTCATCTCTCTACTATCTCCGCCAACATCTGAATCCGCAAGACTCGAATGTTCAAAATGAGTCGTCCACATCTCATTCCGACGATTTTCAACTAGACCCAGTAGTTATATTTGACGATCAAGATGACCAAACGGTCTCCCTTGATAATCAAATTGACTCCGTGGTTATACTTGAG
This sequence comes from Chrysanthemum makinoi, assembly GCA_910596185.1. Classification (NCBI taxonomy): domain Eukaryota; kingdom Viridiplantae; phylum Streptophyta; class Magnoliopsida; order Asterales; family Asteraceae; genus Chrysanthemum; species Chrysanthemum makinoi. The sequence continues at coordinate 225,603,877 of OU343223.1, read as the reverse complement.
GATCTCAGTAATGATCATGTTGAGACTCACGTTGAACACGCCGAACTTTTGCCTCATCCAGATTTTGCTCGTTTAATACAAGACCAACAAACCATAGTGGAAAAATGTCATGCCATTAATCAGGACTTGAAATGCAAAATGCACTGTTAACCAAGGATTTTGAATGTTTACAAAAGCAACTCAACTTTTTCAAAACTCAAGAAAAACGTGAAAAAGGTTTTGAAGCGGCCTTTGCCAAATCTCATCAAAATGAAAAATATTTAGAAAGACAGATGCGTGATCTAGCCGCTTCGAAGAATGCTTTGTTGTCTGAAATAGAACAACTGAAACATGAACATAAAAAGCAAATTAACGCCTCACCTTGGAAAATCAAAAAGCTAAGGCCGAGTTGTTAACTTGTCAAAAACAGTTCTCTGCATACAAAAAGCATTCAACGAAACGAATAGATGATCATCTTGAAGAAATCATCGGCTTGCAAAACAAACTTAAAGAGTTTAAAACTGTTGTTTACAAACATGGCGAGTCGGTCACAGCCATTGAAAAGTTTACTTTAAAACCCAATCCAAATGGATATGGACCGAATCTTGCTGATTACAAACCTAAGCTTTCAACAAAAGCATTCAAACCAAATCCTGAAGTTTCCAGGGCAGAATATAAAGTTGATAATTCTGTTATGAGTGTTGTTGAATATCATCGTCAAGAGGAATTAGATGCCGAAGACGAGAGTCGATCAAAATTAGAAAAAGTTGTTTACAACAAACCTTTTAACTATTCAAAAGCGGTCACTTTCGTCACACCAACGGATTCTTCTAACACACCAAGGGTTATCATCAAAACACCTGAGTCTTCTAATGTTAATCCCCAACCAGATTATGCACAAATTTATGGTCCTTTACCTTCCATCGGTGAAGTAAATTCAAAACCTGAAAATCGAAAAATTCTTAGATATTTTGACATCTTCATGCCTGACCTCAAAATTTTACAACATGAGATAGAATATCGTTCTGAAATCAAAATTGATCATTTTCAATCGCCTCTGGCGCGAGAACAAAGAGACATTTTTCAGAAAAATCTTTTACCTAACGTTAAAAATTTGAAAAATTGTGCATTAGCCTTGGAAAAGGATTTTCATAAGGAACTTGGAGTGATGAAGGTCGTTTTCGAGAAAACAGAAACATCTATTTCTAATACTAAACGTAAAAAGAAACTGTTGAGAAAAGATGTTGATCGACTCTTGGAAGATGTCATCTGTGTTGATGTCCATAATGTTGTGCTAGAGAATTCTTTGTCATATGCATTTGATCATACCTCTGCTGATACTGTTGAATCTGTGATAAATGTTGAGAACACTAATAATGTGCTTCAGATCGAGTCCTTAACAGTTGAAAACAAACGATTGTCAAACGAACTTTCAAATGCAATTCGTCGTCTTAATTGGTGTCAAAAAGATATTCACGATCAACAACATGTTTTCAACACAAAATCGCCAGCTTGCGTGCAAAATCTTTTGCTCATAAAATTGAGCAATTGGATGATCAAAACGTGTCTTTTAAGTGTCAAATCTCAAAATATGAACAAGAACTTTTAAAAGTTAAAAAGGAATATGGTGTCATATTTGATTTACTCAAAAAGACTCGTGATGAAGCATCAAATGAACTTGATCATTATCTTGCACACACTAAAGAAGTTATGCATTTTGCTGGAAATGTTCGGTCGAAAATCAAGATCCGATTCACACTATCCTCAAGTTAAGAGAAATGTTAGGAAAGTATGAACAACTTCCGCCAACCATCATTAAGAGATTAGCCCCAATAACACTTAGTACTCATGAACCTAGAATCTCTACTGCCAAATCACAAGTAGCTAACGTGCTTCCTTCTACTGAAACAGAATAGTTGAGCCTTTTCCAAACGTCCGCACTTCACAGCCTAGGAGCACTCAATCGAAGAATAGGAAGTTGCGACCTAAGAAAAGATCAATCAAGAATGCTAAAGTAGAAGAACACCCTAGGACTATGAATAAGACTCACGTTGCCTCCACTATAGATATTGCGTCGGACAAATGTAATAGAAATAGTGATGTAACGAATGCTAAACCGTTAAGTACTTTTGATATTCACCGATGCACCTTGTGATATTTGTCGTAAAAGTATGAATTCTGATTTCCATGATAAATGTGTTGCTAAAGCTATCATCTCTCGTTTAAGGAATCCTAAGAACCGGAATACCTCTAGGCCCACTAATCTTTCTAAGTCTGTGCTTGGTAGACCGCCATCTTTAGATTCTAAGAAACGCATTGATGTCCCTGTAGCTCCTGTGTTACCTCCTAGGAATGTAGTACCACCTAGTGCATTCACTAAGACTAAAGCAAATACTAGTTGGAGATGGCAAAAATGGATATATAACACACTAGGATTTAAGTGGATACCTAAAGCTATTGATGTGTGTATATCTACTATAACTGCTACGGAACCCTCTAACATTTCGGGTTCCAAATCTACTTCTATTCCATTTGTGTCGTCTGTGTGTAATGCAGGTGATACAGATCATTCTCTGGATTGTTGATAGCGGATGTTCCCGACACATGACAGGCAATCTTAAACTGTTATCAAACTTTATTGCAAAGTTCATTGGCACTGTCAGGTTCGGGAATGATCACTTCGCAGCTATCATGGGCTACGGAGACTATGTCAATGGGAACATCGAAATTAGCAGGGTTTACTATGTGGAAGGCCTCGGTCATAATCTGTTTTCAGTAGGTCAGTTTTGTGATGGAGATTTGGAGGTTGCTTTCCGGGAGAAAACTTGTTTCATTCGTGATCTACAAGGAAATGCTTCATCTCCCATATGTTTACTTTCAAAGGCAACATCAACAAAATCCTGGCTATGGCACCGTCGTCTCTCACATCTAAACTTTCAAACCATCACCAACCTTGCTCGACACAAACTAGTTGAAGGACTCCCACGGTTTCGGTATTCTAAAGATCACCTTTGCTCAGCTTGTGAACAAGGCAAAAGCACTCGTGCTCATTTTCCTTCAAAGGTGGAACACAGCTCTCAGCATGTGCTTCATCTTCTTCACATGGATTTGTGTGGCCCGATGCGCGCGCAAACGATCAATGGCAAACGCTACATCTTAGTAATTGTTGATGACTATTCACGCTGGACTTGGGTCTACTTTCTTCGAAGCAAAGATCAAGCTCCACAGATGATCATCACCTTTCTCACGAAAATACAAGTTCAGCTACGTAACACCGTTCGCATAATCAGAACAGATAGAGGCACTGAATTTGTTAACCAAACCCTTCGTGAATTCTATGAGAAAGGGGAATTCAAAGATCAAACATCTATTGCACGTACACAAGAACAAAACGGAGTTGTCGAAAGACGAAACCGAACGTTAGTGGAAGCTGCAAGAACAATGTTAATCAATGCTAAACTTCCAGATTACTTATGGGCGAAGTCGTATCTACTGCATGCTACCCTCAAAACCGTTCTATGATTACTAAACGCCACAACAAAACACCTTTCGAGCTCGTCCATAACAGAAAACCGAATCTAAAACACTTTCATGTATTTGGATCCCTTTGCTATCCGAATAATGATCGTGATGACTTTGGAAAGCTCAAAGCCAAAGCGGACATTGGAGTCTTTATCGGATACTGTGATAATTCCAAAGGTTTCCGAATCTGGAATCGTCGTACAAAACAGGTGATGGAAACGATTCATGCTCATTTTGATGAACTTACGGAAATGGCTTCGGAGTATAACAGCTTGGAACCCGGACACAACCGCTTAAACTTCCCCCAAACCCCATCATCACCGAACAAAGCCCCCAGCTTACTCGTCAACAAATGGAAAGGTTATTTGCTCAGCTATTCAGTGACAATATTGATGAACGTGCTCCAGGTGTATCCGCTGTTTCCGCTGCTCAACCCGATAATACTCTTATACCTGATACACCTGCTACAACAACTACTGTTGCAGATGCACCTACACCAGTTGACTCCACCACAACAGTTGAACAAACCGCTTCCAACAATGATGAAGCTGCGATGATATTCTCAATGAAGTACCCCCACCTGCAGATTTTGATCCAAATGCGTTCTTCAACCCGTTTGCTAATGAGACCGCTGCACCAGATGTCGCGGAATCTTCAACAAACCATTTGAATCCTCAGAATCCGCACAATGTATATCAACATCAACCCTCCACACATATATGGACGAAAGACCATCCTCTGGAAAACATTATTGGCAACCCGAATCAACCATTCGTTACAAGACAACGTCTTCACACAGATGGTGAACATTGCATTTATGCTCTCACCGTCTGCCAATCTGAACCTAAAAACATCAAAGACGCAATGACAAAAGACAACTGGATTGAATCCATGCAAGAAGAACTCAACCAATTCAAACGTCTTGAAGTATGGGAACTGGTTGAAAGACCAACAGGAGTCTACGTCATTGGTCTAAAATGGATTTGGAAAAACAAATTGGATGCTGAAGGAAATGTTATCCGAAATAAGTCACGTCGGGTGGCTAAGGGTTATCGTCAGGAAGAGGGTATTGACTTTGAAGAATCTTTTGCTCCGGTTGCTCGTCCTTGAGGTCGTTCGGATATTTCTCGCGTTCGCGGCTCATATGAATATGACGGTCTATCGGATGGATGTCAAAACTGCGTTTCTCAATGGACAACTTAAAGAAACGGTTTATGTCACCCAACCAGATGGATTCGTTGATCCCGAGTTTCCGAATCACGTCTACAAACTGAACAAAGCTCAGTATGGTCTCAAACAAGCTCCTCGGGCATGGTACGATAAGCTATCATCCTTCCTCATTGCTAATAATTTCACCAAAGGTTCGGTTGACCCAACTCTTTTTATACAATATCACGGGGCACATATCTTAATTGTTCAAATTTACGTGGATGACATCATTTTTGGGTCTACACATAAAAAGTTTTCAATCGCTTTTGCAAAACTAATGAAGAAAAATTTTGAAATGTCCATGATGGGTGAACTCACGTTCTTTCTAGGACTGCAAGTTCATCAATCACCCCGTGGTATTTTCTTGAGTCACTCCAAATATGCCCTTGAATTGTTAAACAAATTTGGAATGAAAACTTGTGACACCTATGCCACACCAATGGCTCATACCAAGAAGCTAGACGCTGATTTACATGGGAAATTGGTGGACCCTACAAAATACCGTAGTATTATTGGGTCTCTCATGTATCTAACAGCTAGCAGACCTGATATTGTCTTTGCCGTTTATCTATGCTCCCGTTATCGGTCGCGACCAACTGAAACCCACCTCTCTGAGGCTAAAAGAATCCTCCGATACATAAAGGGAACCATTAACTTGGGGATCCGGTATCCGAAGGATTCTGGTTTTGAACTAATCGCTTTTTCAGACGCCGACCACGCAGGATGCTTAGACTCACGGAAAAGTACTTCAAGAGCTTTACAATTTCTTGGTGATAAACTGGTGTCATGGCAATCGAAGAAGCAGGATTGTACATCGCTGTCCTCAACCGAAGCAGTATATGTAGCCATGTCGGCGTGTTGTGCTCAAGTCATTTGGATGAGAACACAACTCAAAGACTATGGTTACGTATTTGACAGAATCCCGATGTACTGCGACAATCGGAGTGCCATTGCGATCTCGTGCAACTCAGTTCAGTACTCGAAATCAAAGCACATCGATCTTCGATATCATTTCATCAAGAATCACGTGGAACAGGGTAATGTTGAATTATATTTTGTGGGTACAGAATACCAATTGGCAGATCTTCTCACCAAAGCCTTGCCTCCCGCTAGGTTTAATGAGTTGGTCCACCGGATTGGTATGAGGTGTTTGACTCAAGAGGAATTGGATGACCTCCTAAAACAGTCTTAAAAACCTGTCAAACACCAAAATCTCTTTTGTAAATAATTTTTCAAAAACAAAATACAAAAATATAAAACCTGATAAAACAACAAAAATATTCTTCTAATCTACAATTTTTCAACATGGCAAGTACATTTCTTCCTTCAACACTATAATCTTTCAAAATTCAATATTTTTCCGATCAAGTGTTGAGGGGGAGAAAATTATAACTTAACTGTTTCAAAACATCTGTGTACTTGCATGTTATCACATCTCGGTTGTTTCTTTTAACAAATGGTGGTTAATTTTCTGGTACATTGACACTCCTCGGACTAAAATTAATAACCTTTCATTATTTCTTAAGTCGAGGGGGAGTGTCGTCAAGTTTCTTTCCTAAAAACTTTGTTTGGTAACCAAAATGGAAGTTAAATGGCTTTGTTTGAAAAAGGAAAAGGTGGAGGGACCAAAACTGTCAAAATGTTAAAGTTAAATTTAATAAAACACCTCCCACCTACTCATTCACTTCACATTTATTACCTTCAACTTTTAACATCTACGCCTAATATTCATTCGAGAAATCCGTTACTTTGATCATCATTTTGTAAGTGTTTTAATGATCTTAACATGTTTTTAAGCTAAGGTTTTTACTTTCATGCAAATCCTACGGCTAAAAATTGTGTTACGCGTGATTATGTGTTCTACGCATAAGCGTATGAACACACAATCATTGTGTGTGTTTTTGTGGTTAAATGGATAGTGTCAAAACGCTTCTATTACATCAAGGATATCATTTTAACCATCAAAACCCACCCGAAACACTATTAATGATTTTTGAAAATTAGGGTTCTTGAGTCGAATTTGGGTGTTTCCAAATGTGAAGTGTTTTGGTCTAAAAGATTGTTGGGTTATGGTCATATGTTGTTGAATTGATGATTTCCATGGTTGTTAACCACCCAAAAACACTAATTGTTTAACAATTTGAAGTTAGGGTTTAAAGTTCATACTTTTGGGTAATTTTGATTCACAGCGAATTAGATGTTAATACTTGGCCTAAAGACTCTAACAACACTCTAGACCTACCAGAATTTGTTTGGTGCAAATCCCATGGTTAAATTTCATACGCGTAAATCTTAACCCTTAGGGTTTTGACCTACGCATATGACTTTCTACGTGTAACTATTAACTAAATATTCATGCCATGTTTTGTTGATAAAATGATGTTTTGTGTTAACTCTGATGTTTTGATGAACTTATTTCAGGCTTTGCTACGCTTAATATTCAGAATCAAGGTCATTTGCAACTCTACGCATAAGGATTACCCTACGCGTAGTCAAGTTATGCGTAAGAATAATTCTACGCATAACTATTACGCGTAAGGTTCTACAATGGGACTACGCGTATCCTGTGAAGGATATGCGTAAACAGTGACCTCTACGCATAAGGTCTACTCTTACGAGTAAGCCTTACGCGTAAGGTACATATACGCCTACGCGTAAGCTCTACGCATAAGGTTCCCTTTTCCTACGCGTAACATTTCTTACGCGTAAGTTAGAGTCCTACGCGTAAGCTTTCTACGCGTATATCATCGTTACGCTTAACTTTGCCAAAACTACGCTTAAGCCTTGATTGACCTTCATAATGAATTGTTACGTGTACAAACTTGTTAATAAACTAATCATAACGTCACGAATCCAATAATGTCACTAATAAACTTAATCGTTTGATATGTTGTGAACAATAAGTGATAACATAAACTTTAAAACTTAAAGTTAACTAACTCACGAAACATTTCACGACGTCATTGAACTATTAGACAAACAAGTGACTTAGGACTCGTAACAATCATTGACACTGTACATTCAATAACTAGACAATAAGACCTTCGTTGACTAACACTTATGTCTTTCGATATTTTGGTTCTTTTGGCTAATGTTATTTCAGATCACGACATGGTTGAACAAATGAATGTGGATGCATCAGAAGTTCTTACAATTGCTGATATCTTTCCCGAGGGTTATCCGAGAAAGATTGGAAAGAACAACCTTAGGGTTGACTTTGACACCCTCACATGCTCGGAATCTTCTTGTCTCATTGCGTGGATATTCTCGGAATCATCCCTACCAGACCATGCTCTCACACTCTGCCACAGTTCCAGAGGTCTACATTCAACAATTCGGGGATTCTATGCAGAGGATCACTGGTCAAAGTGCAGTGAATGTGACACTTAATCACAAACAAGTCACTATCACTCCTGCTGACTTACGGGCTGTTCTCATCATTCCCGACATCGCTCCAACCGACTTCTTTGCTACCCCTACTGAAGAGACAGTCCTAAAATTCTTGATAGATATTGGTTATGATGAAGCTTCAGGAATCATTACTAAGCACTCTCACGTGGAGTCAAGTATATTCCTCAACCATGGAGAACACTCTACATGATCATCACCAAATCGGTCTCTGGTCGCGACAGTGGCTATGAGCATCCCAAGCTCATGGAACTGCAAATTTTCTGGTCGTTGATCAACAAGAAGGACATTGAAATCGAAGCACCGATATGGGAGGACATGATGCTATTTCACAAGAAGCTTGGCTCCAAGATTCCCTATGTCGGATACACCAAACTGTTGATCCAGAGAGCACTTGGACTTCATCCTGACATCCCCATGAGGCTCAATGACCCGGATAATCACGACATATTGACTGAACCCATACTATCTGTCAGAATCAAAGAATCGTCAACAAAGAAACAGGGTACGGTATTACCGATCACCTTCTAACTACCAAAATCAAAAAGCTTGAAACATATAAAAGGTATCGGTTAGCCGTAAAAGAAGGCAAAGTTGGTCATCTTGATGAAAAATCTTCCGGTACACCTACTCGGAGGACCGAAGAGGCAAGTGCCGGAAGTGTCACAAGTACAGATATTTATAGGAAGCTTCCCAAAAGGAATCCTCCTCGTAAAAGGATTGTTCCCGTAAAGGAAGCTGAACCTATTCCTACACCTGAACCGCAAAGAAAGCTATGGACGAAAGCTCAAGAAACACAATCGATGAGGAGGTCCACTACTCAAGCAAAGGATGACTCTTTATCAGTACCAAAACCTCCTAGTCCAATAGCTGAACATGGCAAAGGAAAGACTCATGTACTTGTACCTTATGATGAAAGCTCGGAAAGTGATGAAGAGCCACCGAAAAATGTATACAAGAAGACGATCAAATTCCTTAGACACCAACACAAAGCTAAAGAATTTGCTAAAGACCAAATGGGTGGTCCCGGAGGATCAAGTGGTGCTTTCCACTCTGAACCATCTCCTGATGCGGTTAATCAACCCGATAAGGGAGCCGGTGCCACCACTCTTGTGCAACAACAAAAGCTTGTGGAGGATACTATCGAATATGAGTTTGAGGAACCGGAAACCGAGAAGTCCGAAAAAGATAAAGATGTTGATTATGATACGTTTCTTCTAGATAGTCCCGCACGATCAAAGGAAGAAACCTCTGAACCTCCGAAGGATCCAGAGTCTCCTCATATCTCTTCATCATCGATTCGTCCTTCTCACTCCTCGCCACCACCATCAAAGAAGTCAACCAAATCATCATCCAAATCCGTGAAGAAACCATCTAAATCTTGGATTTCTCAAGCTCATGAACGGATTACCAAAGCCGTCAAACAAGTCGAAAGAAAACGTGCTCAACAAAAAGTTGAATTTCTTTGCTGATCACATACAACATATGTATGACGAGCATGAAAAGATGAAAGGAGAAAGGAAGTTTGTTCACGAATTCATGAAAAATCACCGTCAAGAGGAACTGAACGAAATGATCGAAGGCTACACTAAAAAGTACCTTCTGGACTACGTTCCTAAAGTCACAAAGGAGTTGTTCACCAAACAACTTTATCCAAATCTTATGCAGATCGCCAAGCAAACTATTCGATCAACGCCTTTAACCGTCACAATCAATCCAACCGATCCGTAGTTTTCTCGATAATGAATTGGTGGTCAAGCTTGTTACACAAATGTCTGCACGATCTGGGACATTTACTTCTGATGAAGGAAAGTTGTTTCAAGCATTGCTGGACTACCAACTTCAAGAAGCTTGTAGATTCGAAGCTGAAAAGTCTAAACGTCCTAGAGACGATGAAGACAAGGATAAGGATAAAGACTCGCACCTAAACGCCGAAGCGTCTGGTGAATCTTCTATCATGCAACCTCCTCCACAACGGCCTCCTGTTCAACAAAAATCTCCTCCTCGTTCTTCTACTGAAAAACCTCAGGACGATTCCGAGTTACCACCCCCGACTCAGAAAACCGATGATCACTTTGAGTATACGGGTGGTGACGATGAAGAGGTCCTTGAGCCCCTACAACAACCCACCTCTCCCAAACAAGTTCGGAAACCAGAATCATCATCTAGGCCTTCGAAAAAGAAGAAGAAGAAGACGCCAGACCGACGTCGTATCATGGCTAGATGACGATAAAACAAAGGAATTTGAATGGTTTGCTAATCTTGTTAACAACACTCCCTACCCTGAAGAAGGTCAGGATTTGGTAGACGGTTCTACATTGGAGCATGCTAAAATTCTGCAAGAAAAGTTCCATGTGAAGAAAATGACGAAATCTGAGCTGAAGCGAATCAAGAATGAAGCGTTTCAACTTCTAAAAGACAGCTCTGAAAGTGCCCTCGAGGTCGAATATCACCTTGAAAACATTGCTCGAGCTATGTCTAACAACATGGATTGGCTCAACCCGGAAGCAAACATTGACTTCACACAAAGGGACAACCCTCCATACTACACCGATTGGACCAAACCTCTACCAACACTTGGCCAACCAGCTGAACCAAGGATTCCTTTCAGATATTTCTTCAACAAAGACTTGGATTTTCTTTTACACGGTGGCGATGATTCAAGAAAATACGCTACATCGTTGACACTTCCATTCCCCGCAGCTGTCTACTCAAACTGCATAGCCATTGAGGAACGTGCCAATCACTTGTTCTCCAACACAATGGAAGCATACGACCGAGATGCATTGTATGGGATTCATCACTGGCCAGAACGCCGACGAATCTACTACGGAAGCTGTCAGGTTCAGAAGTCTCAACATGCTGTGCATAGTTCTAAAGATATCGTTGCCATCATACACGTTGACCTTTCGTCTAAGTGGGACTACACATTCCTAAAGAAGATCGTAGTCAAACGACAAGATGAACGGGACTATGCTTTCTCCGAAGCTGACTTTGAGAATTTGTCTCTCAATGACATCGAAGACATGTACCTTGCCAAAGTACAGGGTCGCATGAGACAATTCTCAACCGCAGTACAACGCGAATTTATCAAGTCACTTCTCATCTTCATAAGACGCATTGTCATCAAGGAACGTGTAGAAGATCTCCAGTTGGCTGTTGAATCTTATCAGACGCGTGTCAACTTCACTCCTCCAAAGCTTGATCTTCCCGATATCAACCAGCTATCTCAATATACACTCATCAGCAAACCTTTAGGCGTTGTTTACCGTAGTGAACTTCAAAGAAACTGCTTAATGGCGTGTAGCGAACTCCACAAGTTCGGGGATCATACTTTGAAGTTGGTTAGGGATGGATTGGCATACAGGTTGAAGGATATACGCCAGAAAATTGGGTCTCCTAAGCGGAATTCTCGGAAAGGAGGGATGTGAGACGGATCATCACAATGATTGATGAACGGTTGTTTCAAGGGATCGATTCAGACGATTGGAGAGTTTTGTCGGTGGTCGACCCAGGATTAACATAACCGGCTTTCAACGCCCTGTGCACACTCCTGGGAACATCACTGCACTTCCCGGTACCCCTTGAATTGCTTACTTCATATAATTTTGGATGTTTGATTGATTATGTAAATGGCTTGTGCACACATAACAGTGTACAACCCGTACTTGTAAATAAAGGACCCCGTGGTACGCCTCAGTGCCACAATCCTTATAAAAGGAGCGAAAGCTTCTTACTTTTGAGTAAAACCTATCAAACCTTTCATTTTTCAAGGTTTTGCTCAAAAGAACAAGTACTTCCCCTTATGATTTTCAAAACCTCAACCGTTTATATCACTTGTTGAGGTGGAGTATTTGAAACTTTGTTCACAAATTGTTCACAGTGGTCATTCTTCCCGCAACACTCGAAATGGTCATATTTATTCTCAAACGTTTCAAAAATAACACTTTAATATGCCATTTTTGAGGGGGAGAAAATGTGTGATAAGAAATATGTTGTGTAAAATGCAAATGAATCTGTGTGCTTCAGACTTAACCAATGAATTGACGATGCTTAACTGTTAGTAACTCGAAAAGACTTGTCCTGGACGGGTAATAATTTCAAGCTAGTTCGCTAGTGATGTAAACGTGTCTCGCAAAGGACTTGTCTGAGTAGAATGTACCATTCGAGAAACTCTTGATAGAACATGAACTCGACGGGTTTGACAACTTTTCGAGGATTGTCTACACCTTCAAGGTAGTTATTAGAGCTAGTTGTCACCTAAAAGCTGACAATGCAACTCTTTAACTATGCCACGTAACGTGTCTCGCGGGGGATTGTCTATCTTGAGTGAATCAATTCAAAATGTGCGCTCTTTCCTCACTGTGCATTTTAACCGTTAAAACTCTTAAGCACATGTGGAGGGGAGTATTTATGCAAAATCTTATCTCAACAGTGGTACTAAAATGTTTTTCATTCATAAACACTTTGAGAGATTTCTCACAACAGTGGTTTTTATGGCAACATAGGTTAGTCATGGAGTTATAAGGTGACTAAGGTTAGGAATAACCGTCCTATGATCCGCCAGAACCGGATGGATCTACCCAAGGACACCACAAATAGTTAGTATTTAGAAGTCCTTAGGTATGATTGTAAAAAGGAGAAAATGAGAATCGGAGAAAGAAGGAGTTGAAGAATTAAAAAGAAATGCAAAGAAAAGGGTGAAAAGAAATAGCCCTCCAGATTATTCAACTTAGGGCAAACACCGGGTTCAATTCATATGCTACTGGTTGTCACATAGTGACGCCGGTATTGAAGATTAAAAGTCGTCATGGACCCAAAGGACGCATGCACTAAACCTTCTTATCCACTCAAGTTTCTCTTAACGGAAGCTTGTTTCATTCTCACAAGGAACCCTACGTAAACTATTGGCTTTCTCTTAGAGATTGCCGGTATTGAAGAAGGAGACCCTCTCCCTAGTCTCCGCTCCAGAAAACCAAAACGCACTATTGAGTCTAGAGCCACGAGATTCATCAAAAGATCTCTTAGGTACACTTGACATTTCATCACTTGATATTCAACAATAAGAATTTCAGGGGTACATTATCGAGTCCTTCACAGATCTTAGCAATCTGTCGAGAACATTTATGAGAGGTTCACATTTGTGATCCTCGGTGATTGAATGGAAACTCGCCGGGTCAACATCAAACAGCCCTGACAGCAGGTCGCTTCGGCAACTCCCCGTGGATTGCGCTTAGTGGTCTCAAACGGTCTACGGTCATGAGGTGATGCTTCGGTGTACCTCAGCGACTCATCTGAATCGTAGGTGTACTTCGTACATCGTGTTATCTCACTTGTGGGACTCGATTCAGAACGGCCTTTGTGAGAATTAGAGTTGTGTTTTCACACTATGCTGTTAACACTCTCGGAGTTCAAACTTGTAAGTGCCGGAATCCGCTTATTACTAACCGTTTAAATGTTTTCTTCTTATGGAAGCTCGGGAGCGGAATGATCGTGCAGATTCTTCTCATGCTCACGCCAACATCATCACTAATGGAAGTTCTATCCAAAAGCAACACAACAAATGAATGATTCTTCGTCAAATCAAAGAATCTACAAAGTTAAAGACTTAAAGAACTTCATCAAGATCAATTCCAACGCCAAAGAGCGTGTGAGCATGTTGAAGAATGACGTGGAGACACAGTAGCGGGCGCACTGAGGCGACTTGATGCGCAACAACAACATACTAACACTTTCATCACAAAGAACAATGATCAAAGAACAAAGTTAAAGATGACGCCAAAGCATAACCGTTCAAAGTAAACTATCTCTACACCGGGAGATTGTTCAAATCAAGGCAATTCTTCTCACAAGAAAGAAGAATGTCGAAGACGCCAAAGCTACTATTACAACAACGCCTTCACCGTTTTCATCACCAACACTTGAGTGTTTGTTACTCATATGTAATAACACTTGAGGGGAGATTGTTGGAATCACTCCTAAACCTTATTCAAGTGTTAGTTACTCATATGTAATAGTTAGCTTATTATGGCCTTTATGTTTGTTATTAGCCTTAAGCTTATGTAGAAGGCCCATGAGCTTAGGCCCAAGCCCATAGGAGAAAGGGAAGGAGTAGGAGTGTTGCCCTAGCTCCTTGCCTATAAATACCTTATGTAAACCTTCATTTGAAGGTTGGTTGTTCAATTCATTCCTCATTCACTCTCTACGCCTAACCCTTCATAGTTTCATACGTGAGTGTGTGTATGTGTGTATTGTTCAATCGCCTCTCTATCTTTCTTATAAGCTTGTGTGGTAAACCTTGTGACCTAACAGTCCTCAAGCAAATGTGCTTTTAGCCAATTAATTTATAAGTTAGAGGTTATGAAGCATTAGTTTAAAACGATTCACAACACATATAAGCCCCGCAAAATTCAAAACAAGCACGTAAATTACATACTAGCACCTCACATGGGGTGTTTGGATACTCACATCTCTCGGGTGTATATGAAATATAACAAGTTGGAAATGGAAGATAAACACTCATTAACCGGTCCTACTACATAGATTACCATAGGCTTGAGACTAGATCAAACCTCCACCGCTTTGGCGTAAGCACCTAGGAAATACTATCCAAGAGGTCTTTTAAAGGGTTGTAACGTTAGGCTTACGGTAGGGAAACAAAGGGTTTGGTGGGATATGCTATTTAGTGGTGGCAAGTCAAAAATATTTATGTTACAAGCATGCGAAGAATGGCGTTGCTAAGCCAAGACTCGACACTCTAAACTCTAGATAAATGAAATAAACAAACATAAATTGAAAGATACATGTAGGATGGTAGCCCGTATGTTTTTTTTTTTTTTTTCAACACTCTATTTTTTTCTTTTTCTCTCTTTTTTTCTATATTTTTATTTTTGATTTTTTTTTTTTTCATTCATACACTTTTACTCTACCATCCTCTACGATAACATCAAAATGATAGGAATTTATAGGCACATCCCTACACTTGAGTTTTTATTACTCTAACACTAATTTGACCCGAATTGAAAAGATCAAAACACTTCAAGTACATTATTATGCAAATAAAGGGAATTTGAATTTAACGTTCCCTTCCCGTCATTTCATAAAATTTAACTTTTCCCATGAGTCCCAATCGTCCCAAAACTGTGTACAAAGGATATGACTCGACTTAGCAACTTATGCAAGCAACTAGATAATTGAACTAAGGGTTTAGTGTGATAAAAATAATGCACTAAAAGTGAGTGCATACAAGGTAGGCTAAGACGATTTGGGTGTACATTTGGGGGTGGATTGTAAACAATGGTCTTCATTGATATTCCGGAAAACCAAAACATCACGAGAACCGCGAAAAGGATAGGCTATGGGGGTTAACTAGGGGTATCGTGTACTAAAAATGAGTACAACACAAAGGTGTGGGGGAATTACTCAACCGATGTGGAAGAAGTAATTATATTACAGGTATCAAACAAGGGTTATCATAATGCCTCTTATCAATTAGTTATTCCTAACTACACAAGTGTAGTCTTACTAGCGATCTCGGGATGAATCACAAAACAAGTTCTAGAATCTATTATACTACCGGTTCACACTCTAAGCAACAAAGATGAATGCTTTAATTCCTACAAATCTAAGGGCGATCCTCACATTTTGGGTGGAATTTAAGTGGTAAAGGGTTTTTTGTGCTAGTCATATAATTTCCTATCCATGAGACGCTTTATTAAGACTAATGGCCCACTCCTATATGTCATGAAAAATTTTAAATTTGGTGACAAAATTACCCTAACCGATATATCTCATGGTTTATTACACAAATGCAATTGGACAAAGCAAATAATCAAGGATAATCATAGTTTCAAAGTTCCCGTTTTATTTTCCCTCCCTACACTTAAACTAAACATTATCCCCAATGTTCCCCGAAAGTATCAAAGTTATGATAATGGAAGGTAATAAAAGATGAAAGAAACTAATACTCCCCTGATTAGCTCGGTAGGATCCGTGTGAAGTGGTGGTTACATCTTTCTTCAAGAAGAACGCTTGCGTTAAAAGCTCCTTCTCATCTTATGTATTTTCTTCTTGGTAAATTAAACTTGCACACTTGAAGAAAACCAACGAAACCTTCACAGTAAAAAATCGGCGTAACAATATATATAAGACTCTACTAAACTAGGATATAATGCTTGTGGAATGGATGTTTACAGATTTTCTGAAAAATTAAGACCTGGAAAAATTCCAAAAAATTTATAAGTAGCTCAGAAAACGAGAAAAAGTAATACATTTTACTGCTCCTCGGCGCCGTCCGGTTATCTGACAGAAACTCGTGCTGCGATTTTCGGAAAATTTACATCTTTAGAATCACGGAAAATTTCCCGTGTAAAACATCCATTATGACTCGATACAAGTATTTGACTCGAACAAACACACATGTATATCTTTTAATTAATTGTAATTCTCATGTTCACGTTTCTTTTGAAAACGTGTGTAATCCTCCCTACACTTATCCCTTATGTAAAATACCTTTATATGTAACTAAAATGAGGTTAAAGACAAAATAAAGCATTTTTACAAATTTAAACATGAGAATAAACAGTAAATAAAAGATACACGACACACAAACAAGCAAACAATTAAGCATGGGTTGCCTCCCACGAAGCGCTTTTATATATTTATGATTCTTGTAGCTAGACTCGAAGTCATGCCTCTACGTGACTTCATTACCGTCACCTTTTTCCTCATGACGGTCTCTATTGGGGGATTCCATGTTGTAAAAGTGCTCTATGATGCACCTTTCTAAGAGGTCGTCCTCTCCTCACTCGGTTTTATATTCCGGTCCTAAGTTCAAGCAATCCTTATAGAAACCGAAAATCTTGGCCATAACATAATCTACTCCCTTCTCCTTATCTTCCTCATTCCTATAGTAGACCGATAGCTTAAGTTCTTTTTCATCATTGGATAGTGATGAAAAATTTTCAATCTTAAAGGGCATTTGGTAGGCTACATCATCGGTCTCATCCTTGAATCTAACTATTCCCAACGACGGATCATAAGTCATCCCGATGTTTTCTATAAAAGGCTTTCCTAGAATAATGTGGGACAAGCTAGGATCTATGGCCGTACTAATGTCATTCACTATTATGAAATCTGTAGGAAACATGAAACTACCTACATACACGGGCAATCCCTTAACTCTACCAAGAAAATTGCAACTAACCTTAGGATTATCGGGATCTTGCCTAGTTGGGATAGGCTTCTTCATTACCCAATTATAGTAGGTTCTAGTCATTATGTTTATTGGGGACTTGCGGTCAATGTCGGCCTTTGCTTACGACGCGAAAGGTGTCCTATGCATCATGGTATGTTAAGATTCCAAGGGTTCCCAAACTTGATCCTAGGGCTTCTCCTAACATACATGTGATGGAGGTCACGTACTAAGTGTGGGTGGCGAGAGAGTTCTTCTTCCGTAGGAAACTTATTGAAATAGTCATGGTCTACTTCATCTACTTCCTTGGTTGTTTCATTCCTAGGTGTCTCACTAACCTCAAGTATCGTTTCATGGTTCGCTTCTTCATTTGTTCTATTAGGTTTTACTAAGGTGATGGTATTGACGAATTGAACGTGCTTAGCTAACTTACTTGGGTCCTTAATCTCTACACCGGAAGCTTTGGGAGTTGAGATAGCATTAACCTTCCTATCACTATTGGTCATGGCTTTCAAGAGGTTATCTATCTTCCTATCCATCTTGGCTTGTTGTTGGTTAAAACGGTCCGAGAGCTTAGCTATTTGAGCTTCTTGGGATGCGACTAGGTGTTGCAACATCCCTTCTATGTTTTGTTGGCTAGGGCCGTGAGATGGGGGCCATGAGAAATCATTGGAAGTGAATTCTTTGGTTTGTCCCCAAAAAAATTCAGGCTTGCCCTTCCATGCTTCTCGGGCGTCATTAAAAGTCCTAGGTCCGGGTGTGGTAGGGAATCTTCCTCCCGTTCCATTAGTACGCGAGGATGCGTAGTCAACGGAAGCTTGTTCGGGGAATCTTGTGCAAGTGCGCGTGTTATGAGGACCATTACATGACTCACACGAGGAAGAAACTTTGTTCACTTAGCGTGAAGACTTAGGATTGTCGTAGGAGCTCATTAGGAATATAACTTGATCTTCAAGCTCGAGCATCCTACGGTCCAAAGGTTGTGAGTCAAGGGGAGGCAAGGAGATTGCCTTTATGATTTTGGGCAGCTCACGGGGGTCATTCCAACTTTCGTTGTCATAGAGAGCAAGGTCCTCTATTATACCCCACGATTCTTCCGCGGTGAGATCACTAAGTTTTCCACCGGCCGCTTGGTCAATGGATCGCTTAGAGGGGAAGTTGACATGATCGTAGAAGAGTTGGACTTGAAGCCAAAGATCAATGCCGTGATGAGGGACTCTATGGAGTAAGTCCTTAATCGAGTCCATGCCAGTAGAGATTCACCTTGATGTTATTGGAACATCAAGATATCATTCCTAAGCTTGGTAGTTCTCCCCGGTTGGAAAAATTGAGCAAGGAAACGAGAGGTGAGATCATCCTAACTTGAGATGGAGCCAGCGGGAAGTCGCTCAAGCCAATTACTAGCTTGGTCCCGTAGAGAGAATGGAAGAGACTTGAGACGCGTGGTCTCCCGAAATAGTAGCATCGAGGTTGATGGAATCGACAATTTTAAGGAAGTCCTTAAGATGCCGATTAGGATCTTCGAAACGAATTCCATGGAATGCACATCCGTTTTGCACCAACCGGATGGTGTCGGATCTCAGGGCCATAGTTTGGGCTTGGTCGGGAAGCTCAATGGTGTTTCGATAGCCTAGGTGGCTTGGTCTCGAGTATCCACCAAGAGTACGGCCTCTTGGCGGGTCATTTGGTGGCGGGTTGATGAGTGGTGGCTGGTTATCACCTTCCATGAGGAAAAGTGATGGGATTACTAACAAAGGTCACGAAGAAAGGGGATAGACTACGAGGAAGCTAAAAATGGGAAAAAAATCTTACTTGATAGGAATCAAGCAAGGAAACCTAAACGAGGTGGACTCCTAACTAGCTATTCTATTCCCCGGCGCCAAAAACTTGATATGCTTACACAGCGCGTTCGGGGTCAAAGGAACTTCCTTTTCATCGAGCAAGTTTTTCAACACCCTAGGCAGTGAACCTAATCGTTGTAGTGTAGTATTAGGGTAAGCCACGGGTATTGATACTGTTCTCTAGGGGAATAGGAATGCTAGTGAGAAGTTACTACGCTAAGGTTGGGGTTGAGGAAGATTATTTTTTTTATCTTTTTATGTTTTTTTTTTTGGAAATGGAAAGGTACGAATCTCGAGGTTTGGATTTGGGGGTTGGTATTTCTACAAATTACTTCTACTATCTAATTATCTAAATTAACTAAGGTGAGGGTAGTCTATGTCTATTGTTGTGTGCTCGTATGATGATTAAAAATGTATTTGCTTAGGCTTTATTACTCCCTAGTTATTTCCTATTGATGGTTGAATTGTCATGTCCTTATTCTTAATCGCGTTGTGTCTCTAAGGTTGTAGGGTATGCGTTTATCCCTAACTCTTTGAAGCTACCAAAGGTTAATGACTACAAAATCTCTAGGATTTATAAACTTTAACTCTAAGGTATTCTTTGGATGTATAGCCTACAATTACTCTAGGTGATTATAAACTAAGGTTCAACAAAGATTAATCAAGCATTAACAACACAACGAATGACCTATCGCAATACTAGGTCAATCACAATTAAGATAAGAGAAAACCAATCAATATTCAATAATTAAGTTTCATATTACCTAAGCAAACACACAAGTAAATTAGCCGGACATGGGGAACATGCAAGCATACACACAATCAAGTGAAGATATAATTAAATTAATGAAGTAAAACACTTATCTTGATGTAAGATAGGGTATGGAACCCTAAAATACTGTACAAGACAACCTTGGTTCGGTTTAGGTTTTTACTCCACAAAACTACACACTGAAAACTAAAAAATTCGGTTTCTATATATAAGGTTACAACTGCGACGACGTCACCCTTTAGTTTGTGACGCCGTCGGGTCGCCGTCATTAGGGTTTCATCTTGGCCACGTTAGCATTGCGACGGCGTCACCTTATGCATGTGACGCGTCTCCTTTCTAGTCTCGGCGCGTCATCGGATCAAATCTAGGTCGAGCACGCGACGCCTACTCTTTTAACACACGATGCCGTCACTTGTAAATAAGTAATTTGGCTACTGAGTCGTCACAAAATTTGTTCCGACGGCGTCACAAATATAACCTGACGCCGTCCCCTTTCAATTCAGCAGCTTGAGTGTCTCAATTCTTAACTTTGGCCATTTTCTTTGTATAATCGCACCTTTTCGTCCGAATAAGTGTCATTCCAGCAATTTGCCTTCAAGAGACCTAAAAAGTGAAAAGGAACGATATTAAGTAATAACGGATACAAAAGTGATCAAATAAGGGCTTAAATGACCCCTCAGAAAGGTACATTTTAAAACCTTATCAATAAACCCAAACAAATTGTGAATAGTGATCCAGAAATAATACATTGTATCTAAAACTAGCCAGACTCGAAATTGGGTAAGTCCACAAATCCGAGTGAACAATATTAAACAAATACTGAACTACAATAAGAGAACTAACAAACGGAAGTCGCACGTGCTTGCCAAGCTGGTAGGCATGACAAAGCATGGGAGACTTCTCTTTATTACATGCAATAGAATTATTTGAAATGACACTACGCAGCACTTCACTTCCTGGATGTCCAAGACGTTGATGCCACGTATACTGACTAATGAGATAAGCTTTAGGAATGGGAGAGGGCTTCATGATAGGGTATAGATCTCTAGTGCTATCACAGCGGAGCAGCACCCGATGTATTTGGAAGTCCTTAACAGAAAAACCAAAATAATCAAATTCAACAGTACAATAATTGTCGCAAACAAATTGACGTACAAAAATCAAATTCTTGACTATATTAGGAGTAATGAGAACATTGTTTAAATGAAGAGATCGAAAGGGCATAGGAAAAATACTAAAGCCAGAGTAGGTAGCGGGAATAGAATGCCCGTCACCAACTGCAACTGATGAGTAAACAAATGAACTAAAAACATCACTTAGATTATTTACTGAGTTATTCAGATGAGAGGTCACACCTGTATCCATGTTCCAATTACCAGGAGCAGGATCCTAAAGAGTTCCAGTAGCAAAGGTATGTGGTAAAATAGTTTCTTGACCCAGTAGTTGACCCAATCCACTATAGAACCTGTAGGTGCATGTTGTTGACCAGGCTGTTAACCAGCGAGAATATGTGGACCAGCTATACCAAATGACCCTGCATGCTGACTTGTCAAACCAGATTGACCCCCTAGTCCCAAATGACCCGCCTGCTGACCTGCCAAACCAATGTGACCCCTAGTCCAAATTACCCGCCGACTGTTGGTTCTGACCTGGGTAAAAGACGTAACTCGGGTAACCAATGAAACTCGGTCCAAGAGTCTGAGCGAGTTAGGCAGTTTGTTGGGCTGAAAGGTGATTAAAGCCCTGTGGAGGAAAGTGTTGGGCCAGGGACGGATGGGCCATGTATGTAGGTATGTTAGGCCAACCACTATTAACATATAGTGCTATTGGTTGTGCTTGTTAGTTTGAAGCTTTAGCAACACCCACTGTGTTGGCAAGAGAATTACTAGTCCCATTACACCCAAGTTTATCCAAGAGGGTTTGTACTTCCGTTTGGGTCAAAGATGAGGTTGATATATCATTCAAGATAGGTGTATGAGTAGCAAGACCATGCACCCCATTATGTAAAAACTTGCAAGAAGCACCAAATCGACATGAACCTTTATTAAAGTTAAAACACGGTTTGTGTACCTTATCTGTGGATGAAGATGAGCGACGAGCATTAGAACCAGAATTTTCCAATAAAAGCATTGGTGAAGACGACGTAGCATCTAAAATAGTGTCTTGTCCCCGTGACTTCAGCCGCATCTCTTCCGTAGTTAGCATAGACCGAACGGTCTTGAGGTCCGAAAATGGCTCGCGATGAGCAATGATGGTGGATATGGTGTCGTACCTTGCGGGTAAGCCTTCAAGTGCAAATGTGACCATGTCATCGAAATACACAGGGACCCAAGACTAGTCAAAAAGGCCGCAATGGATTCAATCTTTCGGAAGTATGCAACAATGGTCAAGTCTCCAAGTTTCAAGGAACGTAGTTCCACCTTTAAAGCAATGGATCTTGTACGTTTGTTGTCATGGAAGATATCAGCAAGTATGTCCCATGCTTGGTTAGCCGATTAAGGATTGTCGACAACAAGTCTCTGTTGAAGAGTTTTTGACACAGTAACAAAGATCCAAGAAATAATGATAGTGTTGATCTTGATCCATTCGGAATTTCGAGAGGTGTCTTAGTGCTCGTGGATGCATCATCTTCATCCTTGCCCAATAGGTGATCCAAAAGAGAGTTTCTTGTACAAAGATTGAAGAAAAAATAAACCTAAGAGGAGTAATTCATCTCATCGACGTCTAATTTAATGGGAATGAGATTGTTGAGGTTTGTGATAGCCATTAGTTTGTGGGAAAGTAGAATGAGGGGTTGTGGGAGAGTATCAATAACTGTCATGGTGAGGATTGGTTTAGGGTTTTACGTGAATAGTGTGTGGTATTTTAGGGTGTGTATGAGCAAGAATAAAACAAAAGGAGAGTCGACTGGTTATTCCTATTCAACCAACGATCAAATTCTATCAAGTAAACAAAATAAAACAGTCCCATTTGGTTATTCAATCCCAACCAACGATCGACTTATACTAACAAACAAAAGGAGAGTCGACTGATTATAAATCAACCAACGATCGACAATATAAACCTTGAACAAAAGATTAAAAAGGGTAGCAGAAAATAAACATGTTAGGGTTAACTCGTGAAACCATGTAGGATAATAGGGTAATATTATTGATTGATTGATGCGTACAATGAAAACCGGGATATACAAATAGGGAGACAACCCTAGAGATACATGGTCTATGGCTATAAAAATATACTATTGGGCCTATACAATATAATACTAACATCTACTAAAAAGTGTGATGTTTCACCCATTAGATTTTACATATAACATAGTGCTTGAATAGTCTTATGAAGATTCAAGTATGAGTCCTTATAAACATATCGACTCGTGATATACACACACAACTAGTTTGTACTCTAGGCTTCAAGCTTATAGTAGAGCTTGACAATAGCTGCAGATGTCTTGTTTTATTAACTTTCTTCATTTACACAAACCCACACACACTCCCCTCTCCATCTATACATAAACAGATACTCTAAGACAACGAAATTTTAAGTATGACCATGTCAATTGTCAAGAGATAAAAAAACTATTAGTCCCGGGAATGACAGGAAACTAAGAGGGGTAGATTTTAGTTGACGGGTGAGGTAATATATCGGATGTTGGTGGTTTGAAATGAGGCTGCTGGTGGAGCGTAGTGGTTATGGAGGAAGCATATAGTAATAATTAATTAGAGTTTGAAATAAAAATGAATGAAAATCGGGAGCTCCCATTTGCTGTGATGTTTTATCTTTTATCCATATTTTGGCTATTATTGATTCCTTATGTTGGCCCTTCATCAATTCTAGTACATACAGGTTTTGGTGATAAGGTTTTTGGTCGCCTTCCGGTTTTTGGTCAATCGGTTAAACCGGGAACCAAAAAGCTTTCTGGTCGCCTCGCAATTTGATTTTCTAAACCATGGTTAAATTGACAAACTTACAAACAACGTTTGTGAGGAGACAAGAAAAAAATGATTAAATTGACGAAAATACCCTCACACTTGTATCACGTGGTCAAAGGGCGGACATTGTGAGTCAACGCAAACCACAAAGACAAATGATGTAATTTACTATAAGTTTAAAAGCAACTAAAATCATATGCACGACCTAAGAGCGTAGGGTACAATAACATGTTAACACCGATTTTTTTGTGTCACCTCAACGTCACATCATTTCAAGACCAAAACATTTAACACCAAAAAATCACCCCTTATTATAATACCAAATAACACCACTTTTTGAGACCCACCTTTTTAAAAAATACAAATTACAAATTAAGCCCTTAACTAATATTTCAATCCTTAAATAAACCCTTTAACTAATATTTCATTCATTAAATACTAATACAAATTACAAATACTTAAAATAAACATACTTATATTTAAAAAAACTTGCAAAAATTTAAAAACTAATACACAACTTAAGAAACATGCGGAAATTTAAAAACTAATACATAAAGTTAAAGAAACATGCATTGGAGACTAATCTTCATCTTCTTCCTCAAAATCTTCACGTTCTCGCCAAATATGCTCCATAAGCTGTCGTTGGAGATTAAGATGCGTATTTTTGTCACGTATTTCTTTTTCTTTTCGCTGATGCATATCACATCTATCGATCCATCTTTGTTGCCTATGTGGTACTTGATTCACCCACATTTTATTGTACTAACTTATTGCAAACTTTTGATCTTTTAAAATCAGATTATGTAGTATGATGCAAGAATACATGATTCTACGTATCTTGGTAACCTGGTATCGGCGTGCCAGCTGTTGTATTATTCTCCAACGTCCTTGGAGAACACCAAAAAGCACGTTCGACATCTTTTCCTGCACTTTCTTGTCGCCTTTCAAAGTAACTATGTTTATCGTCTTGTGCGACTGAAAATGACTTGACGAAAGTTGCCCACTAGGGGTAACTTCCGTCAGCTAAGTAATACCCATTTTCAAACCCAACTCTATTTATCTCAAACGGAGCTATATGGGCGACATCATCAAGAATGTCATCGAATAACGGAGAATTATCGAAAACATTGATATCGTTATTCACACCCGCTACCTCAAAAAATGCATGTCAAATCCACAAATCGTGCGAAGCAACAACTTCAAGCATTATAGTTGGTTATTTTTTATCGCCCCTACCATATTGCCCCTGTCATGACACCAGGCAATTTTTTCATTCCCAATGCATACAATCGATGCTACCAAGCATTCCCGAAAAACCATGAACACGCTCATGTATTGCATATATATTTTGAATGTCTTGAAAGGTTGGTTTTCTTAAAAACTCCGAACTAAAAAATTTAATAATGCACATATTAAAATTATCCAAACAATCACGTCCGGTGTTCTCACCCATTTGCAAATATTCATCAACCGCATCGGGTGTAATGCCGTATGATGGATGTGAATTTCATAATAACACTGTCACAATTCTCAATTTCCGGTCATTTCTCAAATTTACTATTCATCTCATGAATTTACTATTCATCGGTTACTATTCATCATTTTACTATTCATCATTTTTTAAGTCGAGTTGATATTTTGAGAGGTTATTTCAAAATTTTACTATTCAAAAAACACTATTCATTCCCGAAGAAAAATTTATATTCATGATTTTTATTCATCATTTTTCGTAAACTAGGTTTACGAGCATCAAATTTGCGTAACCGTAAGGGTTTAGCTGTGTATTCATGAAACATCATTGAGAACACGTCATATAGACTAGATTTAGTCTACATATCATCAATAACGTCATTTTCATATTAGTTCATGCATGGGTTTGCATATTTCATTAACGTATATTTTTCTATTAAATAAACGCTATCGTACGATCATTTATTTTGAGCAATTGATCCGACACTTCCAAAAATTATCCTAATATATTTTTATACTTATTTTAAGACTATAAAAATTATATTATTAGTTTACCCGATGTTTTAAATTTATTTTGTATATAAATTGTTATGTATATATATATTTATGACGGTTTTCGTAAATTCAACTCGATAATTATTTATTCACTCAATACCTGTGAGAAATGTATTTTTATAATTTTTATGACTTCGATATATTTTATTTTGTTCCGTTAAAATCAATTTCTAGCTAACGCTACACTAAATACCTAATTATATTTACAAACTACACTTTAACATAACTTAAAATGCATTTAACTCATTAAAACTCAAAACTCTTTTACCTATTCACCCTTGGCCGACTCCCCCCCCCTAGTCACCATTTACTTTGTAAATATCTTAACATAATTGGACACCTACACATATTAGTTAGATATTTTACATAATATACTAGATATTATACAAAACACATACTCTACACTTTCAAAAGGTGAAAAAAAAAGAGAAACCCTCTCCTCCCATTGTGGTGATCGGCCAAGGCTAGAAACATAAGGAAGAAGCATAAAATTTTCAAGATCAAGTGATTAACAACTCTAGTATACTTCTCTTTTAAGGTTTTGCAATAAAAACCTAGGAGTATTTAGGAAACCTAGTCACTTAAACCTCATCAATCAACTAGTAAGCTTTTCATGATCTTTAATAGTCTTTCATAATCTTACTTGAGTTATTTTTATCATCCTAGTACGAAACATGCAAGTATTATGTGATTCATACCACTTTTATTTGTTTTTATTACTTATTATGAGTTATAATCATCCTATAATTAATCCCTTGAAACATATCATTGTTGATGATGTTTAGGAACCCATGACACCCTAAGAAGGTGTATGGTAGGTTTAGAATAGATTTGGTGTTGATTTGAAGTGATTGAAACAAGTATTACGCAAGAAAAATCATTTTCGACAACTTTAGATTGTGGTCTGATCGTTTTTGCAAAATCTGGAAAATTCAGCAGGTCATGAATTATTTTGGGTTATATTACCAGAAAATATACTTTAAAATGAAACCGTGGTCGCTTGAACGGGTTAAAACGAATTTATAACGAAGGAGATACGTTATTTTCAAGTTTAGCGGCAAAAACTATATTTTCTGAAAAATGGTAAGCTGTCAAGTGTTATTTTAAGGGCAAAAATGAGCTTTAAACATTGTCTAAATGAGTCGATTTGTCAAAAATATACTAGTATACATTAATACGAAGCTAAGGATATATAAAACGTAGAAAACGGACTTATAACGACTAAGTTATACACATTTTAAATAAGGATATCGTAACTATTTTTCACAAGTATAACACTTATATATTTTTACTAGACCAAAGTGGTCATCGCTAGTGACCATGTTTGGAGTCATTTTTCATATCAATAGAATGCTTTTGAGAAAACGATGTCTTCAAGTAAAAGTGAGTTCGCCTATTCTATTTTCCAAAATGTTTAACCGTTTGTCAAGCGAAGCTATAATGAATAATTTACGATCATTCGAAATTAGTCATTTTCATGAATTGTCCAAGTGTATTATTTTACGACTAAAAACTATAATTTCATAATAAATCACTAAATGACTATCGTAGGATATCATTTCAACGTAAGTACTTGTAAAATAATTTATAACTTGATAAGACGTTATAAACTTATTTTTCGACGATAAACCTTATTTTCAAAATGCACAAGTGGTATGAATATCATATGAGTTGCATGCATAACATTATATCATGGCTTATATTAGATCATATCATTCATAATAGGTCGCGGTTAGAGAGTTGCGTCTCATTTCTGTGCATCCACTTTGTCATCATAACTATTGCATCAGGTGAGTATTCACAATCCCCTTTTTACCGTTTAACTATATTTTGGGGCGAAATGCATGAACCATACTTGAACTAAATTGATTACTACTTCTATGAACTCTTTTGAACTTGAATCAAATCCTTGAACTTAATTACGAACTTATGACCTGCTTTGAGCTTATTGAACCGTACGTGCTATGACCTAAAAGTCTCCCTATGTGAACGGAGCAACACCAAGTCTCCCTATGTGAACGGAGCAACACCAAGTCTCGCCTTATTGGTGGAGCGTGCAAATTCTCCCATGTTCGGAGTGACCTTAATTGTATATTAATAGTTGTATGACGTACCGTTCGTACATTCGCATTGTTAGTATCCTATTAGTAGGTAGTATGGATAGCGCTATTAGAGGTCGGCCAACCTCTCGTCCACTATGTTACGGGACGCATATTATTTATTCTAGGGTCTTTGCCTGGCATACATTATTATATACATGGTGCTGTGTTGTGAACTATTATGGCAACTTATACTTGACTACTAGACACACTATATTTTGTGCAATGGGTTGTGAACACACAGGTTGCAAGTTTTGTATGGGCGGAACTTGGAACTGAGTGGATTTATAATGCCTTTGCTTTGTAAACTATTCTCGATGACCGAAACCTTTGACTCCCTCTCTTATGAGTTTTCATATTATATAAAACGTGTGTACTCACCAACTATTTTCATAGTTGACCCGTTTCCTCTCATGCATTTCAGGTGATCGTTTGTAACCTTTTTCTCAAGGTCTTTGCATAATGAAGTTTTCACATGTTACTACTAATCATTATGTAATAAACCGCAATATTTTGGGATCTAAACTTTATATTATATTTGCCGATGTTGGCTAAACTTGTATTGTAATAATGTATCTTTTCCTTTAATCTTAAACGTTGGTATGTTCTATTATCTTTTGCTTGTGTTCCTTTCCAGTTACACCTCGCGTTTCCGCCTTCGGCGGGGTGTGACAAACACTCATACTCATTCGATCCGTATAATCGGGGTGCTTGGCTAAAGAATTTAAAATGCTTTGGAAGAGGATCGGCAGTATAAGATTCAATACCTTTTACTATTTCTAGAAATAGTTTCCGGCTCATACGATATCTTCTTCGAAAGTTTGAGTGGAGATACTTGTTGGTTTGTGGGAGTTATAAACACACGTAAACGACTAGAAGTGTATGAGCCGATGGGGGCACACACGATAAACACGAGTATACGTGTTGAACGTAAATTATAACTTGAATTATATACTCGGTATATTATGCATTACTTGACCCGATCCACTTATTAATCCATGGAATATTTCATGGACTTGGGTCGTTTAGTTTGGAGCTGCCATGGGCCTTGAAAGCTTACAAACGATTAGGCAATGGGGAACTTGGGCTTTTAGCTTGTCGTTCAAGCAATAACCTATAAGAATAGGGTCGGTTTGACTTTGCTATAAAAGCAAAACCCCAACAGATTATTATGGACGTGAGAACATGTGATAACATGTGACATATACATATCATGATCCATTCTCATGCAATATATACATTATAACATATATCCTAAACACATTCCCAACCAATGATAATCAGTATATATTCTAGTTGACTTTTTCACATGTCAATTAGGATTATTATTTGGTTTCTAAGCTTGCATCTATATTATTGATCCAAGTGCTTAGATTTGATTTGTTGGTTTTCTTGTTCTTGGTTCCTAGTCGAATAGCAAGAGCAAGAAAAGGATTTTGTTTTGTTCCTGGTCGTGGCCTATTTATCGGACAAAATGCAAGGTGTATATCGGATACCTTTTATCCGATATCGGGTATATGTATGGTAACAGTTTATCAATTGTTTTGGACATAGGATAAGAAACAAGATTTGGTACTTGGTGATATTCTTATTCGTAAGTTATACTCAAGGGGTCACTAGCTGATTGGTTTTATTGATTACGTTCTCGACTAGCGTTTTAATCGAACGTATATGTTAATCGGGTTTGTGTGTGATACTCTTCGAGGTATCTATTTTAGATACTTAAGGTTTCGTTTGGTTTCTTGTTCCGTTACTAGAGATCAATTGCCAAGCAAGGTTAGCTTTTCTTAATCCCTTTTAATTAATTAATATTGTAATAATTATTTGTTTATTAAATTCGTGCTTAACATAATTGCATTAACTAGATCCAATATCCGCTGCGTACTCGTAGAGGTTACTGGTTAACTTGTTCTAAATTCCCAACAGTGGCATCACGAGTCAACTTGTTTTTGCGATTATGGGTTACACGTTTCTGAATTAATAAACATGTTTTAAAAGGCTGCATGAAAACTAATTTAGTTATTTGTTCTATTTTATTTTGACAATTACATGCAATACTTGTCAATTTTTAATAAATAATAACTAGTCACACACAAATTAAAATTATATTGATAATTAGAATTAATTTGTTAATTGTAAATTACTTGTTAATTTGAATTTAATTTACATGTGAATTATAATTACCTAGTTAATTGAAATTAAATTGTTAATTAAGAATTACATGTTAAATTAAAATTACTTGCTAATTAGAATTAAAAGTTAATTTGTATTTATTAATTGTTAATTAGAATTACATATTGGTAATTAGAATTACATATTGGTTTATAAATACATAAAATTGCGTAATTACTTGTTAATTGAGATTGCCTTGCGTTTTTATGTGTTTTCCGGCCACAAGACCCACTCAATTGCTTTTGCGATGTATGGGGCGATCTAGGTATTGTATCCTAGTGACGGTCTTATGGTTCTCCGTTTGGGGAAGACTCGCAAGAGAACTCGGAACAATATGTGGTTATATATATTGATGTTTATGTTTGTGATTCCTATATTTGCATTATTACTTGCTTTGACACCTAATTGTATGCAATATGGAATAATACATAACCATAACATTAATATTGGTCTTTATTTACACGCCTAAATATCATGCTCATTGTGACCTGTTATTTGATTCGTGGAAAATTGTTTTTGTAAAATAAAGTGACCTAATATATGAAACACGTTTTCAAGAATTTAAAAACTTGACGCTATGGACACTTGGGATGTACGGCTCACCCACTAGAACAAACTCAAAAAGGGGTTTAAAGAGGTGCGATGTCGCACCGAAAGGATGTCTAAGGTTATGCTTAAGCGCTTACCTGGTCCTCTGCCTCCCTGTGCATTCGATTGGAGCTACCGTGAACCATGATGATCACTACAGTGTCATTACCAAAAAGTTTTTAAAATAAGTGTTACAAGTTGTTTTGCATGCTTCTTTGTACATGACTTTTACCACATTTATATGTGCATATCTATTTTTAATTTTAAGTCTATGCCATCCAACTATGAACACGTGCACTTGGATTGACTTCTCTGGTCAGACCTAAGGGCCTTTCCAACCCATGGTAATTATTTCTCACTGGTCAAACCTCTGGTTATTTTTACACGTTCATACTTGGTCGACTTATTTCGAGTTAGCTTGGTCAGACCTCGGACCCGAGGCATAAGATGAGAACTAAACATGCTTTTGACATTATTACTTGATACTAATGCCTTAAACAGTCTCATAAATCTAAGAGTTGCATTATGCAATTAACGCTCGTAAACTTATCTCTTGTCCTATTTTTTTATACACTGGTCAGACCTATGGTAATTAAGTGGGGTTGCAAGATGGATCTTAGTCTTAATAAGTAATTAATTGGGTAGTTAATTCTTTTAAGAATGTAATTATCAAAAATACTAGATTTGAACTTTTTATGTTCTGATTAATTGTGTTATTGCAACATAATTCGTAAACAAATTTGTTTTTTTTAAAGACAAACTTAGTCTCTTTTCCTAGTAAGAAGAGTGAGATTTATACCTATCTTTTCTCCTTAGTTGACAAACTAAGATAGGATTCCAAAATTGATAAACTATTATATGATCTTTCATTACCCTTTTCGTTGTCTAGAGTTAATTGAAAGATATAATATTTTGTGTAACTGGAAACATTGTGTTTAGAGCTACCAAAATAAATAACATCCTGCACTTGTCACGATGTATGAGTTTAAACCGCAAAGAGTAAAGGAATTACTAGCATATTTGCCAGGTAATCTTCTTGGACTCTTATTATTCCTAAAGTGCTAATTACCCTTGGGGCTATGTAGACGATAAAGGAGGAATGCATGCTAAAGATTCAAGTTAATTGAATAAAAGAATGGCTAGTCCATTGTCTACATAAGTAAAACTTCATATACTCTGCTCAATACCTACGTACATGCTACTCGTAGGCAATTGAAGAGAATAGGAAAGTATATAAAACTGATATATGCTTTCTACTGGAAATGTAACACTTACAATGTTGACAAATCCAGTGGGAGCAGTTGCATTTATTACTGAAATATCATTCATGTAATGTTGTCAATTTCAGTGGGAGCTACGAGATTTATTTCCTGTTAGTCACCCATATCATTTCAAACTTGCTTTGAAATATTTCATTACTTTCCGAATATGAACCACCATTGCTTAAAGGAAAATTGCATTTTATTTTATAAGATAACATGTTGCCTTCCTGCTGTCGCTTCCTGAAACGTTATCTATAGAATAATAATCCACAATTCCTTATTACAGGTTATGGTTCTAAAACTACTTATGATATATATGACATTATCATATCGTTTGAACAATCAATCACGTATTGTTTGTTTTCATAATATGATGTTGTACCTTTCACAAGTGGGAGAAATCTCAAAGTGTGTGCAAGGAACAACAATATTATTGGTATCTCCTGGCCGCAAGGTAAAAGAAACTAATAATTCTACTAGGACTTAAACACACTAGATGTTTAATGCCCTACTACATGTAAAATAAGAATTCTACTAGGACTTAAACACATGAGATGTTTATTGCCCTACTACATTCTAATAATGATTCTACTAGGACTTGAACACGCTAGATGTTTGTTGTCCTACTACATTCAAATGTCATGATATTGTGTATAGATACTTCAACATTAGACTACATGTTTTAGTCAACATAATTATGGTTATATGATAATGATCATAATTCAGAAGTATAAAATTAACTTGAAATTACTATAGAACTCAAGAGTTTGCGTTCATGATTACTTTTGTTAGTATAATTATGCTTACATGTTAAGACATAATTATAAAGTCCTTGAATTTGTCAATGACTTATAACATAAAGTATGTATAGTAAAACTGTTATGTCTTCTAGTTAACACATAAACATAAGGCCTTTGAATTATTCAAAGACTTATAATGTATTATTGAAATGTTTTGTTTTCTTGTTAACACATGAACATATAATCCTTGAACAGTTCTGTCTTCGTGTGAACACGTGAACATAAGGTTCTTGTATTGTTCAATGAATATACATTATTACATGCACTTGGTCGTAAATACTTTAAATGCAATTTGGCTTGACCCAATTGACAAGTATTTGGTCCAAAGAGAATTAAGTTATCTATAGAATTCTGATATAGTTTCACAATTCTAATAGCTCATAGGATACCACTTCATTATGGTATGTCTAATTTGTTGGATCAAACCTTATTCATATTGTTTGGTTCCTGATAGCTTTAATTGCTCTACCTTCAAAACATATCAAGGTAAGAAATTGCGTGTGTCATGGATACACTCAATATAGTTCAAACCTAGAAGGTATTCAAGACAACCTATAACTGAAAACCCTAATTCATTAGGGATTTGAGGTTTTACTACTCAAACCAATTGAATCATAAACCCTTTTGGATTTATGATTTTTCTACACTTCCTAGCTAGAAGATTGTAGTTTTGGTGTTCTTCCTAGCTTGACGAAACACTAAACTTTTGGCTAAAGAGTGATACTAAATTAGAGTTTTTCTATAAACCCTAATTTGAGTTGTTGGAAGGAATTCCATTATGTCTTGATTTAAGTTCTGAATTTGTTAAAATCTTATGAAGCATTTTATTAACAAATCTTAAAATGAGAATTTAAAATGTATTTTGTGATTCTCCATAAAAGAAAATTTATTGTTGCTTAAATACTTAGTATTTAGATAATTGTCTCTACTTACAAAAGTAAGTGGGAGCATATACATATCTCAAAGTTTTTGAGAACAAAATACTTAACCTTCTTAAATGCACTTATTAATGTCATACTAAGGTTAAACATGAAAATGTTGACCGAAGTATAATGATTACTCTCATTCATAAATCCGAAAGGACGCCTCATCACTTAAGTGATATTTTTAATATCATTGCTGAGGAATATAAGTTAGAAGATTATTGTAAATCAGCTAACTACTAAAATACATTATCACATCTTGAATCTGATAAATATTTTAGAACTATGAATGATAAGAAGCAGTCCTTAAAAGGCAAATCGAGTTTTGAGCTTGATTGTAATTTCGCCTAACAAGTTAACCTATGAGGTTGGAATGAGTTTCTTTTGAAGAAAGACTCACAATGACAAAATTGTATACATATTAATGTTTGGCATTTTATAAGAAGTTTTTAATCATACTTAAGCAATTGACTGTAATTAAATTTTCTTATATAGTACATGCATTAATTATATAAAGATATTTAATTGTCATACATGTGATTTATATGTTGAATATGACAATTAGATTTTATAACTCTTTCTTTATGATTACCTTTTTGCGAGGACGATGTGTAATCAAAAGGGTTATGAATCTATATTATCTTTATGAAGTATACAAAATTTGAGCAATCCATATTTTGGATTAGATCATGCATCTAAGAGTTGAGATCTTGAATTTAATTACAATATGATTCTAATTGAATTAAGATAACTCTTGAGTACATCTGACATTGAGTGGGAGCATTGTGTTTTTTCTTAAAATTTACATGTTGTAGATATCATTCTGTTTAAGCTAGATAGTGATCCTTAAGCTTGGAATGAAACTTCACTTGAAATTCTGGGAATAAAACAAACAACTTTGGAATAAATGTTTATCTGGAATAAACAAATGCGGAAAATTAAGTCTGACACAAATGCAATATATCATTTGAGCAAGTCTTAAAATGGTATATTTCACTTGGAATAATTTACATGGATGGAAACCTTGTGTTGTTTTAACTGAGGGTTTATCATGTATATATTATATTGTGTATAAGACTAGTTGTTGCTTTTGTACAAGATCAAAATGAGTTGACAACAACAATATTTAATTGAGTGTGTTTAGATTATTGTTTTTATAAATGTTTACGAATTATAAAGCATAATGTTGTATAAGTACAAATGATGCTAGATGATTATTAATACTAGTTGTAGTAGGATTTCATCTTTTATGATAAATCTACTAACTAGTTATGCTCAACTTAGAACATTGTTGCATTACACATTAATGAATGAGAATACTTTACACTTTTAGAAACTGTAAAGATGACTGTCAGTATGTCGTTGATTTTTAATACCTCATGCAAGGTATGGCGACATCTCCATACTATAATTCTTGCAATAGTATGAACATATGAGATAAGACACTCATCTTATATTTCAAATCACTCACTATATGTGAAATTTGAAACAAGTATTCGGAAAGTTTATTCAGATGACTATTTAGTTTTTCTTTTAAAGAAAGGTTGAAAATGTTGGAAACATTAGGCTTCAACTTACTAAATGAGTTTCATGCATATCTGTTTTTTTATTTGGATAATTGGGATTGAAAGACAATTTTTACTTTATGATAAATAAAGATACTTAGTATTTGTTATTCATTCATATAATAATTGTTATCCTATATTTGCATGTTTAATCCTTGAATAATTTTTATTATTCTAAATATGTCCATTGTCGGTTAACAATATCGGAATATTGTTATGATAAGGCAAATGTGAGTGTTGGTTATAATTCTAACGAGAATTGGGATTGTTCCCACCAAACTCATATGTATTCACTAGAGATGCATATTGGATTCCCCAACTTTCAAACATTTACTTTTGGATCCTTGTCATAAGTAAAATATTGAAAATGGTTTGTTATCTTCATCCTTAGACTTGAGATGCAAGCAAGTTCTATTATGTGTGGATATCATTTTTTGCGTATATCGCAAAACGCTATCCGAACAAGGTAGTTATAAAAGCTATATTTGGAGTGATGTGAAGCAGCATCCACAACACTTGTAGTCAATAAATGATTTGTTACTCCACTTGATATGTGCAGAAAGATACCATGGCCTCTCCGAATTAATAAGATAATTATTCGGCCGAACCCAAAGGGTAATGCAAGATGATACTTGATTACATTTGGTATATCTAATTAAATTCTATAACGAGATTCTAAATGGTTAAACTATATGGAATGATTTGAGATCCATAATCCATGGTTTAACGGTATCTATAACAAAGGATGATTAGAGCAAGACATTGAATGACCATGCTACGGAGAAACTTTTACGAAACTATTCTCTCAGACACTTTTAGTTAAAAAGCGAGTGAGAGCGTTTGCTAGGCGTTTCCGTCGTTAGTTTTGTGTGTCATTCGACACACCAACTCCCAAGTGGGAGCTGTTGGTTTGTGGGAGTTATAAACACGACAAAACGACTAGAAGTGTGTGAGCCGATGGGGGCACACACGATAGACACGAGTATACGTGTTGAACGTAAATTATAACTTGAATTATATACTCGATATATTATGCATTACTTGACCCGATCCACTTATTAATCCATGGACTATTTCATGGACTTGGGTCGTTTAGTTTGGAGCTGCCATGGGCCTTGAAAGCTTACAAACGATCGGGCAATGGAGAACTTGGGCTTTTAGCTTGTCGTTCAAGCAATAACCTATAAGAATAGGGTCGGTTTGACTTTGCTATAAAAGCAAAACCCCAACAGATTATTATGGACGTGAGAACATGTGATAACATGTGACATATACATATTATGATCCATTCTCATGCAATATATACGTATAACATATATCCTAAACACATTCCCAACCAATGATAATCCTGTATATATTCTAGTTGACTTTTTCACATGTCAATTAGGATTATTATTTGGTTTCTAAGCTTGCATCTATATTATTGATCCAAGTGCTTAGATTTGATTGGTTGGTTTTCTTGTTCTTGGTTCCTAGTCGAATAGCAACAGTAGCAAGAAAAGGATTTTGTTTTGTTCCTGGTCGTGGCCTATTTATCGGACAAAATGCAAGGTGTATATCGGATACCTTTTATCCGATATCGGGTATATGTATGGTAACAGTTTATCAATTGTTTTGGACATAGGATAAGAAACAAGATTTGGTACTTGGTGATATTCTTATTCGTAAGTTATACTCAAGGGGTCACTAGCTGATTGGTTTTATTGATTACGTTCTCGACTAGCGTTTTAATCGAACGTATATGTTAATCGGGTTTGTGTGTGATACTCTTCGAGGTATCTATTTTAGATACTTAAGGTTTCGTTTGGTTTCTTGTTCCGTTACTAGAGATCAATTGCCAAGCAATGTTAGCTTTTCTTAATCTCTTTTAATTAATTAATATTGTATTAATTATTTGTTTATTAAATTCGTGCTTAACATAATTGCATTAACTAGATCCAATATTCGCTGCGTACTCATAGAGGTTACTGGTTAACTTGTTCTAAATTCCCAACAATACTTACAACCTTCGTTAAAATAGTCGGCCATCAAACGCATCTCGGGGACTCTCACGTTCACGATAGATTGGGTTACGGGTGAATCGGAAAGGTTGTGCTTCTTCCGCTTGTAACCGTTGGTGATACTCGTAGGCGACCATCATAAAGTAAGCGTTGGTTTCGTAATGGACATCGGAAAGGTTCTTATGTTCTTCGTCACTTTGAGTCGGATCCATTTTGAAAGAAAATGTTTTTTTGTAGATAGGGTTTGAATTATTTGTGTGAAAAATGGTTAGATAGTGGTATAATATATATAGTTGGGTTTTGCGTAACTTTTTCTTTTCTTTTTAATTCAAAATAAAGTGAAACTTTTTTTTTTATTATTAAACATAAGTAGCCGTTTTATGGTGCGTTTTTGTAACTTTTTTTTTTTTGTCATTTTCAGCGTTTCATTTTGAGTTGCTCTAGTAGCGTATTCTACAACGCAACCCCAACGCCACATTATTGTACCCTACGCTGCAAGAAGAACGAGGCTTCAACGCATGCCAACTCAGCAATAACGGTGTTGGGGCATTATTGTACCCTACGCTCTAATCGCGGCATAGATGTCGTGGAATCCATCAGTCCCACTACCCAAAGCAATTAAATCACAGATATCATTAATGAGTAATGACATGGGATATTGTCATCTACGCGAAAGCAATACTTGTGTAAAATCAAAAGCTTAATCATCACATAATATTATTTGAACATCAAGTTTATATTACATCTTAAAAAGCATAAAACAATGGCGATCGCACAAACACAGATCCAGCCACAAAAAGTTACCGATAGGAGAGACTTGCCCTTCTAAACTTTGGTACAACTGCTTTTACTACTATACTTAACAATCTTTCATCCATGTTACATAGATAACTATAGTACAAATGCGATAAGTTTCAACCCATAGGTAAAAAATATCAAAAAATTCAAAGAACAAAGGAACATATTATAGGTCATTAATCTAACCCATTTAAGCAAGCCACATTCTTCTTGCAGCCACATCTCGCATTACCGAGACCCATTTCACAGCGGCCCAAATCTTGCACCACCTTCCCCTGGGTGACCCATTTCTTGAGAAACGGATATTAAAATTTGAGGAAAAATTATTTACAGTTTGGTTACATGGAACTACACATAGTTCATTTGCTTGCCAAGATGATGGCCCGGCTTGAAAATCATAATTAGCAGCACGCTGATGAGACAGCATTCCTGAGCTTGAACTACAACCTTCACCATAAGGTTCATAGCAAAAATCTTTTAGTATAAAGCTGTTCCTAAAAACTGGTGAAAAATACTGCATAGAAGAAGAGCCTGCTATGTCTACATCCGATTGAGTATTGTTATTCATTCCACCCATATATGGGGTTGAGGTCAGCTGCATTTGTGGTTGAACTGCAAAAACAGTTTTATCAGCAACTTAACGAGGTATCATATTAAAGAGTAACATAATATAATAAGAACAGAGTCTTAAATCAAATCTATACTATTTTATGGATTTACCACCAATGCATACAAACAATGTTCATTTTTAATTATTAGGGATATTACCGAATGTGTGCCATTCTGCGGGTGCTGGGATGCGTGTTTTGAAACTGACTATATGATATATAATTAGTTACAAGAATCGCATAACCTTTTGTAACAAAATGTGTATTATTTAGATATGTTTCTGCTTCTTGAATTTGAAGTTGCAATAATCAGAAAGTTGTTCAAGTGTTCGACACATTTTTGTTTTTCAAGAAAGCAATAAACACAATGACAAAAGCGGAGATTCTTGTACATTTTTTAGTCATCCACATTCGAAATACGACAAACTTTCTATTACTAGCTATAGCAAAATGTTTTTCATGCTAGATACATTTATCGTCTATAATCCCAATGAAATATCACTTTTTCTGATAGTTATATTAACAACGAAGATGGGTCATGGGTGAAAAGTCTTTACAACAAGGCAAAATGCGCAAATACGTAATCATATTTTTGGTTGGAGCTAGTATGAAACAAACAATATTCTACATAATAAGATGATCATAATCACAATCCATATATCCATACACTAGAAACTGAGTATTGCAACTTTATACCACAATAGTCAAGATTCATACACATTAAAGTTGAGAAGCTACCATTTACTTTCCCATAATGAGAGACCTATGAAAGTTCGTTACTAATTTTACATTAAGCGGAGAATAACAACAGATATTTCGAAGATAATCCTTGATAAATTAGATACCTGGATGCATAGTTGGGATAGTAACATCCGGTAGAAGCAAATTAGCACTATTTCTAAGAGGGTCACCAAGCAAACTGGATGTTAACATTGAGGCTCCAAAAACAGACATATCATCCATTGGTAGCATCCCATTTAAATTCTTGTAAAGTTGCTGCTTCATAGATTCCACAATTTGCTGTCAACCACAAAATAAAAACATTTGTAAGTAACATAAATTTATAATAATAAACTTAGAAGTTAAAACCTACATATGGTTCCAAGTGAAAGTTAACCAGCTAAACTATTTCATTCTTGCCTCTGAATTAATAATGATAAGAAAGATTATGGCATCGAAAACAAACCATCTGAAATACAGTGAGTTCTTCCGAAGACAAGTAATTTTGGCCATCTAAGGTTGCGCCCATAACCCTGAAAATTGAATTAAACACAAGCCCAACTCCGTGTGCCCCACAGTTATACATATACAGTTTGTCATCTAAAACACAATTACTAGCATGCTTGATAATTGTCTCCCATGTCTTGTTACAGGACCCACCAAGTATCTGTTTATCAATTAAAAAATCATGTAAGATCTCTACTCATGTCTTTTTGAATGTAAGTAGTTATTGAACCTCTCTTACCTTGCGTAGCCACGCCTCGTTAGTAACATATATTTGTAAGAAGTCCTTTACTGTACATATTCTGTGTGACCCCAATCGCTTATGAAAAGCACCATCTTTTGCTATCTTTTCCAATCGCCATATGTCATCATTTAAAGCTGGAGGATGGTGCTTCTTGTATGCTGTATCAAGAAAAAAAACAATCTCAGCCATTATATCTTATTCTTGATTATTCGTTGCTAATTTTACCTCCTTGACCGGCGTTAGACTAAGTCATGATGTCATTGCTGAGGGTATATAATGGGTTATAAAAACCTCTAAAAAAACTTTCTTAAAATATGTTGGAGTGTTTTTCTAGCAATATAGCTATAAATTATTTCCATATTGTCCAATGGATTATGCTGGATAAAAGCAGTGTTAGCGGGTCAGCCAACCCATTACCCGACTCACCAATTGGTTCATAAAAATAGACCTTAAAGAAAAAAAGGAAGAGAGACTAACATTCTCCACGATGATCTTTGACCACGAAAGGCACGCTTCGTGCTTCTCTAATTCTTACTCGAGAAACCGCTTTTGCACCTAACCTGAATGTCCTGCTCCTTCTCCAGCTTGAATTATCAGTAAAAAAAACTTCACCCAAATCGGCAACCCCTTCATTTAAAGTCACCACCAGATCTCCAGCCACTAGTGGCCTTTTCCCGTCTCTTGCAAATATCACTTTGGCCTCAAAATCCTTAGGAGACCAATCTTCTTCATCGTCAGGAGAAAATTCACCATCAAGTGGAACAACTTGTATCTTCAATGAAGATAAGGGTCCAGACGACACGATTTTATTAGCATCAGTATCAAATAGCACTAGTTTGACTGGACTGCTGTCCTCAGATTCCACCCTGCAGCCTGTGAACAGCATCTGAGGCAACTTGGATAGGAAGCGCAGCTGTAAGGGTGTCGTGACACATGGCTCAAGTGCATTAAATGGAGATCTGTGAAAAAATTAAACAAATAATCATTAAAAGTGCATGTCAGATAATAGAGAAATATACACCAAATCTAAAGGAGCTAGATGGAGATTTAACCTTGGTGATGAACAGCAAAAGCTTTGACATGCCCGCTGCACCTCATCTCGCACCTGTCAAACAAATAGATCACATCAAGACATGAAAGCATGCATGCACAACATAAGATATTCATAACTGCAAAAAAGTTAACTTGTCATTATCTTATATAAGAATTCAACATTTACAAGAAAAAACATAGTCAAAAAAGTCAAAAACTCATTATGGTTATGGCATCTAATACTGTACCTTTTAAAGTTATGGATTCTAAATGAAAGAAAAAGCAGAAGTAATCTTACCCATCCACGAATCAGTGGCTCCAACGTCGAAGCTAATTCTTGACATGAAATTCCGTTAATCACATTTCGAGCAAAACTGTAAAGAAAACAGAATCCATGTAAAAAAAAGGCTGCAAATAGACAATAACATATACGTAGTATTTCTAAAGACAACTTTACAAAATCTTAATCACTCACTTTGAAGAGACGACTCGTTGCTTGGCTTTATGATTAAGAACTTCATAACCATCTTCAGCCCCTTCACCTATCGGTCGTTTCAATACCATCAACACCAAACAAATAACTAACTTATTAATTAACA
Organism: Chrysanthemum makinoi; assembly: GCA_910596185.1. Taxonomy (NCBI): domain Eukaryota; kingdom Viridiplantae; phylum Streptophyta; class Magnoliopsida; order Asterales; family Asteraceae; genus Chrysanthemum; species Chrysanthemum makinoi. Next base: position 225,562,085 of record OU343223.1, on the reverse strand, counting down.
GACTTAAGATCAAGTAAGGCTACATAGATCAAATCTAAACTACCAAACTAATGTCCCTATTTATAGAAATATATAGTGCATGGAAACTTCATTGAAGGTTCCAAGTCAATGTATTATTATATAAAATCAGTAAAAGTACTAAAAGAACTACGTGTACCATTAGTATGTTAGTGTGGGCAAGTGTGGGTTTGAAATATAAATAATATACTTTTTGGAAATCCCTAAGAGCAATGGATACACCATCAAATCTTTTTAGTTTTTATGTCATTATTAATTAATCATGGTTTACCAACAAGATTGCTTGAATTATACACTTTTCACCAATACTAAATGAATTATTTCTCTATCAGTAGTAAACCCTACAAAGATTAAACGACAATTAACAGACCGCGTAAATATGGGAAGAGACCTACCAAAGTATCCATATACCGACTACAAACGAAAATTTGATGTCTTTTACCTATATAGTATCACTAATGTTGTCATTGTCTAGTAAGAGTTGAAAATTCAATAGTTTGCAACATAGTTCACTTAAATGTTTAATCATTATATTTTTAGTCAAGTTTGTTTAACTAGCCTGAAGATCTGGTGTTCAAATTCCACTTGTGGAACTACAACCGAACGAATGAACAACAAGACTTTCATTGCATTTGATTGTTTGTAAACTGTTTAAGATATCATCCGAATTTTGTGTAACAGATAAATCTGAATTAAAGCTAAATAAGACTGAAGTTAATGATTCAAGTTCTCATGCATGCCAATCACCATTATGAGTATCGATCTATTGACAGTTGCTACAAGTTACTGATGCGTTTAATTAAGAGTCGAGCAGCTAGCTAACTTATTGTATTATCAGAACATTATTATAAGTTGTTTTTAGGAGTCAAGCATGCAGCTTTAGTTGTGCCATATAAGATGTTTCATGGAAGCCATGATGGATGGGCTTATCTTAAAGATCTTATAGCTCAGACGCTGATTAGCTAATTAGGTAACAACCCCTAAAATAGACAAATGTTAACAACAATAGACAAAAATAAAAATAAAAAATAGATAAATAAATAACAAATCCAAAAGTTGCCAAAATGTAACTACGTGGATTAAATCAATATAAAATGAGTCAAACATAATAGACATAAACAAAAGCGTAGGTAGTGTGAGTAGATTGACGTTGATTTTTAAGCCTTGGGGTTCAAGTAAGGAAGCTTGGTGGAAGCTAGCAGCATAGATACGCGTGATGACTATTATTCCTAACGTTACAATCATCATTTTATTATTAATATCACTTTAAGAATATATCTTTTCAATATGATAACAAGGCGTTGATTTCACTTCCAATAGTCGTCGTGGAATGAGCATTACTACGGATCAACCAAGACTACTATATTTGGGAGGTGTAGTTTCGGAGTAGGAATGGAAAAAAAAAACCGGAGACCTAATTCTCAAACCTGATTTGATTGGGTAATTCTCGATTTGATCGGGGATGAGGATGGAGATTGGGAATCCTTGAATTATGAAACCGGGAATTAGGGGATGGGGATAACCTAAATCCCCGAACTTGACCCAAACTTTTTAATCTTAACCACATTATAACGCATTTAGATCATTCCTAAAAAGAAAGTCTTAAAAAAATAAATCTACACACTTACTATAAAAGAAATGTTAAAATTCAATACATCTCATTATTAAAATTCAAATGCAGACGTTTTCATTAAATTAAATACAGTTTTCAAATCATTTACAGTCCATTATTAAAAACGTGTAACCGCTAAAAATCATTATTATCAATAATGATTATTAAAAACATATAACCGCATATAAATACACACAAACCATTTCATATCTCTCTCACACACATCTAAAATATCAGCAATAAGGCCGAGTGTAGTACTCCCTCCGTCCCATATTAAGTGTCCACTATTCATATGCACAAAGTTTTAGAAAATTCCACTAACTACATTCTCCACCAATCAAATATCATTTTCACCCACTAAAGTCTCTTCTCATTGGTTGAAATATTATATGGACACTTAATTTGGGACATCTAAAGATTCCATTGTGGACACTTAAATTGGGACAGAGGTAGTAATATTTAGTCAAAAGGTACCCGCCGCCGCATTCTTGCAAGTACCCTACTAGTGTATAAATTAAATGTATATTAATACTAAATGTATTTTGTATTTGCATATGTTAGCGAGTATCGACAAGTATTATACCTGAAGTATATTTGTACGTATATGTGATATTTAACTGATCAAAATCATCAAATATTTTAAAATATTAAGCATTAAGTAGGTATTATTTTACCAATATTTTGTCCAAATACACTCATTCGAAGCAATTTATTTTTATATTATATGTGATGTTTTTATTATATACAATGCTTTAAAGTTGAATAACATTTTAATTAGTATAATTATGTACAATTTACATTTTATAGGTCAATTCTTTATATTTTCGATTAGTTATATAATCTATATGCTTAATTCAAAAGGGCCGAGAATCCTCGAATTCCCGTGGGGATCCCCGATCCCCGTTGGGGACGGGGATGAGGATGCAAAAGGATTCCTCAATGAGGATGCATGGGGGCGGGAATGGGGACGGGAGTGAAAAACGAGGATGGAGATGGTAAATACGATCCCCGATATTCTCCACCCGGTTGTCATCCCTATTCGTCATGGCTTAACATTTATTGATGGATCACTAAATCGATATAAACATCATGTTAAATTTTGACTGAATATATCCTAATCCATATATATAATACATAAAGAACAGTTTAAACTCTTGAGACACTCATAGTTTTTAACGGCTAAGTGCTGATTTATGTACAAAATCTTGACTTTTCTTCAATGCAACCGGCTAAAAAGATTGTGTTTCTCTCTTGTTTTATCGTGTTTAGTTAGTATAGTAATAGATAAAAAGTAAACTCAAATTTTTAATTAAAGTGAAATGTCAATTGTGCTTATGGTCTTGTGCGCCTGATCACTTTTAGTCATCGTTCCATCTATTCGAGAGACCAAAGAAAACTACACAAATACACATATATTGTTGATGATTTTGTTTGAAGATATAAAATATATAATATTTACTAACGAAACCGAAAAATCTGTTAATTTTGGTTAAATTTGGTGAAATAAAACGATACAATAGTTTATGAAACCGTTATGTAGTCTTTTGTTATTTTGATGAGAAATCTCGGTTGGAGGAAAATACGGGCAATACCCGGTTAATAAAAATCTTCTTAAGTTTTGAGATGCTTCAATCGGGCGAGGTGTCATTAATCAATCAAGTTAGTTAATATATACGAGTGTGCACTTCCAACTTCTCGACTCCTTTTTTCAGCTAAACTTGAACAAACCATTTAATAACTAGTAGATCATAACTACATAAATGAGCCGATCAACGTTATCGGTCATCAAATGTGTTTTCTTTACTAGATGAGGGGTTTAAAAAACCAAACCTAATTCACGACAAAGCTAAGATTTTGGTGGATCCACGTCAAATTGTCATTATCAATACTCGATATATGTCGTTACTATATCCGGACATCGCTTTCTAGGGAATCTTCTGCGAAATAAAACCATCTCCACATTGGTCAAAGTTGACTGGGTGAGCTAGTATGAGTCCACATCAAGATTAGATATGTCGCCAATTTGCTCTTTTGAATTTTAAGTTTTTGGCTTAATTAAAGCCTTTAACGTGTTGCTTTCACCTTAACTTTATTTATTTTTGGTACATCGAACATACTAGTTTATTTTAAGTAAGTTGTAGGGTTAGTTCAAGTGTTTACGCCGTTCAAAATGAATGACTGTCAACTGTTTTACAAAATAATGGTTATACATCAATCAAGTATCACAGAAAAAATAAATATGAGAATCTAGTTCCAAGGACCAAGTATTGAGTAAGTTGCTATGTGATTGGAACTGTATAACGCAAAACATACGTAACAATATTTTGGTCGAATCCAGAGTCAGAAACTCAGAATGCAGCTTTGGCGGGCGTCCTTGTATAGCTCTATTCGTAAGGGCATCTACTATGGTAAAAATTTTTAAAGATTTATAATTGTGTTATTAATTTATAAATTTTTTTTTTATAATCATAACTTCACTATTTATAAACCTTTTCAAGTTTTATAAACACTCACATAATTCAAATGCATTAAATTATGAAAATGTTCAATATCTTAGATCTCTTCATGCTATATAAGCTTGAAATGGATATTCACTATAGTTTGCAATGTTTTAGACCTCTTTATAATTTTATAAACTTTTTCATAAAACACCATACTAGATGCCCTAATACTTGTCTTTATTTGCAACCATAAAAGATTTTGAAGCCAGATATGTTTGCTTTGGTTATTTTCTTTATCGAATAAGGTCCTAAACTTCAAAAGCAGAATGTATTTGTATAACGATATTCAATATATGGAACCGTATTATTGATCTAGTGATCTTGTGGTGATAGAGATATTTGGTTATTTTGATGACTTCATTGCATGGTTTAGTCAACACACATGTAGTCAACAAATTCTAGAATCTTATTTCCGTGTTTAAATTTTTTGTTTTCTAACAAAATATGTAAACTTCGATGAAAATGTTGAAAGCTTCTATAAGAAATCCAATTCCTCAAATATTATTCACTAATTTCAACATTCGTATATAACGGGAAAGTTTGTGGCAAGGACGAGACTTTCAATATGAAATTCTGGCAAACTGCTGAATTTTGGACGATTTTAACGTTTATAGATGTACGAGTTTTGTCGAAATATTCCTTTAACCTTGCTCTTCGAAGACTTTAATTTGGTTGGAATATTTAAAAAGGACTATTGACTTGGTACAGTATGATATTTTGAAATTAGCGGCCAATTTTGTGAGTCATCACTCCATATTTAATTTGTTGTTGATTGTTACTGTAACTAAAATTAATTCAAAAGTGACCTTTGATTGCAAGACTTATGAACATGAATCAATATCGATTCCAGTTTTAGTTTTCAGCTATTTATAAAACAACGAGCAAGGTTGCCCGCCGGGGGTGGAGCCAAAAAAAAATTTCGAGAAGGCATACTTTAATAATATTTAGAAATTACACCATAAATTGTTACTTAAGAGGGCAAAAAAAAAATAAAAAAATAAAAAAAAATAATCAAATATTTTAGAAAATTTACATTATAATTTTTTTCGCATGAGGGTCACATGACCCTTGTGACCATCCCTTATCTCCTTCATGTTGCCCTGAGTTCTTTGCATAAGTTTTTTGCATTGGAATATTTGCCATATTTTATGTTTTGCTGGTTTTATTTCATGTGTCTAAATAATTTTTTTTGGTATACGTGTGGTTTTCTAGTGTTTTATTTGTCCGAAGAGATTATTTTCTATTCAACATAACTTAATGTTTGTTTGTAATGAATGTTGTTTACGGTTTTTTTGAGTTAATTAGTAATACAATTACTTGTACAAAATTAATGTTATGACTAAATGGTTAGTAAAATATGTTTTTAAGAAGTATGAAACTTAAACTGTTATATAATTATAGGGGATTTGTTATTAGCCCAAATTGATATTTATTTGGGCTTGGGCTAATAAAATATTTTAAAAGGTCTTTTTATATTTTTTAAGCCCTTGTATTTTTTTTTATTTGGTATCGTTACTTTTATTTTCACCTCGTTTTGATGTGCGGGTTTTTAAGGCCCTGTTTAGGTTAAAATAGAATTAGGGTTCCTAGACTTCTTTAATTAGGTTTTGGTATTTCATAGTTACAATTACTTTGAGGAAATATCTTTTATAATTAAAACGATATGGGTTTTAAATTTCAAAATTGTATGAAGATTTCGCGTAAAATAGGTGGCAGGCGAATTGATAGGGTTCTTCATGAACTGTTTTTGCGAGAGAATGAAGCATATAAGTCTGTTTAACAGGATTATAATGAAAGAATCGAAGAGATACAGGATAGGGTTGATTATAGGCATGCAATTATTCTGGAATTGAATAAGCTTGGTGGTGGTGATGTTATTTTGGATGAGTGCTTGGCAATTTTGAAGGCTGCAGAGCAGGAAGATTTGGACGAAATAGGCCGTTTGCTTCAGATGAGCAAGGCTGCTGCTGTGCGTGCCCGTGAAAAATCTAGGATCCTCAAGCAACTTAGCAAACTGAAATAAGGTTGTTCATGTTAATGTTGTTTGTATGGTTTTTTTTTATTTGTAATAGTGTCTTGTTTAAGCTTTTGGGTTACAAAGTTTGGGTCTGTTTGTACTTTATTTAGGATTATATGGTTACTTTATGTTATGTATTTTAGGTATATGAAATTTTAAGTGTAGGTGTAACTTGTTGGATGTTTATATTAATGGGAATATAAGTTTAAATTATTATGTTATTGTAGTGGGTCTCTTACAAATACAATTTGATGTATAGTAACTAATCTTTAATATTAGCAATGTTGTTGTTGAAGCTTGATGATTGTACACTATATCTTTGCTTCATTGTTTGTTAGTGGTTTGGTGTTAGGTAGGGCTGTTTATGTTCTAATTTAGTGTGTTCATCTATTTTCTTTTTACTTTAGATAAATTAGTGGATGTTATTTGAAGTCAGAGTAATTAGCAGTGTTATTTTATTTTTCTTCTATTTTGATATTTTCAATATGAGGTGTGTAAAATTTGTGAAAATGGGTTGCTTGTGATACACAGTGTATGATGTTTTCTTTTTTGCAGTGACTGTGTATTTTTTGTATATAGGGACAGCTATTTAAAGATTATAGCATCATGTTGTTTTGTTTAAAGAATCTCACATTGAAAAGACAACCCAAAGAGACATTATTCTCATTTGGTTACCATAACTAAGTGTTACTATTTTTTATGCCTATATAAGTAGATGTCATGGTGTTAGTATTGTCACCTGTGTCCGTTACTTGTTTTCTTAAGATTCTGTCAAAAAAATGGTTTCAACTCCCAACTTCAAGCAACTCAAAGAAGCACATGGGTCTGATGAACCGCATCATTGTTTCAAGTTCCTCTTTGTTCAAGAACAGGGAGAGAACGAAGGGTTTATTATGCTGCTAGGTGAAAAGTGTGATGATGTTCGGCGGGAGACTGATAAAAGAGTTGAGTTGCTTGAAGAAGGTCATAGGTGTTAATACAAATATCGTCTAAAAAACGTTATTTATATTTTACGATCTTTGATATATTTTGTTGTTAACAATAACAAATTTCATTTTAGCAAAAGTATAAACCAAGTCAAGACTTTTACATATAGCTACAAGATTTTCTTTAAACACAAAATGTTTTCAACATTTGTTAACAAAATGGTAGTTTGTCATTTTGGTTATTAAACAAAGAGACACATTACATCTCTAGTCTTTTACAAGCAAATTAGTATGTGACAAATCGTAATTTCAAGTCATTTATCAAATTTACTATTCATCTCGGGAAATTACTATTCACTGGTTACTATTCATCATTTTTGAAGTCAGTTTGCGACTTTGAGAAGTTATTTCAAAATTTTACTATTCATGAAACACTATTCATTTCCGGAGAAAAATCGTTAATCATGATTCACTATTCATCATTTTTCGTAAACTAGGTTTACGAGTATCAAATACGCGTAACTTTGAGGGTTAAGCTGCGTATTCATGGAACATCATTGAGAACTCATCATATAGACTAGAGTTAGTCTACATATCATCAGTAACATCATTCTCATATTAGTTCATGCATGGGTTTGCATATTTCATTAACGTATATTTATTTATTAAATAAACGCTATCGCACGATTATTTATTTTGAATAATTGATCCGACACTTCCGACAATTAACCTGATATATTTTTATACTCATTTTAAGACTATAAAAATCATATTATAAGTTTACCCGATGTTTTGAATTTTTTTGATATATAAATTGTTATATATATATATATATATATATATATATATATATATATATATATATATATATATATATATATATATATATATATATATATATATATATATATATATATATTTTGACGGTTTTAAGTAAATTCTATTCGATTATTATTTATTCACTCAATACTTGCGAGAAATGCATTTTTATAATTTTTATGACTTTGATAAATTTTATTTTGTTACGTTAAAATCGATTTCTAGCTAACGCTACACTAAATAATTAATTATATGTACAAGATACACATTATACATAACTTTATACACATTTAGACATCAAAAATACAAAATCTACTTCCCTAATATACCCTTGCCGACCACCCTCCCCCTTGTCATCATTTTTATAAAATATCTTGGCCATGTAGTGTACACATATTCATATTTGATAGATATTTGTAATATACAAGTAAGATACTAAAATAAAACACATACAAACACATATTTTAAGATGAAAAATAGCAAGAAACACTCTCTTGCTCACCCTTATGGTTCATCCAACTCAAGAACAAGAAGAAGAGATCATCATTTTTCCAAGATCAAGTGTTTAAAAGATCAATCTAGTGTTCTAGTTAAGGTTTTGAAATAAAAACCTCTAAGAAATTAAGTACCTTGTTACCAAAACCTCTTCATATTTCAAGTAAGTATTTTAAGTAATTTTCCAAATCTTTCATACTCCTATTGGATCTATTTTTATGTTCATATATAAAAATATGCAAGTATTATATGTATGTTTTTCTAATTTTTATGGACTCGAGAGTTATAACTAGTAATCATATGTTAACTATCATTGTTGATGAACTTTAGGAACCCATGACACCCTAAGAAGGTGTATGGTAGGTTTAGAATAGTTTTGATGTTGATTGGAAGGGTTTAGTACAAGCTTTGAACTAGAAAAATCATTTTCGACAACATATAATTAAGGGTTGTCCTATTTTGTAAAATCTGGAAATTTCAGTAGGTTGGGGATTATTTTTATCTAGATATTCAGAAAATAGATTTAAAATCGAAACCGTGGCCGCTTGAACGGGTTAAAACGGGTTTATAACGAAAAAGATACGCTATTTTCAAGTTTAACGACGAAAATTAATTTTCTGGAATAGTACTTGCTGTCAAGGGTTTTTCAAAGGTTAAAAACGAGTTGTAAACGTAAACTAGAAGAGTCGATTTATCAAAAAATATATTAATACATAATATCACGATTCCGAGGATATATAGAACGTAGAAAACCGAGCTATAACGACTAAGTTACAAGCGTTTGAATCATGGCTATCGTAACTATTATTTTTCACAAATAATAACACACGAGCAGGGTAGCCCGCGCGTTGCTGCGGGTGTGTTTTGTTAATTTTTTTTGTGCGATCGCGTTGTCTTGACGATTTTATGTTAAAGTTTGTAAAGCATTGTTGGTATAAAAGGAAATACATATAATGGGAATTTTACACGAATAGCTAATTAAACGTTAAACTATTGCCATAGTACCAGAATATGTTTAGTGAAATAAAGTTATTTATTGCATTTCACACCAAACCGTGAGATATTAATTATTGCTTATATTCATGAGGTTTTAATAAGCAAATAGTACCTTTGATTATTTTTTTTTGATTCATTGATATTTCTAAATTGAGACAATTCCAGCAAACCTCGACGCCATTTTTTCAAATTAATATTTGGCACCAAGTGGGCATGAATAGTGACTCTTCAAATATCAGCTGTTAAAATCACGTAATTCTTAGATCTCAACCGTTAAAACTGAGACCGACAAACTGTTTATCCCAAACATCAACTCTAACGTTTAAATATATAGCGAGCAGGGTTGCCCGCGCGTTTCTGAAAAAAAAATTTAGTTTTGTTTCATAATTTTTTTTTATGAATGGATTTTTAAAATCATAGCATAAAAAATGTGGTATATAGCAAGTGTGTAAATGTATTTTTTTTTTTAAATTTAGTTTTGTAAAAGTTATTGGGCTCCTTTAATTTATTGGGCCTACTTTAAAAAAAATTGTATATTTGATATATAGCCCATTGCCTAAACCATATTCTTTTTTTTTTTCTCTCTTTCAAAGTCGGTTAATAGTGCCCCCTTTTTATATATCAAGTTTATCTCGTTTCTTTTGCGTCACTGGTTTCAGAGATCTAGGGTTAAGCTCATATCCTGCCTACATCAATATTCGTCTGATCAATTGCTTTTGAAGTTAATTAAGGTAATCAATTATTTGTATATCATAGTGTGTATATGTTTTTCTATTTTCATTTATGTTATTTTAGGATTGGTTGATTTTAGAAACACATGTTATGAATTTATATTTGATAAGAACTGTTTTAGTCAAAAAAAAATGGTGGTATTAGCATGTGGTGTTTCTGTGGTTGTGGTTTATTTCGATTTCTATATGCCATTTTTTCCCCTGCTTAGAAGATACTTTTAGGTCAGTATAGGTTTTTGTTTTACTCTGTTTTGGGAATCTTTCATTGGAAGAATAAGTAAGTAATTACTATTCCAATTTGGTTAGAGTAACTTGGTAGCATAGTAATTTTAAGGCCTATATAAGTTTGGCTTTTTTGGGTTTAGATACTTGCCTTTTCACCTTATCAGTATTTAATAAATTCTGTCAAAAAAATGGTGTCAACCCCTAACATTGATCAACTTAAGGATGCATGCGGTTCAGATGAACTGCACCATGCTTTCAAGTTCCTCTTTGTATAGGAGAAGGGTGAGAATGAGGGGTTTATTATGTTGCTGGGAGACAAATGTGATGATGTCCGTCGTAGGATTGAAAGGAGGACTGAATTATTGGAGGAGGGGCATAGGTTGAGTCGATTTGATGATGTTGCAAATGATGGTGTTGAATGCCTAGAGGAGGCACAGGATAGGGACCATCAAATCCTTGATGCACTGATTGTTGTGCTTGATTTGGCTAGGGAAGGACGTATTGAGAAAGGGCGTCATGTTTTCACCATGGAGTTGTATGATTAGGGTAGTTTGTTGTGTGCTTGTTTGGTTGTTGGTCTGCTGTTCTTTATGTTTGATGTTGTGGTCTTATGTTTTAGATTAACAGTGTGGTGTTAATCTGTCATGCTATTCTTGTAACTTATGTTTTATATCAATAAAAGTTACACTTGTTTGTGTTTAACAATTTATTTGTTTTGTGTTTTCTTATTTAAAGATTGTTTGAATTTGTGTGGATGTGGTTATATGAATTACTTTATTATCCTTATGTATTATTAATTAATGATTATTTTAAATGGATTAATGGTAAGTTAATTAGTTATTACGGGATTACGATGATTGTCAGTTTGATATTCTTATGGTTCTCTTTGTTTGGTATGTATGGATGGTAACATTTATTTGTTTTTATATAGGCGATGGGTCCTCGATTTCCAAAACTGTCTAAGATTGCAAAACAGATTGGTGATAATAGAGTTGAAAGTGTTCTTCATGTTGTCTTTGCACGTGAGAAAAAGGCGTATAGGTATGATCAAAAAGATTATAGTGAAAGAATCGAAGAAGTGCAAAGCAGAATTGAACATAGGCATGGTATCATTCTAGAATTGAAAAATCTTGAAAGGGATGCTGTTTTGGATGAATGCTTGGCTGGTTTGAAGGCTGTAGAGCAAGAAGATTTTGGTGAAGTATCTTGGCTGTTGCAGAGGAGCTATGCTACAGCATTACGTGCTGGTGAGAAATCCAGGATTAAGAAGAAACTTAAAAAACTAATCTGATGTTCTTGGGTTTAATGGGTTTTGTATGGTCAAGTGTCATGTAGTGTAATTGTCTTTTGTCTAACTTAGTTTGGTGACATGGATCTGGTCTACTTGGAGTTGTGTTAAGAATGTTGTAATAGTAGCTGTAGTTTGTATGCTGGTATGTGCTATATTACCTGTGGTATACGGGTTTGTATAAATATGTTGTTATGAATAAAAAAGGCTAGTTATTATGGTATTTAATCTGTTGTCTTTTTTTATTATAAACATTTATAATTTTAGATGATGTATTTGTTAATGTTGGCTTTATATTTCAAGAGGTAGTTATAGTTCTATTAATTTTTTTAACTGTTATATGTCATTTAAGATTGTGGGTGTTCATTGTATGGTATAAAACTTCATTGGACATTATCTTGTTTAAATTGGTTTAGGATTTGTTAATATTAGTATTGGGCATACATATATTAATGTATAGTGTAAAAATAGAATATTGAAGTTATGTTTTGCACTAAGTTGATTTAGGATTTCTTAATATTAGTATTGGGCATACATGGTTAATGTATAGTGTAAAGATAGAATATCCAATTTATTTTTTGCACCAAGTATTGTGTAGAACTGCGACTGGGCATGAAAGTGTATTTTTAACAAAATATAGGTCTACACATTTGATGCATACTAATAGAAAGTGACCATAAGTAGTAGTACTACTTCTAGTTTTTTACAAAAGTTGTTATGTCTAAGTCGTAGTAGATTTTATTTGTATTTACATAGACATGCATTTTCAAAATGCAGTTTGCGAACATCCAGTTTCTGTGAAAACCATCGGTTTCAAGTGCATGTTGCATTTTAAGTCTTCTTTTTTTTGCCTTCTGATGCTTCTTCTGTGAAGAGAGGCCTCTTAGCTGTTTTCCTAGTAGCTTCAGCTAATGCTTCTGTTTTTGACCTGGTTTGCATAACTGATGTTGCTGGCAGTGGTGTTGCTACTTCTGTAACAGTAGTCGTAAATACAGATTAACGTTTAAGAAAGTGGTAATTGATTTATGATTATTTATTTAGATAGCGAATGTAAAATGTTAAAAGTATATTACCTTCTGAAGGTTGTTGTTGTGGTGTTATTGTATCTGCAGAAACCGTAGCGCCTTCCGATGTAGCAGAGAGTGGGAGCGCTGATGAATCAGGACCTCTTGTTGGTGTATCTATCAAGAAAGAAAATATATAAATAAATAACTGCTGGTATGTGGAGGTTGGTGACATATTACTGTAACCATTAATTTTTTTTACCTTCAGATGCTGTCATTTTTTCAATTGTTGCAGCTTCTTGGTATGCTGAACCTGAACCTGTTAAGAGCATAGTTTTAAACATTTGTTAATTATCTTTTTTTGTTATCTATTTTAGAATAATAGTAGAAAGTATATATATATATATATATATATATATACGTATATATATATATACGTATATATATATATATATATATATATATGATTACCTGATGGTTGGTTGTCAAGATGTTTGGGTTCTGCTGGTTTATCAAGCAACTCATTAAAAATGAAGTCCACTGGTTCTTGTTTTGAAGATGTGTTATAATGAAACTGGAAAATGTGTTTTTTTGGGACAATGGCTTGTAGTTTTTCTGGTATTTATTTAGGATCAGGGTTATCCAGCAAATTGATTAAGTCTGGACAGCTTACACCCATAATATCATCTGCTTTAGGCGTGAAAAATGTAACTATGGCTGTTGCTGTGTCATCTGTTATGTAGACCTTAAAATTGTATATGCATATATAAAGCAATATTGTATTTTAGTTTTAAGTGATAAGTAAACTTTGCCTAAAAAAATGGTTACCTGTAAGTTGTAGCTTCTAAAGGTCCATGGACTCTGCATACAAATACGCCATTTTCCTCAGTTGCTTTGTTACTACACTGTGTACATGATTGGTAATACCATTCGCGTGCTGTGTTTATGCCTGTGATAGTTTCTTCGCTAGTAAACCGAACACCCTGTTGTTCGAGTATAACATATAGCAGTACATGTTCAATTTTTTTATACAGTTTTTTGTTTTTAATCTATATTTGTTCTTAATTTTATTTTAAGCAAAAAAAAAACAAAATGACTTAAGACTAACGGTTGCTTACACTGTAGGTTTGTGGGGCTTGCTGTAATAATAGAGCTAATGGGAACCTGTTCCTCATTTTTTTCTTGTTCTTTATCTTGGTATGGCCTTCTCACAACCTGCAATGGTGGATTTACATTGAATAATGTTGCGTACATGTTATACACATATATTATTGTTAGTTAAAATTCTAATACAATTATTGTTATTAAAAAGAATCTTTTTTTTATAACGTACTCTGCCCGATATTGTTCTAGCTCTGGAATTCTTGGATTTATGTAATAGTAGGTTGTTGGAGTTGATGATAATTGGAGATTGTTTCTGTATCTCGAAACACGACATGAACTAACAGCTATAATGATCAGTTTTTCCAACGCATCTATTTCTTCTTTTTTAAATGTTTCGGCGAGGTCGTCCCAGAGTGTTAATTCAACAGAGTTTCGACTGTTATATTCAAATATGTTAACATATCATGGTATTTACAGTAAAATTATTTTTAATTCTCAAGTATCAAAAAGATTGTAAACAGTACTTACTTTAATTTTTGAATCTCCACTTTTCGATTAACCATCTGGTTTTTATTTGGATTCCCGCGCTTTTCTTTTTCTCCCGATCTCATGTAGCAACCTATGTAGTCTTGAGAAATTAAAACATATATTAGTTAATGTATTCATGGGTCAATAGGAAAATGTATTAGGCTGTTTGTTTTTACCTGTAAGAATCAGATATTATTTTTTGGTTTTGTCATTTGGGTCTATGACTCTGTATGGAAGTTGATTGTAAGAAATGAAATCAAAATAATGCTCTGGAAATCCATTTGCAGTTATAGTGTCAAATTTTGTAAACCGGGTAAATGAAAGAGATGTTTTGTTTTGCAGGGTCTGCTGCCAGTTGTCGGTGGGAATACATGAGAACACTGAAATCCGATATGCTTTTCCAGGTATAAGAATACTTGTAAAGTGTTTTATGTCACTTGGTTCCATGTTTTCTTGTATTGCATCACCCTGTTTATACATCAAATGCTTTTATATTCATAGTAATATGGATATTTAAATCCTTTTTTTTTTTAACTTTAAAAAAAAAAAGTCTAATATACCTCTTTGTCTATTAAAATAGCACGGTACCCTTTATCTGTTGTATCTGGCGGGTCTCGAGCTATCCAAGCCCGATATACTTTTGCTTCTATGATCTTGTCTCTATCCCTTGGTCGGAGTTCTTTTATGGTACTATTCATTTTCCTGCATATACGGAACCAAAACCAAAAAAGAGGAGATACATATTGTTAATATTAAGTTGTTTCAAGATAATAAATTTATAAGCATTGGGGAAGCTGCATGTTTAGATATAAATGGCAATGCAATATTATGTAAATGTAAATAGAACAGTTAATTTAGGGGAACAATACGCAATAGTTAAAATGCTACATATTAACGAACCAAATAAGTTCAAAGTATGTGTATATAAAGTAAAAATGTACACCTTTATTTGTAAGATGTTATTTAAAAATTCTTTATAGACTATGTTTTTTGTAAGATGTGCTGATTTTTCTTTTTCATTAGGCAAAAGGACTTTTAACCCATAAGGTGATGTTGCTCTTGATAATGCAACGTATAGCTGCCCATGACTGAATACCGGTTCGAGAAGGTATATTCCGATTTTGCTTAAAGACTGCCCTTGACTCTTGTTGATTGTCATAGCGTAGCAAACTTTAACTGGAAATTGTTTTCGCTTGAAAATGAAAGGGTAATTTGGATCTCTGTGGGTCAATGGGATTCTTGGAATATAAACTTTTTCGCCTATTCTTGTTCCTGTAATAATTTCTGCTTCAATGAGTTTTAACATGAGGTTTTTTACAATCATTCTTGTACCATTGCAAAGCCTACCTCCCATATTTACATTTCGAAGCAGCATGATAGGAATGCCAGGTTTTAATTGGAGAATTTTGGTGGTAGACCTGGAAATCTGAAGGTGTTTAAGTATTCTGGTGGATATAGCATCTCAGTTGCAGCACCATCTTTTCCAAGCGGAATTGCTTCATCCGAGCTCATGTAAACTGTGGTATCTCCTTGTATTTGTGATAGTATTTTTTCATTTATGGTATCTGCAGTCGCATTTTTAGGACACACGATAGCCTTTTTCTGCAGGACTTCTGCACTTGGATTCTGTAAGCTTTCTTCGTCGTAAATAAAGTCAATGAGTGATTGAAGGCCATTTTCGTCGTTGTGTATCTGGTACTCCGGCGGAATTGCAACCCATTTAGCATCTTGTGGATCTTCGGTGTCACGTTCACCGATATTACCATCCCCTATATCAAGTAACCATGATGAGAATCGATTTATTTCTTTTCATGCGCTTTCATCAAGGTTTGTTTGCAGAACTGTAATATTTTGTTTAAGATTGAAAACTTTAATATGACGCCATAAATATGATCTTGCAATTGATGAGTTTATAATTTGCCATTTTGTCCCTTTTTTTTACGAGTAGTGTTTGCCTGAAATCACCTCCTAAAATAACTGGTTTGCCACCAAACACTTTATCTGGCTTGCTGAGAACATCTCGTAGAGTCCTATCAAGTGTTTCAAAACAACGTCTGTCATTCATCGGCGCTTCATCCCATACAATCAACTCAGTTTCTTTAAGAAGCTTTGACATGATTGTATTCTTTTTAATATTACACATTGACTCGTCAGTTAACTCTAACGGTATTTTAAATCTTGAGTGCGCGGTACGTCCAGATGGCAAGAGCAGAGAGGCGATCCCTGAAGATGCAACTATCAATACAACTTTCCATTCTGATCGAAGCTTATTAACAATTGTTTTCCATAGGAAAGTCTTACCTGTACCTCCATGACCATAAACAAAAAGAAATTCCTGTTTCTTTTCACTGCATGCATTAATTATAAGATCATAAATCTGTCGCTGTTCAACATTGAGTTTCACAACTGAGATGCCAACTTCTTCTTTCAACTGTTTCCGGTTATAATTCTTTTCTTCCATCAGCAACCTGTTTTGTAGATCATCTAGCATATGCTGTGGAGGTAATGGGAATCCAAATTCTTTTATTGACCTTGAACAGTTGTTCAATATCATCTCTATTTTGTAAAGAATATAGTCTTTTAGCTCTGGATCGTTTACATGGAGATTTCTGACGCCGCTTGTTTTTGAAGCCTTTGCTGGAATATCGTCTGCCATAGAACATCAATGTCTTTCCAAAAGCTGTATAGGGTCTGCAACTTCACAGTACATCAAAATATGTGAAAAAAGGGTACGTAGCTGCGCTGATGATGCTGGAACGCCGCTTCTTGTAGTGCTATATCCCATTCCTTGTCATCATCAAGCAGACCCATAGCTTGGCATGCTGCCCAGTATGTTGGAAATGTTTTCATGTTAACGGTCCGCACGTCTATGAATGATTGACAACCTTTTTGATGAGCAAGCAACATGCGAAAGTAGAATAGCTCTCCTGCAGCAGGATGCACGTACACTAATATGCCAATTGCATATTTTGTTTTGATAACCCGCCGTTTCCATACCTTGTTGTCTTCATACCACACATATTCAGAAGGAAAGTCTAAATATGTTAGATGACGACCATCTTCGAATAATGAATTATATGTAAACCATTCTGTAAGCATTGTCAGTTTTCTCCCATTATCATTTATAATAGACCCCAACGGTTCTTTTTCGCGAAACGTCATTTTCTGCATATCTTTAAGATGAACTGCAAGTATTTGTACAGCCGGCTCTCTATGATGTATAGGAAAATCAAGTATCCTCCAACATGCTTCATGTGGGCATATGAATCGGCTGTCAATAAAACTCTTGATTTCGTCTATGTGTATTTGTCCTGCAGTTGTTGATGTACCCGGATCACCAAGCGGTCTTGTAATCTTTGCAGCAATTCTATCGGTTCCCTTAGAAATATATTTGAAAAGATATTTTATCAACATGCTCCAGCCACAATATTCAACATTAATATGTGCCTGGAACACGAGACAAAGTGAACGGTTATATGGAACCACATAATTGTTGTCCAACTTCACTTCACCTCTTGCCACGTAAGACGCTGTTCTTCTTCTTCGATAGTGTATGTGCCCATTTTCATCAAAATAAGTCTTTTCATTATATCTTTTCGGGTAATTCTTTGTGCATACTCCTTCTTGCATACATGCAGCTGTTGGTTTTGCATTTCCACATGGACCGTGCATCATCATATCAGCAACTATTTTATATCCTTCTGGATCTTATTTGTTGTCAGGTAATTCTGCACAAATGAACTTGTCAACGTCTTCAGGATTCTTGATTTTATCATTCTTATCTAGCCATAAAAGTGTGTGACAATGTGGAAGGCCACGCTTTTGAAATTCTATTGTGTATAGCACTGTACATGGAAAAAAAACACAATTAAATATATTAAATTTAACATAATGGCATAAGAATGTATTAGTGTCATAATGGAAGTAAACAATTGCATACCTGCAGTACATCGGCCAAATATCTGCTATTCTTTGAGCGCTAATAAAAAATCTTCTACCTTTTGTTCAAAAACACGATCTACAACATCAGCTATATCTGATTGGTTGAGTTCTGGATACCTTTTCATATGGCGTTTAATTTCTGGCCAATTGGCATTACATGTAAAAGTGATGAAATACTGCGGATTCCCTAGGACTCGACATATAGCAAGCGCATCAAGATAATGGTTGTACATAAATCTCGATCCTCCTGTGAAACTTGAAGGCATAATTATTTTTTGACCTATATCAGCTCCAAAGTGATCTCCTCTTGATATTGCATCACAAATGCCAGAAAGACAATCGCTTATGAGATTATTCTGCTTTGATCTAATGAAATCAAGCCGTGATTGCTCAAGAGTGCAGTAGACATTCACAACGTACTATTGAAACAATCTTCTTGCTCTAAAAAGAAGACCATATTCATCAAAGCGTTCATGAAATTGGTACTTATAATACATATTCATAGAAATCATTTTCTTCTTTGTACTTCCATTTACACCATTAAATGGCATCTTTGTATTGTAACCGGGCTGACCGTATACAAAAAGAAGAGGGAATTGCAGACTCATATACGAACTATGAAGTTTATTGATTCTTTTAGGGTTCCTGTCTTTGTATTCTATTATTATGTCATAATCTGTTTTACTATTTGCATCAGGCTGAAAAACTATTGCTCCAAGAGTTCCGGAAGTAGGAAGTTGATATTGACGGCTTCCTAATACATTGTAGAGCTGAATCTTGAACTCAGGTACATTTCCTTCTACAAATTTATCCCTGGCTGTTCTAAAGATCTGAACCAACTCATTGTGCCCATCCAATATTTGAATGAGTCGTTGGACTATTTCAGGAGATAGTCCACTTCGTTCTGCTCCACCAAAAGGCTTCATTCTGTTAGTAACTTCATTTTCAGTATCATATATATAAAGCTGCATAAACTTTGGGTCTTCATTATTGGTAGGACACAGTGTACATATCCAATGGTGTATCTGCCCAGAAATTTTGAACACATACGGACCCTTTCCATCGTTGATTGATTCATCAATTTCTGTCCCAAATGACGTCATACTAAACATCTGATTATATGCGCGAATGTTGGCTAGAAAATGTTTATCTTTGAATAATTCTTTTAAATATTCTGGTGGACCAATTTCTTTTTCAAGTTGTAATTGGCCTCCTCCACAACATTTATTGTATCTTAACTGTTGTCGAAATGAACTTGCTTTCAGCCTCTATCCATACCAGAAAGCCGCATTGCAATACTCGCATGCATATTCGCAATCACCCAAATCTATATAAAATTCTGATGCACGTGCAATTGCAATGGATAAATAATATTATATACATGATTATATAATCATAAGTATATAAGTACGATAAAGGCTATTATTATTCTTGTATAAGAGATTTTTTTTTACATTTAGTACATGGTGTTGTTGAACTATTAGGCATGTTAGTATTTGTATGTTTGGATATTTTGTTTATGCATTTTTTAATCTTCACATGGGTCTTTGTTTATTGAGTATTCTCCGCATCCCATGGTATTCTTCATTTTTCTTCTCTTTTTTGGACCTTTTTCATCTAATCGGGTGTTGCATTGAGTATAAGCCAATGTTTTATACATCAACTCATTTTCAACTGCGGAATTTAAAATAGGTAGTATATACTATAAGTATAAGTTACATAAATACAGTAGAAACAGATCTTGAATCTTCTAGCTTACTCCTTTTTCTCACCTTTATTGCAGCTAATGTGTAAACGGTCAATGGATTGCGAACTTTAGTGATATCTTTTTCGTTAGTGAAAATGATTCAGGTTTTTGTTATCATTGGTTCATAAGCAACCTTGGATATTTTGTCTGTGCATTTGTTGATCTTCACATGGGTCTTTGTTTATTGAGTATTCTCCGCATCCCATGGTATTCTTCGTTTTTCTTCTCCTTTTTGGACCTTTTTCATCTAAGTGGGTGCTGCATTGAGTATAAGCCAATGATTTATCCACCAACTCATTTTCACCTGCGGCATTTAAAACAAGTAGTATATAATATAAGTATAACTTACATAAATACAGTAGAAACAGATCTTGAATCTTCTAGCTTACTCCTTTTTCTCACCTTTATTGCAGCTGACGTGTAAACGGTCAATGGATTGTGAACTTGTGTGATGTCTTTTGCGTTGGTGAAAATGATTCGGGCTTTTGTTATTATCGGTTCGTAAGCAACCTTTTTCTTGAATATTGTTTGTGTTAAGCGTTACTTTCTGTGCATTTGTTGGTGCTAGATGAATAGATGTGTCGCCATATACTTGTTTACCTCCCCCGGCTACATAAGGTGCATGAATACCTGTATTCAGTTAAAATCTATAAGTTAGTAACACTGATATGTATTTGTATAAAAAAAACAGATACATATATGATGAAAACATTACTTACCTTGTCCATTTCCAATTTTTTTGCAGCAGCCTGAGTTGCATGTCCGGTTTTGGTCGCCCAAATTCGGTAATTCATTTAATGTCATACCACATCTGTTTACATGTGAATAGTTGTCAACATTACTTTGTGGTAAATGTATGATTGCTGGTGGGTTGTCGTGCAGGTGTGTTCTGAAGCCATTTCTTTGGTGTTTCACATTAGGTTCGGTGGGAAATTAAACACGCCTTTTTCGATTCTTATTCAGGTTAGCAATATAATCTTTGCATTCTTTAGATGGATATATTTCTAAACGTTTCTTAGTCATGTTATAGAGCGTGGACCATAATAGTATAGTAATATATATCTAAGCATCATAGAATTCAAGATAAAATAGTTCATGGATATAAGAGCCACACTTAACATATTAGTAGGATTTGATTCAAAAAGAAAGAACAAAGAAACAGTGAATGCAGACTTTTTTATTTACAACTATTTATGCAAAAAAGCAATCTTGAATCTTAAAATACCTGTGTAACAACAAGTTGGTGAAGTTGATAGTCTGCATGGAAAACAACATTAAATGAGATAAATAATGACCCAAAAATAAATGTATACACATACATGCAAATATGACAAATCATGTTCATGAAAATAACCTTTGTAAAGTAGCAAATTCTTGTCTTTCTTTGTGACTGAGTAGGACTAGGAATTATCGGAAGAGACAATTGTGTAGTGAAGATTGTTGTTTTGACAGGAAAAGGAAGAAACAAAAGAGCTTTCTAGATGATGATAAGCCTTTCATGTCCACAAAAAGGGAGTAGTGTAAAAATGAAAATGTAGTTTTTGTTTGTTTGTATTTTTTGTTTTATCTCTTATGTAAAATAAAAAAAACTACATCCACAAAAAAGGCCCAAGTATAGTTACCATAATACATGTGTCTTGCTCATGCTCCACACAAAAAAGGGAAAACAACCGACAAACTATTAGCAAAATATTTTTACTAATATTTGCCACCAACAATAGAGAAAAGGGTGCACTGTTTATTCTACAATGGACATGAATAGTGAAACTGCAAATCTGAGGCGTTAAAACCACAAAACTCGTACATCTCCACCGTCCAAACGCAAACCGACCAACTGTTCATCAAAGATAGCAATTCTAACGTTTAAATATATAGTATAATACATATTTTCTATTAGACCAAAATGGTTATCGCAAGTGACCATGTTTGGAGCCGTTTTTAATATCGATGGAGTACTTTTGAGAAAATGATGTCTACAAATAAAAGTGAGTTCACCTATCATATTTTCCAAAATGTTCAACCGTTCATCAAATGAAGTTATAACGAATAATATACGATCACTCAAACTTTGCCGAAAACTAACCTTAAACAATATTTTTAGTCCGACTACCTTACTTCATCTATATTTTTCTCTATGATCGAGACTTCTACGATCAAAAGTTAAATACTAAAACTTTTAGATATCACTACAAGCATTCCAAAACCATTGAGCTTGTTTCCAAAAACTCGAGATTCACTATTTTACGACTAGCTTTACGAGGCTACTTATCCATTTTCACTACTTGTAAAAGTATATTGTTTGCAACGAAAACCTATAATTTCTTGATAAATCATTAAACGACTATAATAGGACTTCGATACAATGTAGATACGTGTAAAGTATTTTATAACTTGACAATATGACACAAACGTTTATTTCGACGATAACTTCATTTTCAAAAATGTACAAGTGGTATAGATTACATGTGGATTTGCATGTACGACATTGTTTCATGACTTACATTAGAACATATCATTCATATTAGGTTGCAGATAGAGATTGCACCTCATTTCAGTGTATCCACTTTTATCATCATTATCATTGCATCAGGTGAGTTCATAGCCCCAACTCTTGTTTAATTGTTTTATACTATTTTTGGGGGAGATACATGCTCAACTACTTGCTTTATTTTAACTTCTACATATTACTGTGAGTTTCATGGCCCATATTTTCAATTGTTTTGTACTACTTTTGGGGGAGATACATGCTTAAATATTTATATATTACTGTGAGTTTCATAGCCCCTACTTTTATACGTTTTGAATTACTTTTGGGGAGATACATGCTCAACTATTTTCATTTACTTTCATAATTACTCTAAACTTTTACGGATTACTGTGAGTTCATGGCCCCTCTTTTAATTGTTTTGAACTATCTTTGGGGGAGATACATGCTTTTAACAACTTTTATGACAATCATGATTATTTGCAAACTATATGTTTATCTGAACTGAATGTTTAGTCATACGAAGTAACAGTATTGCCATACTTAGAGTTTCTATATCATAGACCATTGAGCTAACTGACTTGGTATGATCACGATCTAACGGACTTGGATAATGCTGAGCTAACGGACTTGGTATAATGTTGAAGTAACGGACTTGGTACAATCATTAACTAACGGACTTGGAACTATTTGAAGCTATACGAATTATGTGCTATATCTGTGACAACTCGTAATTTCAGGTCATTTTACAAACTTTAAAAGTTTCACTATTTCATCATTTATCGTAAACTACGTTTACGAGTATCAAATTCGCGTAACTTTAATGGTTTAGCTGCGTATTCATGGAATAACATCAAGGACATTTCATATAGACTAGATTTAGTCTACACAACATTAATAACATCATTTCATATCGGTTCATGCATGGATTTGCATTTATTCATTAAACGCATAATTTCCTATTAAATAAACGCTATCGCGTAATCATTTATTTTGAACATTTGATCCGACACTTCCAAAAATTATTATGATATATTTTTATACTCATATTAAGATTATAAAAATAATATTATTAGTTTACCCGGTGTTTTAAATTTATTGGTATATAAATTGTTATATTTATATAATTACGACGGTTTTCGTAAATACTACACAATAATTATTATTTCACTCAATTATTGTAAGAAATGTATTTTTATAATTTTTATGACTTCAATATATTTTATTTTTCTCCGTTAAAATTTATTTTTAGCTAACGCTACACTAAAAACCTAATTATACTTACAAACTACACTTTATATTTAACTTTCTACACATAATACTTAATTTAAGTACCACAAGTCATCTAAAATACAAAACTTTCTTCCTTTTTATCCTTTGTCGACAACCTTGATGATTCACCAAGATATTATGTAAAAAAAATCTTGCACTAACTAGGACACTTGTATTCTTTTGTTTTTATAATTCATTAACTCATAACACATACACTCATAACTTAAGGTGATCAAATCAAAATATCACCCTTCTCATCTCCATAGTATAACCGGCCATAGAGAAGAAAAGGAAGGAAGCCAAAATTTTCAAGGATCAAACTATTTTATACACACTAGCATACTCTTAATCAAGGTTTTGAAATAAAAACCTAGGGTATTTAGGATAAACCTTTGTTCACTTCACCTCATCAAGTAACTAGTAAGCATTTCATGATCTTCATAACTTTTTCATATTCATCTTATTGTTATTTCATCATTTTTGCAAGAAACATGCATGTTACATATGAATTTATACCACTTTTGTTGTTTTTATTACTTAATATGTAATATAATTATCCTATAATGAATCCCTTGAAACATATCACTTTTGGTGATGTCTAGGAACCCATGACACCCTAAGAAGGTGTATGGTAGGATTTGAATAGCTTCGGAGTTGTTTTGAATTGGTTAGAATAGGTTTTGCGCGATAAAAACTCATTTCGACAAGTTTTCTAAAGGGTCTGTCCATATTTTTGAAATCTGGAAAATCCGACAGTTTGTAAAATATTTTGGGCTAGATATTCAGAAAATATACTTTAAAACGAAAACGTGGCCGCTTGAATGGGTTAAAACGGAGTTATAACGAAGAAGTTATGCTATTTTCAAGTTTGACGACGAAAAATAAGTGTTTCAGAAAATTCAGCAAGTAATCTCGACTTTTTACGAGTCAAAAATGAGTCTTAAGCGTTATAAAATGTGCCGACTTATCAAAAATATATTAGTATATATTATTACGATTCCGAGGACATATAAAACGTAGAAAACGGACTTGTAACGATTAAATTACACGCGATTTAACAAAGTTGCCGTAACTTTATTATATAAGAAAAACTAATATATTTCTATTAGACAAATATTACGGCCACAAGGGACCATGTTGGGGGTCATTTTTAACATTGACGTAGTACTTTTTGTAACATGATGTCTTCTAGTAAAAGTAAGTTCGCCAAGTATATTTTCCAAAATGTCCGACCATTTGTCAAGCGGAGTTGTAATGAATAAAATACGGTTACTTAAACTTTGCCGAAAACCACCCTTAAACAATATTTTGGACACAAATACCATACTTTACCTATATTTTTCTCCGTGATCGAGACCTCTAGGATGGAAACTTAAACACTAAAACTTTGAGATAATGATACAAGCTTCCCAAAACCGTTGAGTTTGTTTCCTAACACTCGACGTGCACCATTTTACGACTAGCTTTTCGAGGCCGATTAGTCACTTTCATGAAGTTTTCAAATGACATTATTTTACGACGAAAAGTTATAGTTTCATAATAAATCACTAAACGATTATCGTAGGATGTTGATTCAACGTATATATTTGTAAAGTATTTTATAACATGACGAGATGTCATAAACATATATTTCGACGATAAATTCTATTTTCAAAAACGTACAAGTGGTATAGATTACATGTGGATTTGCATGCACGACATTGTTTCATGATTTACATTAGAACATATCATTCATAATAGGTCACGGTCAGAGGTTGCGCGTCATTTCAGCATTGCCATTATATCATCATTATCATTGCAACCGGTGAGTTTTCATAGCCCCGATTTATTCAAGTTTTTACTTCATTTCAAACCTACGAGGGAGAATACATTGCACATCATTTTTATTACGATACCAAGTATATCAAATTCATTACATTGCTTAAGTTACCTCATGCCAATTGAATGTCCCCATTATATAACATGAACCGTTAATTTCATAGAAGCGAGGGTGAGTGGATAGATCTATCAAGGGTGACTCCTCCATCCGGGTTGGTGGATTCCAACTGGTTAAACGGATGCATTTCATTTAATATCATTATTTGAGTTGTTTGGCAAACACTCTGTTGGGCGAACATCATGATCAGTCTAGTTTCGGTGTCATGGACTTATAGCAATTGTATCATTTTTGTGACATCATTGTCATACATAACTTATACTTGTGGTAGTCGTATTAAACATATACATAAACTCTATGAACTCACTCAACCTTTGTGTTGACACTTTTAGCAATGTATTTTCGGGTAACTAAGGCATTCATTTCATGGCTTGCATGTGGACATATCATAGAGTCGCGATGACGACGCGTCTCACATGGGATTTATACATTTTTAAAACATCGTTTGACTTGTACCAAACTTATTTTCCGCGCATATTGATTTTCATTTGGGACCTATACTTTGTAAACTCTGATTATTTTATTAAATCAAACGATGTATTTTCCAAACGACACTTTAGGTCGTTCAATATAACTGTGATTGTGATGCTATGACAGTCAACCCCCAGGAATTCCATTCCGCTGCAAAACAGGTAATTTGGGGGTGTGACAATATCAATTGACTATTGATACATTAAGTTATGTACTATTATGTGAACTCATTTGACGATGTGTGCTTGAACATAAACTATAACATTTTGAGTAATGGGTTGTAAACACACAAGTTGCAAGTTTTGTATTGGCGGAACTTGGAACTGAGTGGATCTACAATGCCTTTCTTTGGGTGAACGTTCTTTAAAGGTTTTTCATGACAACACAAACCCTATGAACTCACTCAACCTTTGTGTTGACACTTTTAGCATGTTTTATCTCAGGTATCTAATGCATACACTTCATGGCATGCATGTGGACTTATCATAGAGTCGCGGTGACGACGTGTCTCACATGGGATTTATGCACTTTAAAAACATCGTTTGGCTTGTATCAAACTTATTTCCGTACATGTTGACTATCATTTGGGACCTATATTTTGTAAACTCTGAATGTTTTAATAAATCAAACGATGTATTTTCAAAACGACAAGTTAGGTCATTCAATATAACTGTAACTGTGATGCTATGGCAGTCATCCCCCAGGTATTCCATTCCGCTGCAAAATAGGTATTTTTGGGGTGTGACAGATTGGTATCAGAGCAAGAGTTATAGAGAACTAGGTTGCATCATTGACCCTAGACTATAACTACATCATCATAGCATCTAATCATTTCATCATAAGTGCATATTCACTATACATGCGGTTTCATACATACATTTTACGGGTTATTTACTTTCATTTCAAATAGATTGTCACATGGATGTCTTCAGATACTCATTCCATTATCCTTTCTTCAGACTCCAACGTGGAGAATGCCTTGTCATTCCCTATCACAATTTTAACATTAGTGACTCATCACCCATATAACATCGGATCTGAGATCGAAGCCTTCAAGGAGGGTAAAGTCACTCTCACTCCCCTGTTTCACCATCATCATGTCGTGTTAGACGCTATTCACACATGAAGTCACTAAATCGTCATACATTTGAAGCACTTACGACACTTCATAACCCATCTCCTAGGAATTCGTCAATCATTTTGAAAAGGGAAAATGACAAAAAAATGCATCGAACTTGACACTTGTTGTCATTGTGTGTAGTAAACTATTTTTTTTTTCATTGTAACACAAACCTTTTGAATTTTTGTCATTGTATGTAGCCGTGAATTTGTGTTATTGTATGTACCAGTCGGCTAAGCGTTACATCGTTAGTCCTTTTATATTAATGGTCGTTAGTAAATAACTTAAAGTTTCGTTCTCTTTACGCTATTCGTTTTCATCCGTTATTATACGTTTTCGTCCGTTTTTATACTTTTTCGTCCGTTGCTTTTCCTCGTTTTTAACGCTGTCAGTTTCACGCTCGTCCGCTTACGCTGGCCCCGCTTATACGTTTTCATTCGTTTTATACGTTTAGTCCGTTTTATAAGTTTTCATCCGCTTTTATATGTTTTCGTTTTTTCATCCGTTTTTATACGTTTAGTTTTCATCCGTTTTATATTTTTCGTCCGTAGTATTTTGCCGTTTTAAATGTTGCCGATTTTTAACGCTTTCGTCGTTTTATATGTTTTCGCTCGTTTTTATTCTTTTATATTGCGCTTTTTTGTTTTCATCTGTTTTCTTACACCTTCATCCATTTTATATCGCTTTTGTCCCATTTTAAGTTTTATACATTTTCGTCGAAAAAGTAAGAAAATGAATGAAAAGTAAGAAAACCAACGAAAGCGTATAAAAGATTAAAATGTTAGAAAACATACTAAAACTTTAAAAAAAACAAACGAAAATGTATAAAAACAGTTGAAAACGTAAGAAAACGGATGAAAACGTATAAATACGAATGAAAACGTAAAAAACGGACAAAACGCATAAAAACGGATGAAAACGTAAGAAAACGAACACGAAAACGATAAATATGGATGAAAACGAGCAAAAACGTAAAACGACGAAAACGGACTAAAACATAAGAAAACGACGAAACTTAAGTAAACAAACGAAATAAAAACGGATGAAAGCATTCGACCAAAATGTATAAAACGGACGAAAAGTATAAAACGACAAAACGATAATAACGGACTAAAACGTAAGAAACGCGAGGAAAACGTAAGTAAACAAACGAAAATGTAAAAAATGGATGAAAGCATTGGACCAAAAAGTATAAAACGGACGAAAAAGCATAAAAACGGACGAAAACGTACAATAACGGATGAAAACGAATAAAAACGTAAGAGAACGAAACTTTAAGTTATTTACTAACGACCGTTAATATAAAAGGACTAACTATGTAACGCTAAGCCCGACCGGTACATACAATAACAAAAAATCACCTAACTGGCTACATACAATGACAAAAATTCAAAAGGTTTGTGTTACAATGAAAAAAAAAATAGTTGACTACACACAATGACAACAAGTGTCAAGTTCGATGCATTTTTTATCATTTTCCCTTTTGAAAAATAACCTCAAACTTATCACCTCCTATCACATCCCTTTAGAGCATTTATTCTTAACGTAAGACTTTGCTACGTCTCACCCTTCCTCTTATTTTGAAGAGTTATGGCACCGAAGAAAGCTGCACCAGAAATGACACAAGCTGCTATCCAAAAGTATGTAAAGGATAGTATAGCCGAGGCACTAAGGAAAGAACGAGCAAGCAACGTAGCCGCCGCCGAGGCCGCGACCGCCTTCTGGGTCGCTAGACTTGCCGGCTGCTACAGGAGCTGCATGAGGGTCTGGAGTTCGAAATTGTACATACAAGGACTTTAAGAACTGTGATCCCACAAAGTTCAAAGGCATAGAAGGAGCCACTGCTATGATCCGTTGGTTAGATAAGATGGAGTTTGTATTTCTTCTATGCAATTACCCAGATGACTGCAAGGTAAAGTTCGCCACTGGTACACTCTTAGATGGCGCAATGTCATGGTGGAATTCGTATGCGCAGCCTATTGGTGTGGAAAATGCTTACAAGCTCACGTGGGATGAATTCAAGAAACTGGTAACTAAGAAGTATTGTCCACGCACAGAGGTGAAGAAACTAGAAACAGAATTTTATGAGTTAGTGACTATTGGTTATGACATCGAGACTTACATTAGAAGGTTTCAAGAGTTGGCTGCTCTTTGTCCAACTATGGTTTCGGACAATGAGAAATTACTGGAAAATTTCATTGGAGGACATCCACAAAGTATTCAAGGAGATGTAACTTCTTTCGATCCACAAACAATTGAAGAGACTATCAGGATAACTCAAAAACTCATGGCTCAAGTTGTGAAAAGGGAAAACATTATCAACAATAACCGCAACAACAACAACAACAACAACGACAACCAAACTAACAACAACAAAAGGTAATGGGAAAACGACCAGGGAGGTTATAATAATGATAACCAAAACCGCAACACTAACCATCACCAACAACAGAATAGAAGACAAACTGCAATGGTTTATGTTGCTGCACCAATAGAAGGCAGAGGTTATGCTGGAACCTACCCACTATGTAATCGATGTAAGTATCATCACTCGGGTCTTTGCCCTGCTAAGTGCCACAAGTGTCAAAAACTAGGACACCTTGCCAGGGATTGTAGAGGCAAGGCCATAATTACATGTTTCGGATGTGGGGAGCAAGGACACTATCGGAACCAATGTCCCCAAAACCAAGGTCAACAGTTTGAAGGAGCTCATGGGAAAGCATATATGTTAGAAGGAGGAGAAGCTCACCAGGGTATCAACAACGCGGCAGACTGAAGAAGTTTAGAAACTAACAATTTTATTTCTTTATGCACTATGTCGTACTAAGTCTATGTCTTCCATCGTATTCGGATCTTTATTACTTAAGATGTATTACTGTTTGATAAACCACTCGTTGTGAAATTCTCATCTATCGTACTTTCTTTTCCTTTCTGATTCGTTACCACTTACACAAATTTTTACTTCCTTTTACTTTAACTGCCATTTTATAAATGACATGGTTTAAATCTCTTTAAACATTGAGAGTTATAACAACTAAACCGAACATCACATTATCATTCCTTAATTATACATAGCCTAGCTACCTATGTCTAATTCTAGAGGGATCATGTTATGTTGGGAGCAGTTATTTATAAATCTTAGTGCAGACAAAATTTTCACATATTCCTAAAAGTCAAAGTGATACTCATGGGAGATTCTTCCAATATTTTCTATACCGCGATGTTTTATACACTCTTAATCATAGATAGCCATAACGACACTTCTTCATGTCTTCTCTCCTCGTTATTCATCACAAACCCTAAACCTGAGAAACCAACACGAACTGAATTTAGGGACTGAATTCCTTATTGTGTGGGCGAATGTGACAAATCATAATTTCAGGTCATTTCTCAAATTTACTATTCATTTCGGGAAATTACTATTCACTGGTTACTATTCATCATTTTTGAAGTCAGTTTGCGACTTTGAGAAGTTATTTCAAAATTTTACTATTCATGAAACACTATTCATTTCCGGAGAAAAATCATTAATCATGATTCACTATTCATCATTGTTCGTAAACTAGGTTTACGAGTATCAAATATGCGTAACCTTGAGGGTTAAGCTGCGTATTCATGGAACATCATTGAGAACTCATCATATAGACTAGAGTTAGTCTACATATCATCAGTAACATCATTCTCATATTAGTTCATGCATGGGTTTGCATATTTCATTAACGTATATTTATTTATTAAATAAACGCTATCGCACGATTATTTATTTTGAATAATTGATCCGACACTTCCGACAATTAACCTGATATATTTTTATAATCATTTTAAGACTATAAAAATCATATTATAAGTTTACCCGATGTTTTGAATTTATTTTGATATATAAATTGTTATATATATATATATATATTTACGACAGTTTCGTAAATTCTTTTCGATAATTATTTATTCACTTAATACTTGCGAGAAATGCATTTTTATAATTTTTATGACTTTGATATATTTTATTTTGTTCCGTTAAAATCGATTTCTAGCTAACGCTACACTAAATAATTAATTATATGTACAAGATACACATTATACATAACTTTACACACATTTAGACATCAAAAATACAAAATCTACTTCCCCAATATTCCCTTTCCGACCACCCTCCCCCTTGTCATTATTTTTATAAAATATCTTGGCCATGTAGTGTACACATATTCATATTTGATAGATATTTGTAACATACAAGTAAGATACTAAAATAAAACACATACAAACACATATTTTAAGGTGAAAAATAGCAAGAAACACTCTCTTGCTCACCCTTGTGGTTCGTCCAACTCGAGAACAAGAAGAAGAGATCATCATTTTTCCAAGATCAAGTGTTTAAAAGATCAATCTAGTGTTCTAGTTAAGGTTTTGAAATAAAAACCTCTAAGAAATTAAGTACCTTGTTACCAAAACCTCTTCATATTTCAAGTAAGTATTTTAAGTAATTTTACAAATCTTTCATACTCCTATTGGATCTATTTTTATGTTCATATATCAAAATATGCAAGTATTATATGTATTCATACCACTCTTTACATGTTTTTCTAATTTTTATGGACTCAAGAGTTATAACTAGTAATCATATGTTAACTATCATTGTTGATGAAGTTTAAGAACCCATGACACCCTAAAAAATTGTATGGTAGGTTTAGAATAGTTTTGGTGTTGATTGGAAGGGTTTAGTACAAGCTTTGAACTAGAAAAATCATTTTCGACAACATATAATTAAGGGTTGTCCTATTTTGTAAAATCTGGAAATTTCAGTAGGCTGGGGATTATTTTAGTCTAGATATTCATAAAATAGATTTAAAATCGAAACCGTGGCCGCTTGAACGGGTTAAAACGGCTTTATAACGAAAAAGATACGCTATTTTCAAGTTTAACGACGAAAACTAATTTTCTGGAATAGTACTTGCTGTCAAGGGTTTTCAAAGGTCAAAAAAGAGTTGTAAAGATAAACTAGAAGAGTCGATTTATCAAAAATATATTAATACATAATATCATGATTCCGAGGATATATAGAACGTAGAAAACCGAGCTATAACGACTAAGTTACAAGCGTTTGAATCATGGCTATCGTAACTATTATTTTCACAAATAATAACACATACATATTTTCTATTAGACCAAAATGGTTATCGCAAGTGACCACGTTTGGAGCCGTTTTTCATATCGATTGAGTACTTTTGAGAAAATGATGTCTACAAATAAAAGTGAGTTCACCTATCCTATTTTCCAAAATGTTCAACCGTTCATCAAATGAAGTTATAACGAATAATATACGATCACTCAAACTTTGCCGAAAACTAACCTTAAACAATATTTTTAGTCCGACTTCCTTACTTCATCTATATTTTTCTCTATGATCGAGACTTCTATGATCAAAAGTTAAATGCTAAAACTTTTAGATATTGCTAAAAGCATTCCAAAACCATTGAGTTTGTTTCCTAACACTCGATATTCACTATTTTACGACTAGCTTTACGAGGCTACTTATCCATTTTCACTACTTGTAAAAGTATATTGTTTGCAACGAAAACCTATAATTTCTTGATAAATCATTAAACGACTATCTTAGGACTTCAATACAATGTAAATACGTGTAAAGTATTTTATAACTTGACAATATGACACAAACGTATATTTCGACGATAACTTCATTTTCAAAAATGTACAAGTGGTATAGATTGCATGTGGATTTGCATGTACGACATTGTTTCATGACTTACATTAGAACATATCATTCATATTAGGTTGCAGATAGAGATTGCACCTCATTTAAGTGTATCCACTTTTGTCATCATTATCATTGCATCAGGTGAGTTCATAGCCCCAACTCTTGTTTAATTGTTTTATACTATTTTTGGGGGAGATACATGCTCAACTACTTTCTTTATTTTAACTTCTACATATTACTGTGAGTTTCATGGCCCCTATTTTCAATTGTTTTGTACTACTTTTGGGGGAGATACATGGTTAAATATTTATATATTACTTTGAGTTTCATAGCCCCTACTTGTATACGTTTTGAATTACTTTTGGAGGAGATACATGCTCAACTATTTTCATTTACTTTCATAATTACTCTAAACTTTTATGGATTACCGTGAGTTTATGGCCCCTCTTTTAATTTTTTTGAACTTTCTTTGGGGGAGATACATGCTTTTAACAACTTTTATGACAATCATGATTATTTGAAAACTATATGTTTATCTGAACTGAATGTTTAGTCATACGAAGTAACAGTATTGCCATACTTAAAGTTTCTATATCATATACCATTGAGCTAACTGACTTGGTATGATCACGATCTAACGGACTTGGATAATGCTGAGCTAATGGACTTGGTATAATGTTGAAGTAACGGACTTGGTACAATCATGAACTAACGGACTTGGAACTATTTGAAGCTATACGAATTATGTGCTATATCAATTGACTATTGATACATTAAGTTATGTACTATTATGTGAACTCATTTGACGATGTGTGCTTGAACATAAACTATAACATTTTGAGTAATGGGTTGTAAACACACAAGTTGCAATTTTTGTATGGGCGGAACTTGGAACTGAGTGGATTTACAATGCCTTTGATGGGTGAATGTACTTTAAAGGTTTTTCATGACAACACAAACCCTATGAACTCACTCAACCTTCGTGTTGACACTTTTAGCATGTTTTATCTCAGGTATCTAAGGCATACACTTCATGGCATGCATGTGGACTTATCATAGAGTCGCGGTGACGACGCGTATCACATGGGATTTATGCACTTTAAAAATATCGTTTGGCTTGTATCAAACTTATTTCTGTACATGTTGACTATCATTTGGGACCTATATTTTGTAAACTCTGAATGTTTTAATAAATCAAACGATGTATCTTCAAAACGACAAGTTAGGTCGTTAAATATAACTGTAACTGTGATGCTATGGTGGTCATCCCCCAGGTATTCCATTCCGCTGCAAAACAGGTATTTTGGGGGTGTGACATAGTATTTACACAAAGTTTGCTAACATGTACATCACAATGTTTATTTACGTAAACATATAAAACCAAAAATGAAAAATGTATATTATGTTGTGACAACTGGCAATTTAGGGAGTCTATTTTAGGTAACCGCATTACGTTAAACTAAACCGAGCTTTGCCTTTATCAGTATTTTTATAAACCATGACTTGATTTTATATCGTCTATTGGTTTTTATGGTTTATTTCACTATTGGATGAGTTATCGTATGAGTTTTAACTCTATTTGGTAGGCACTATTCAATTCGGCACTAGAAAAGCCTAAAACGAGAAATATTGTAACTTTTAGACCGTAACTCGAAAATTGACAAATAAATAGTCAAAACTCATAGAAAAAAACGTAAATAACGATGTTAGAAAGTCGAATGAACGTCGTGGGACACTCGGGGGACAATATATGAGCTCGGGAATGGGTAAACGGGATAGTGACGAAAAATTACAACTCCGACCCCCCATTTTTCCCTATGGTCGGCGCCCCCCTCCCCCATTTTATTTATTTTTGAGTCCTTGTGTCCAAGTATAAAAGGCCACACCCTCCCCTCATTTGATACTTTTGTTTCTCTCACTAAAAACACACACAACCTCACATTTCTCTCTCTACTCTCTCTCTCCTCAAATAATAAAACCCTAACCCTAAACACCTAACCGGCCGCCGCCACTATTCCGGCCACCACCGCCCCCACCACCACCACCATATCGAAGATCTTTTCATCCTCTTTCTATCCATATATAACACTCTCACTAAAACCTCCATTAACACCTTCAAATCTAAAGATTAAGATTAAGATTTCTAGGGTTTCAAGTGGGTTTTTGCAATTCGTGTTTGGATAAGGTAAAAGAGACATGAATACACCTAGTTTGAGCTTTGAAAATCCATGAATGGCTTATTAGAGTTTCGAACCTAGGTTGAGATTTGGGGGTTTTGGGTGAAACATGGAATTAAGTCTAATTAACATCTAAATAAACAAGTAGTTAGTGTTTGGTAAGCATGTGGTGTATCAATTTGATGGGTTTTTGCATTTTAGGTCTAGTTTCATGTTTTTGGTTAGAACAGATGATGGGTTTTGTGTTTGGTTAATGATTGGAGGTTAATTGATTGTATTTGGATGTTGTGGTAATGATTTGGGAAGTGTTTGGATGGTGTTTGGTGATGGTGAAGGGGCGTACGCACCAAGAAACCCACGTAGGGGTCTTGGTTGGTGTCGTATGTGACCCACATGGACCAAGGGTCCGGGTCGAGTAATCTTGGTAGTTTGTTGGTTGATATTGTGGAGGTTTGGATGAGACGAGTGGAGCCGAAAAGCTTCTAGAGCTTGTTTGGTTCACGTGGTCTTAACCGTGACCGTGTCATGACCATTAGGGTCATAACATTGGTTTCGGGTATATTTGGTTGATTGATTGGTTGGCAAGATTGTTTTGAGTTGATTTGGGATTGAATTGTGCTATTATGACTTTTAATTGAACTTGATATATATAATTGTCAACTTTGAGCAACGTCGGTGTTACTTTGACTTTTTGGTCAATAGTTGACCCCGACAACGCCGTAACATGGACTTTAGTATAATTTGGAATATTGATTGATTAAAAGCCGAGAAGTCATGACTCGTGCTTGTGGACTCGAAACGAATAACGATATGAGATTAATATTGGAATTTGACGAAATATATATATGTACATGAAAATGCTAATAGACTATGAAATATAAATAATAAAAGGGTTTTTATACCAAAAATAACAATAACAAGAGTTATCTTGTTATTTACTATTTTAAACGGAAATTAACGACTAAAAATGGAATTGTTTTCTAATAAATAAATAATTAATGTTTCGAGTACACGTTTATCGAAATATGCCAATTATGGGCATTTAATACTAGTTTCAAGTAATTATTTACCTACGTTATGTGCATGGGTTACGGATAACCTAACGTTAATAGTGTTGATCCATGTGGGTAGCGGACTTATTAGGTTGACGAATCTAATAAGAGCCCGCTAGGTACGTTGGATAAACCTTATTAATGGGTGAATTATCCTTATGACTCCTTAGGATGCGACTGATTTATGGGTTAATAAGCGACACGAATAAATAATTGAGTTTATCGAGTTGACGAATTCGATAAGATCTACTATTTGTTCCGAAACTTATTGGACTATGGAGCTTATCGCTTAGATGTCTCATCGTGTTGCATTGAGTCACATATTGGTTGTTTGGGTGCATTCATAGCATCATATTGAGTCGATACACCCACATGAGGATACCAAACACTAGGATTAATGGTGAAACGAGAAATTTTTGGAAATAACGAAATGGAATATATTGGGGTTGATAACGTTGATTTCGAGAGAGATATATATTAAATTTGGTCTACATTAATAGGTTGTACCGAGTCGATAGTTGTTGTGCCGTGATTACCGTTATATTCTGCTAGTGTTTATTTGTACGTTGATTGCTTGAGGTGAGTTTCATAGCCCCACTTTTATCTACGTTTTTAACTATATTGGGGTGAGAATCATGCTACTATTTTTGGACCGTTAAACTATTTGGATTTGCTTATATGCTTGACTATTTAGATAAGATGTGCGGTAGTTGTTGCCTTAGACTAGGTTGAACCGTTGCCTAGCTAAGAATAGACTTCTACATCGACCTAGTCCGGGGTTGGCAACTGTTCTAGAGGTTGCCACGACAGTGTTGGACTAGAGTCGCGGGGCCCGAGTAATCCCTGGATGCGGGATATGATTATATGGTTGGTGATCCGGGTAGGATCGGTGTGTGCAAGCGGTATTTATCTATCTTAGGTCTTGTATAGCAAATCAACTCCTACTGGTCCACTATGATTTTGTTGAACTTAAACCTATGAACTCACCAGCGTAAGCTGACCTTTTAGCATGATTTCTCAGGTATTTGAAAGATGATTGGAATACGTGATCGGTGGAAGCTTGGCAAGAAGGCGGGGTTCAAGGATCATTTCTGACTCTGATAAACTTTGGGGACCTATTTTATTAAATCATGTTTTAGGCCTAATATTTACACTTTTGGATTAAAAGTTTGGAATAACTAAATTTGGGATTGGTTTTGAATGTTAAATGACTATCTTTTTGCTATACTTGTGTGCGATACCAATCCAATAGTAACGCCCCGAAAACTTGATTAAGTCTTCCGCTGTACCGAGATTTGGGGTTGTTGCATATGTCATGTGTTGCATCATCATGAAAATCCTTGAATGATTTCTTGGATATGTTGTTTAAATTCTCATTCAATTTGAACTCCTCATCATCCGATTCTTCACCACTCAACATCTCATCACCTATTATAGATGAGAACTTCCTCAACTTAAGTACTCCAACTCCACCACCAAAATCAACCATCATTGTGATTACTCCACCACCAACCAAAACACCAATCATTACCTCTCCTCCACCGGCTCCATCACAACCATCTAAAACACCTTCACCATCAAAATCTCCAAAACTTATACCACTTGAACTTTTTACAACTCCTTCAACATCTCCTCATCCATTTGCGGATGATTTGGATGGCTTACCACCTAGACTAACCAATCCACCACATCTTCAATCCTTTGGAATTGGGCGACGGAAAATTACCAGCAAACCATAAAGATCACGAAGACGAGCCAACCTGGATTGAGATTCCAGAAGATTTCATTATAAATTCATCGAATTCTCCTATCGAGCGGATTGTGAAAGAAACATTCCCTGACTTTACTACAAGACAAACTGAGAATGAATATCTAAAAGAAAGAGCAATTCTAACTCCGAGGAATGACGACGCTGATGCAATCAACGCGTACATGTTTAAAAATTTACCCCATGAATCGGTAACTTACAGGAGTGCTAATGAGGTATATAGAGCTTCGACAGATCATTTAGACCAACAGAACCTATACCCCATTGAGTTCTTAAATTCTATATATTTCCAAAGGACGTCACCCCATTAATTGAGCTTAAAAAAAGAACTCCCGGTTATGCTCTTGCTGAATGTTAATCCAACACAGGGATTATGCAATGGAACTCGATTGATCATCACTGATATTGGTCAACTTGTTCCGCGTGAAAAAATTCTAACTGGCTCAAAGATAGGAGACATCGTCCTTATACCTAGAATTACACTCACATCCACACAAACACAATGGCCATTCATAATGAAATGCATGCAGTTCCCAGTGAAACCATGCTACGCAATGACCATGAACAAAAGTCAAGGCCAATCACTTGCGCATGTAGGAGTCTATTTGCCTATTCATGTGTTCAGTCACGGGTAACTTTATGTCGCAGCATCTAGGGTAACAAGTCCAAGTGGATTAAAGATACTGATGCCAGGAGATGAAGGCGGTGAATTCAAGCATCGAACCCGAAATATTGTTTACAAAGAGACTTTCGAAAATATACCTTAATAGCTCTAATTCTGTTTGAGATAATTACAAGCCTTGTTATTCATATCGATTTGTTTTGATCCATAAATATATGCAGCATAATAACCCAAAATCTAACAAATCAATATAATGGTCTGTTTGGGATAATTGCAAGCATTGTTATTCATTTCTATTTGTTTTGATCCATAAATATATGCAGCATAAATTTGATCCATAAACTAAAAAGTTTTTAACAAATGCCGAACAAAAACAACTAAATTCATCAAAGTAAACCCAAAATCCAACAAATCAATATAATGATGTATCATTAAAATACACAACTAAGAATAAATAGGATCTTCATTTGGGCTTTTAGTATACGATCTTCATTTCTGATTTCAACCAAACCCTAAAACGATTAAAGAAACCCCAGCTTAAATAGATTTGATTATAATCAAAAATAAATTGAATGTTTGTGTTGTAAACATCAAAACCCTAGCTTCGTTTTCTTCATCAATTATAACCTATCCAATTTAAGTGTGTGTTATATTCATGTGTGTTAATACAAAAAGCGTAGGCGACGTTGTGAAGGTGTAGTTCACCTTGGAGTGAAAGAACTAGGTACTTAGCCTAGTACCTTATAAAGGGTAGGCGACGTTGTGTAGGTGTGGTTCACCTTGGAGTGAAAGAACCCGGTGGTTAGCCTAGCACCGTATAAAGGGTAGGCGATGTTGTGATAGGATTAGTTCTCCTTGGTGTGAAAGAACTCGGTGGTTAGCCTAGCACCGTATAAAGGGTAGGCGACGTTGTGTTAGGTGTGGTTCGCCTTGGTGTGAAAGAACTCGATATTTAGCTTTGTACCGGAAAAAGGTTAAGCGACGTTGTGAAGGCTTCTCCGCCCTAAGGAGATTGGTGTAGTGATACGAACTCTCGAGTAGGTGACTCGGGGAGTGGAGTAGGGCAAGGAAGGTGTCCTTGTAGCCGAACCACTATAAATACTTGTGTTGTGGTTTTGTGCTTCTTACTCTTATCTTTTCATTACTTACCTTTATATGCTTGTTTATCAACATCCAACACACACATCCAAATAGATTGACATAAGTCGATCTAAATAGATTAAAAGGAAGTTTTAATTGGCAAAACTATTCAACCCCCCCTTCTAGTTTTCCACAATTGGCATCAGAGCTTCGTTACCAAGTTTCTTGAAGTATATTGT
This sequence comes from Chrysanthemum makinoi, assembly GCA_910596185.1. Taxonomy (NCBI): domain Eukaryota; kingdom Viridiplantae; phylum Streptophyta; class Magnoliopsida; order Asterales; family Asteraceae; genus Chrysanthemum; species Chrysanthemum makinoi. The sequence goes on along the minus strand of OU343223.1, from coordinate 225,522,197 downwards.
ACTTTAAAAACTTGATACGATCCATAGTTAATTGAAAACTACAAAGAAGGTTTTTCATAAAAGCAAACACCATGTCTTTCAAAACTATATGTTTGGATGTTGAGTTGATAACAACATTTTTTATTTATTTACCGTTTCATTTAATTGCACTAATCTTCTTTGTCATGTTGATTAGTCAAAGCTCATACCCACCAAGCTTTAGGAGTCGCTTGGTAACAAGAATACCTTCCTTAAGAAGGTATCTTAAACGCAAAGGAGCGGGAATCATCTAAGTGACATTTTCTGTGTCATTTGTAAAGACATTTCTAAGTGCGCTAGAGGTATGACTTTCTTTTTACTTTGCTTGATAATTAAGTATACCTATTTAGGTATTTATATGATTATCTTTTGTGCTTTTACATGTTTTACATGAAGCTTCATTAGGAAGCCTTTTCTCACATAATGTGTTATATTTCTCGTCTATATTTGTAGTATATAAAACTTATGTTTTATTTTTTTTAATACTATAATAAAACAAAACACGAATTTCAAAAATTCCTCCTTCTCTATAAATAATCCCACCGTCGGCCACTCTACCAAACCCTCACTTTTTCAAATCTTCCAATTTCAAAAATTTCCTCTCATTCAAAAAATTTCATCTTTCTCCTCATTCCATCTCAACCGAAACCAAGAAGATCCGTCATCAACATGGTTTACATCGCACTTGTGCTCATCGCCCTAACACTCATCGCACTTGTGTTCCCTATGATGAAGTTCACATACGGAGACATTTACTTTGTGTTGTTAATCTATATTGGGGTTATATACCCAATCCTTTGTATCATCCTTAGTATTGAAATGCAATATTATTAATAATCTAGTTTATCTAGGTCATTTTTATGATAATGTGTTTGTCACTTACTTTGATTTGTATGTTTTATAGTCTTTCGTGATACATTAGAAGTCATGTATGCATGCTAAAAGAAGATGTAGGATAAAACATATTTCGTGGTATAAAAACTGTAAAACCTATGTCTTTATCAAATCTGTTTCTGTTACTACAGATCCACGGATCCCGGAAGTTATTCTAGCCAGATCCCTTTTGAAAAGGAACCGTGGGATCCGTCCTACTGGAAAACAGTTTTTCATGCATATTAAAAACCACTATCTTTCTAAATGTAATAATCCACTAGAAAGTCAAAACCTTGAGTAAGTTAAAGTGTTAAATACCATTGTTAATAAAAATCTAGTAAAAACATTAGATTATCATACGTTGACCACAAACATCTCCTTTTATTAAACTTGTCATTTCTATAGGTTCAACTATGACGCATGAATATGAGTTTGATTTTTCACTCACTAGCGTCTACACTCCGAACATCTCTCTCGAACCCAACACACCTGGCAATCATGTCCGTGGGTTCAATAATCTCGAAAACCGTCACTTCCACGAAGGACGTATTGTAGACACCTCTCTACAATTCGAAGAAGGTATCAATACCTCCTTCCGAGCCATAGGACTAGAATGTCTTCTTGAAATCAACGAGAAGATATGTCCAAGGTTCATAATGGAATTCTTCCGTCAAGTCGAACTCGTTCGTAACGACGATCACTCTTTATCCCTTTGGTTTTATATCAAAAACCAAAAGTTCGTTCTAACCCTTGGGCATTTTGCTCACATCCTCCGGATTCCAAATCATGGACAATGTGCCTTCACCGAAGATTGGTCTCTTGATTCTCTCTTCAACTTTCGTGAAGAAAATAGTCCATATTGTTCACACATACCCTCTCCGGAAGACTTAAATCGCATAATATGCAAACCTCGACCATATTACTCCGATCCAAACATTATCTTTACAAGGGATATCCGAGAAGAGTACAAGTCTCTTGCACTCATCCTACGTGAAAATGTTTGGAGTCTTAGGGGAAATCGAGAAATTCTTCCCGCTTGTTGTGCTCACATGTTGTACTGTTTGCTAACACAACAACCATACAATTTCGCCTACTTCTTCGCAAGGCGAATCACAAATATTCAAGGCTCCAAGAATAAACTCATCCCTTATGGAATGTTCTTGACACGCCTCTATCATAATGTTATGCACTTCCATCCTCAATTTCAAAGTCCGTTGTACGTACTTGTGAACAAAATGATGGAACCGCTAAACATATCTCTCATGAAAACCTTCTTCATTCTTGATTCCACCAACACTCATCAATCACATAATGATCCTCCTAGCGAAAACACTCAAGGAAACTAGTAGTATTCCAAAATAGGATCAAATCTCATGTACTCGTGCTTTATCAATGTAATCCAACTCCTCTTATGAAATAAAACATCTTACATTTGATATCTTAGTATTAAAACTCTTTTTAGACTACCCTTGAGATATAATGCATTGTCAAGATCATTGCATACCTTTAGTAAAGGTCCTGCTGAGAAGATAGGCGGATCCCAAAGATTGTGCTAAACGGATCCCTACACTTAGGGAACCGTGGGATCCGGCGAACAGAAAATGCAATTGCAAGCATTGTATTTCAAACACATTCTTAGAACACCTCACACTAAGCTAAACATAGTGTCTTAAGGCAAATTAAGTCCTTATCAAGATAGGTTAATCTTTCCTATTCATACATAACTCACCTAGGTCACACTCTAAAACGCTTGTAGATCTACCGTTTCGTTTTTAATCTATTACTCTTCCGCTCTTAAACTCACACTTCATTTTCTACTTGATCCCTCACATCTAGTCTTATAAATCTTTCGATTATGGCAAAATTGATCATAAATCATCCTCACCTCAAAAATTGATCAAAGTTGATCAAAATCTAGTTTTCCCATCTCAAAGCTTCTAGGATATTTTTCAAAACACTATCCTAAAACACAACCTGATCTCTAGGATCATTTAGCTTCAATTGACACTCTAAATCTTTAGTGTCATCCTTACTCATCCATTGGTACTCTTGAAAGTTCCAAATCCTTCCATAAATGACAATCATTAGCTACATCATTAATTACCTTCAAGTACTCAAGCACCCCTTCATTTAAAACACTTAGGAAGACTGAAACACTCAAGATGATATAGGTCTTAGATCTTAGAAACATCATTTCCACTCTTTCATAGCTGCTGAGAGCCGGATCCCTAGGATTAGCCTAGACGGATCTCTCTGAGGAGGGAACCGTGGGATCCGGATGACAGTTTAGGTCAAATCTTGCTAAAACAATCATTTCAACTCATCTTCCTAACTCAAACACTCCATCTCATCTTAAATGAGTTCCTAGAACAGTGCAAACTCTGAAGTTGACTCTTGTGCATGTTAATCATCACATTCCAATGAATCTTAGTGGCTTAAGGCTTAAATGCACTTGCCAAATCTCTTGGTTTATAAACCACCTTGTTAGGACCTTCATAGTCATCACTCTCATCCTAACTTTCAGCTCTTGCAACCTCTTGAAATCATCTCATCATGAGGAAAACCCCAAGTAGTAACCTATCCACCAAAGAACCACCCATGAAAAAGGCTCGTGTTATACACGAAATCTCCTCAACCGAATCATCTCCAGTCAAGCCAACAAATGATAGGATTCTTCATAATCCAATCAAACCGATTCCTAAAAGGATAATACCAACAAAACTACCTATGCCAAACACCACCATACCTCCTAGGCCAAACAATATCATCTCCACTAAACCATCACCATTGGTTCCTAGAGCTATTTCATTTACATCTCCACAATCATCACCACACCTCTACAACTTAGAGGACTTGCCTCCTAGGCCGTCTCATCCGCTTCCGCCGACAACATTCTCCTCATTAGGAGGAATAATGGTTCAAAATCAAGGTGTTGAGTCAACACTTGCTCCGGCTTCCTTTTCACCGTTTCCATCATATAATCCCATTTGGATTATGATAAATCATCAAAGTCAACCACCCGACCATATGGAAGTTGACACTTCTCTACCACCACCATCATTCTTGGTCGAGCCATTCTCAAATGCACCTCCACCAATCCCTCCATCGTTTGAAGCTCCACAAGTCGCTTCACTTGATCCTTCGCATCAAGCAATTTCAATTATTCCACCACCACTACCTAGCCATGACAAAGATTGCTATCATTGTCAACTTGTTGAAAGTTTGATACATGAAGTACGAGAAGACCAACGTTTCATGTTCTATCATCTCCTCGAACGTTTAGACGAGATCAAACCTAAACAAAACTTGAGCTAGAAGAGTTTAGTGGTGTCCTAGCATCAAGTGATAGTTGGTTTAGAAATTCCTAGTCACGTATTTTCTTATTTTCTTAGTTTTTAGAGTCATGTATATCATAACTCTAGTTTTATTAAACGGAATTACATGCTACTTGTTATTTTTCTGAGCATATGATTACCGTGTATTCATACCTCATTTTCTTTGTGATAACATTACTTGCTATATCTTCTTTGCTGAAATTAATCAGCTAATACGGATCCCTCAGAATTGCCTAGGCGGATCCCTACTAGGAGGGAACCGTGGGATCCGTGAGACAGAAAGCTTTCTTTCTACTAACTTGGACCACATTTGCAGGAAATTATGAATTATACTTGCTTTCTAACCTTTGTTTTGTAGTTATTCAATTTACACATGAAGACTTTGACATCCCAAAGCTAGGGGGAGCTTTATGTCAAAGCAATACATTGCAAATTACTTGCAATACTAGGTTTACATTTCGTGACATCCCCTTGCATAATTGCAATCATCAAGGGGGAGCACATTCGTCCCTTAGACGAAATTTTTTGCAAACTTATTTGCAAACAAACTAGATTAGTATCACTTACTTGACGCTCTTACATAGGGATGGACTCGTCAAGGGGGAGTAAAGACGAGATCCTTTCCCGTTACTTGCTCTCTATCTCTTTTTATTTTTTTTCTTTCACATATTTTTCTTAAAAATGATGTGTTGCTTTCCTTCAAACACTTTTTGTTTCGACAAAAAGGGGGAGAAGAAAGTAAAAACTACAAATTCAAACTTTTATGAATTTTAGCTTTTTCTTAAAATAATTTTATGTTTTGTCATCAACAAAAAGGGGGAGATTGTTAATACAAATAAGCCGTAAAAACGTTTATTTATATTTTACGATCTTCTAATGTTTTGTCGATAACAAACGTAAAATCATATTAACGAAACAAATAAAATACATAAATGGTTTGAACTAATAGTTTCTAACATATTCACATTTTCACATAAAACACTAAAACAAGTATAAGTGATTTTATGATTTAGATACATATGTACAACAACTAGTGTTTACATATTGGGTTAACATATACTTAAACTAAGTATACTAAAATGGGTAAAAACATGTAAATACTAAAATGGGTAAAAACATGTAAATACTAAAATGGGTAATAACTAGCAAATGGTATTGACCCATAACCCATGGTTTTATATATACCACTTAACCAAGTTCATTGTATCCTTAAGATACATTGTATCTAGAAAGAAAACCATGAATCAACCCATAACCCATGACCCATACCCAAAAATACCCATGGGTAAAGAGGAGCGTTCCACGGATCCCTAGCTTTGTGCTAGCCGGATCCCAAGTGGAAGGGATCCGTGGGATCCGGGGAATAGTAGGATTTTTCCTCTATAAATAGTGAGCCATTTCTTCATTGTTTCTCACCCCTTTCTAACATACTTTCTCCTCTGAGTTAAATCTCACTAACCTTAGATCCAAGAGATCTATGTTTGTAGTTTTGTTTTTGTGTGATCTTTTAGGTTCCTCTTAAAGGCAAGATCACCACCTTTGAAGTCGAGCAAGCTCAAGTCCATGAGTTGCCATGCTTCCTCATCATCAAGGCTACTGAAGTCTTCTTGTTGATGATCCCTTTCTTTCTTCAAAGAAGTGTAGTGTTGAAGACATTAGTGAAAGATGTCTCAAGTGTCAAGACGAAGATATTAGTGAAGGGTATCTATCGTCTATAGGATAAAGCACTTGTGGTAGGTGCTTAGAAGTCAAGACAAAGAAGCATTAGTGAAAGGTGCTTAGAAGTCAAGACAAAGAAGCATTAGTGAAAGGTGCTTAGAAGTGAAGACACAAGACATTAGTGAAAGGTGCCTTGTAGATCTAGTCAAAGGCATTAGTGAAAGGTGCCTTAGATGTACATTCGATATGGTGTGTTTCGATGTACAAGATAGACTAGTATTAGATCCAAGGATATTGATATCCTTGATGATGTTGTAAAGGAGTAGATCTCCTTTGGGATTAGTCGTTGGTGTAGTGTGGTAGTAGTTCCTCCATTGCAATGGAACTAGGTGCTTAGCCTACTACCTAATAAAGCGTAGGCGACGTTGTGAAGGTGTAGTTCACCTTGGAGTGAAAGAACTAGGTACTTAGCCTAGTACCTTATAAAGGGTAGGCGACGTTGTGTAGGTGTGGTTCACCTTGGAGTGAAAGAACCCGGTGGTTAGCCTAGCACCGTATAAAGGGTAGGCGACGTTGTGATAGGATTAGTTCTCCTTGGTGTGAAAGAACTCGGTGGTTAGCCTAGCACCGTATAAAGGGTAGGCGACGTTGTGTTAGGTGTGGTTCGCCTTGGTGTGAAAGAAATCGGTATTTAGCTTTGTACCGGAAAAAGGTTAAGCGACGTTGTGAAGGCTTCTCCGCCATAAGGAGATTGGTGTAGTGATACGAACTCTCGAGTAGGTGACTCGGGGAGTGGAGTAGGGCAAGGAAGGTGTCCTTGTAGCCGAACCACTATAAATACTTGTGTTGTGGTTTTGTGCTTCTTACTCTTATCTTTTCATTACTTACCTTTATATGCTTGTTTATCAACATCCAACACACACATCCAAATAGATTGACATAAGTCGATCTAAATAGATTAAAAGGAAGTTTTAATTGGCAAAACTATTCAACCCCCCCTTCTAGTTTTCCACAATTGGCATCAGAGCTTCGTTACCAAGTTTCTTGAAGTATATTGTACTTTAAAAACTTGATACGATCCATAGTTAATTGAAAACTACAAAGAAGGTTTTTCATAAAAGCAAACACCATGTCTTTCAAAACTATATGTTTGGATGTTGAGTTGATAACAACATTTTTTATTTATTTACCGTTTCATTTAATTGCACTAATCTTCTTTGTCATGTTGATTAGTCAAAGCTCATACCCACCAAGCTTTAGGAGTCGCTTGGTAACAAGAATACCTTCCTTAAGAAGGTATCTTAAACGCAAAGGAGCGGGAATCGTCTAAGTGACATTTGCTGTGTCATTTGTAAAGACATTTCTAAGTGCGCTAGAGGTATGACTTTCTTTTTACTTTGCTTGATAATTAAGTATACCTATTTAGGTATTTATATGATTATCTTTTGTGCTTTTACATGTTTTACATGAAGCTTCATTAGGAAGCCTTTTTCTCACATACGTGTTATATTTCTCGTCTATATTTGTAGTATATAAAACTTGTGTTTTATTTTTTTTTAATACTATAATAAAACAAAACACGAATTTCAAAAATTCCTCCTTCTCTATAAATAATCCCACCGTCGGCCACTCTACCAAACCCTCACTTTTTCAAATCTTCCAATTTCAAAAATTTCCTCTCATTCAAAAAAATTTCATCTTTCTCCTCATTCCATCTCAACCGAAACCAAGAAGATCCGTCATCAACATGGTTTACATCGCACTCGTGCTCATCGCCCTAACACTCATCGCACTTGTGTTCCCTATGATGAAGTTCACATACGGAGACATTTACTTTGTGTTGTTAATCTATATTGGGGTTATATACCCAATCCTTTGTATCATCCTTAGTATTGAAATGCAATATTATTAATAATCTAGTTTATCTAGGTCATTTTTATGATAATGTGTTTGTCACTTACTTTGATTTGTATGTTTTATAGTCTTTCGTGATACATTAGAAGTCATGTATGCATGCTAAAAGAAGATGTAGGATAAAACATATTTCGTGGTATAAAAACTGTAAAACCTATGTCTTTATCAAATCTGTTTCTGTTACTACAGATCCACGGATCCCGGAAGTTATTCTAGCCAGATCCCTTTTGAAAAGGAACCGTGGGATCCGTCCTACTGGAAAACAGTTTTTCATGAATATTAAAAACCACTATCTTTCTAAATGTAATAATCCACTAGAAAGTCAAAACCTTGAGTAAGTTAAAGTGTTAAATACCATTGTTAATAAAAATCTAGTAAAAACATTAGATTGTCATACGTTGACCACAAACATCTCCTTTTATTAAACTTATCATTTCTATAGGTTCAACTATGACGCATGAATATGAGTTTGATTTTTCACTCACTAGCGTCTACACTCCGAACATCTCTCTCGAACCCAACACACCTGGAAATCATGTCCGTGGGTTCAATAATCTCGAAAACCGTCACTTCCACGAAGGACGTATTGTAGACACCTCTCTACAATTCGAAGAAGGTATCAATACCTCCTTCCGAGCCATAGGACTAGAATGTCTTCTTGAAATCAACGAGAAGATATGTCCAAGGTTCATAATGGAATTCTTCCGTCAAGTCGAACTCGTTCGTAACGAGGATCACTCTTTATCCCTTTGGTTTTATATCAAAAACCAAAAGTTCGTTCTAACCCTTGGGCATTTTGCTCACATCCTCCGGATTCCAAATCATGGACAATGTGCCTTCACCGAAGATTGGTCTCTTGATTCTCTCTTCAACTTTCGTGAAGAAAATAGTCCATATTGTTCACACATACCCTCTCCGGAAGATTTAAATCGCATAATATGCAAACCTCCACCATATTACTCCGATCCAAACATTATCTTTACAAGGGATATCCGAGAAGAGTACAAGTCTCTTGCACTCATCCTACGTGAAAATGTTTGGAGTCTTAGGGGAAATCGAGAAATTCTTCCCGCTTGTTGTGCTCACATGTTGTACTGTTTGCTAACACAACAACCATACAATCTCGCCTACTTCTTCGCAAGGCGAATCACAAATATTCAAGGCTCCAAGAATAAACTCATCCCTTATGGAATGTTCTTGACACGCCTCTATCATAATGTTATGCACTTCCATCCTCAATTTCAAAGTCCGTTGTACGTACTTGTGAACAAAATGATGGAACCGCTAAACATATCTCTCATGAAAACCTTCTTCATTCTTGATTCCACCAACACTCATCAATCACATAATGATCCTCCTAGCGAAAACACTCAAGGAAACTAGTAGTATTCCAAAATAGGATCAAATCTCATGTACTCGTGCTTTATCAATGTAATCCAACTCCTCTTATGAAATAAAACATCTTACATTTGATATCTTAGTATTAAAACTCTTTTTAGACTACCCTTGAGATATAATGCATTGTCAAGATCATTGCATACCTTTAGTAAAGGTCCTGCTGAGCAGATAGGCGGATCCCAAAGATTGTTCTAAACGGATCCCTACACTTAGGGAACCGTGGGATCCGGCGAACAGAAAATGCAATTGCAAGCATTGTATTTCAAACACATTCTTAGAACACCTCACACTAAGCTAAACATAGTGTCTTAAGGCAAATTAAGTCCTTATCAAGATAGGTTAATCTTTCCTATTCATACATAACTCACCTAGGTCACACTCTAAAACGCTTGTAGATCTACCGTTTCGTTTTTAATCCATTACTCTTCCGCTCTTAAACTCACACTTCATTTTCTACTTGATCCCCCACATCTAGTCTTATAAATCTTTCGATTATGGCAAAATTGATCATAAATCATCCTCACCTCAAAAATTGATCAAAGTTGATCAAAATCTAGTTTTCCCATCTCAAAGCTTCTAGGATATTTTTCAAAACACTATCCTAAAACACAACCTGATCTCTAGAATCATTTAGCTTCAATTGACACTCTAAATCTTTAGTGTCATCCTTACTCATCCATTGGTACTCTTGAAAGTTCCAAATCCTTCCATAAATGACAATCATTAGCTACATCATTAATTACCTTCAAGTACTCAAGCACCCCTTCATTTAAAACACTTAGGAAGACTGAAACACTCAAGATGATATAGGTCTTAGATCTTAGAAACATCATTTCCACTCTTTCATAGCTGCTGAGAGCCGGATCCCTAGGATTAGCCTAGACGGATCCTCTGAGGAGGGAACCGTGGGATCCGGATGACAGTTTAGGTCAAATCTTGCTAAAACAATCATTTCAACTCATCTTCCTAACTCAAACACTCCATCTCATCTTAAATGAGTTCCTAGAACAGTGCAAACTCTGAAGTTGACTCTTGTGCATGTTAATCATCACATTCCAATGAATCTTAGTGGCTTAAGGCTTAAATGCACTTGCCAAATCTCTTGGTTTATAAACCACCTTGTTAGGACCTTCATAGTCATCACTCTCATCCTAACTTTCAGCTCTTGCAACCTCTTGAAATCATCTCATCATGAGGAAAACCCCAAGTAGTAACCTATCCACCAAAGAACCACCCATGAAAAGGCTCGTGTTATACACGAAATCTCCTCAACCGAATCATCTCCAGTCAAGCCAACAAATGATAGGATTCTTCATAATCCAATCAAACCGATTCCTAAAAGGATAATACCAACAAAACTACCTATGCCAAACACCACCATACCTCCTAGGCCAAACAATATCATCTCCACTAAACCATCACCATTGGTTCCTAGAGCTATTTCATTTACATCTCCACAATCATCACCACACCTCTACAACTTAGAGGACTTGCCTCCTAGGCCGTCTCATCCGCTTCCGCCGACAACATTCTCCTCATTAGGAGGAATAATGGTTCAAAATCAAGGTGTTGAGTCAACACTTGCTCCGGCTTCCTTTTCACCGTTTCCATCATATAATCCCATTTGGATTATGATAAATCATCAAAGTCAACCACCCGACCATATGGAAGTTGACACTTCTCTACCACCACCATCATTCTTGGTCGAGCCATTCTCAAATGCACCTCCACCAATCCCTCCATCGTTTGAAGCTCCACAAGTCGCTTCACTTGATCCTTCGCATCAAGCCATTTCAATTCTTCCACCACCACTACCTAGCCATGACAAAGATTGCTATCATTGTCAACTTGTTGAAAGTTTGATACATGAAGTACGAGAAGACCAACGTTTCATGTTCTATCATCTCCTCGAACGTTTCGACGAGATCAAACCTAAACAAAACTTGAGCTAGAAGAGTTTAGTGGTGTCCTAGCATCAAGTGATAGTTGGTTTAGAAATTCCTAGTCACGTATTTTCTTATTTTCTTAGTTTTTAGAGTCATGTATATCATAACTCTAGTTTTATTAAACGGAATTACATGCTACTTGTTATTTTTCTGAGCATATGATTACCGTGTATTCATACCTCATTTTCTTTGTGATAACATTACTTGCTATATCTTCTTTGCTGAAATTAATCAGCTAATACGGATCCCTCAGAATTGCCTAGGCGGATCCCTACTAGGAGGGAACCGTGGGATCCGTGAGACAGAAAGCTTTCTTTCTACTAACTTGGACCACATTTGCAGGAAATTATGAATTATACTTGCTTTCTAACCTTTGTTTTGTAGTTATTCAATTTACACATGAAGACTTTGACATCCCAAAGCTAGGGGGAGCTTTATGTCAAAGCAATACATTGCAAATTACTTGCAATACTAGGTTTACATTTCGTGACATCCCCTTGCATAATTGCAATCATCAAGGGGGAGCACATTCGTCCCTTAGACGAAATCTTTTGCAAACTTATTTGCAAACAAACTAGATTAGTATCACTTACTTGACGCTCTTACATAGGGATGGACTCGTCAAGGGGAGTAAAGACGAGATCCTTTCCCGTTATTTGCTCTCTATCTCTTTTTATTTTTTTTCTTTCACATATTTTTCTTAAAAATGATGTGTTGCTTTCCTTCAAACACTTTTTGTTTTAGACAAAAGGGGAGAAGAAAGTAGAAACTACAAATTCAAACTTTTACGAATTTTAGCTTTTCTTTAAAATAATTTTATGTTTTGTCATCAACAAAAAGGGGAGATTGTTAATACAAATAAGCCGTAAAAACGTTTATTTATATTTTACGATCTTCTAATGTTTTGTCGATAACAAACGTAAAATCATATTAACGAAACAAATAAAATACATAAATGGTTTGAACTAATAGTTTCTAACATATTCACATTTTCACATAAAACACTAAAACAAGTATAAGTGATTTTATGATTTAGATACATATGTACAACAACTAGTGTTTACATATTGGGTTAACATATACTTAAACTAAGTATACTAAAATGGGTAAAAACATGTAAATACTAAAATGGGTAAAAACATGTAAATACTAAAATGGGTAATAACTAGCAAATGGTATTGACCCATAACCCATGGTTTTATATATACCACTTAACCAAGTTCATTGTATCATTAAGATACATTGTATCTAGAAAGAAAACCATGAATCAACCCATAACCCATGACCCATACCCAAAAATACCCATGGGTAAAGAGGAGCGTTCCACGGATCCCTAGCTTTGTGCTAGCCGGATCCCAAGTGGAAGGGATCCGTGGGATCCGGGGAATAGTAGGATTTTTCCTCTATAAATAGTGAGCCATTTCTTCATTGTTTCTCACCCCTTTCTAACATACTTTCTCCCCTGAGTTAAATCTCACTAACCTTAGATCCAAGAGATCTATGTTTGTAGTTTTGTTTTTGTGTGATCTTTTAGGTTCCTCTTAAAGGCAAGATCACCACCTTTGAAGTCGAGCAAGCTCAAGTCCATGAGTTGCCATGCTTCCTCATCATCAAGGCTACTGAAGTCTTCTTGTTGATGATCCCTTTCTTTCTTCAAAGAAGTGTAGTATTGAAGACATTAGTGAAAGATGTCTCAAGTGTCAAGACGGAGATATTAGTGAAGGGTATCTATCGTCTATAGGATAAAGCACTTGTGGTAGGTGCTTAGAAGTCAAGACAAAGAAGCATTAGTGAAAGGTGCTTAGAAGTCAAGACAAAGAAGCATTAGTGAAAGGTGCTTAGAAGTGAAGACACAAGACATTAGTGAAAGGTGTCTTGTAGATCTAGTCAAAGGCATTAGTGAAAGGTGCCTTAGATGTACATTCGATATGGTGTGTTTCGATGTACAAGATAGACTAGTATTAGATCCAAGGATATTGATATCCTTGATGATGTTGTAAAGGAGTAGATCTCCTTTGGGATTAGTCGTTGGTGTAGTGTGGTAGTAGTTCCTCCATTGCAATGGAACTAGGTGCTTAGCCTAGTACCTAATAAAGGGTAGGCGACGTTGTGAAGGTGTAGTTCACCTTGGAGTGAAAGAACTAGGTACTTAGCCTAGAACCTTATAAAGGGTAGGCGACGTTGTGTAGGTGTGGTTCACCTTGGAGTGAAAGAACCGGTGGTTAGCCTAGTACCGTATAAAGGGTAGGCGACGTTGTGATAGGATTAGTTCTCCTTGGTGTGAAAGAACTCGGTGGTTAGCCTAGCACCGTATAAAGGGTAGGCGACGTTGTGTTAGGTATGGTTCGCCTTGGTGTGAAAGAACTCGGTATTTAGCTTTGTACCGGAAAAAGGTTAAGCGACGTTGTGAAGGCTTCTCCGCCATAACGAGATTGGTGTAGTGATTACGAACTCTCGAGTAGGTGACTCGGGGAGTGGAGTAGGGCAAGGAAGGTGTCCTTGTAGCCGAACCACTATAAATACTTGTGTTGTGGTTTTGTGCTTCTTACTCTTATCTTTTCATTACTTACCTTTATGTGCTGGTTTATCAACATCCAACACACACATCCAAATAGATTGACATAAGTCGATCTAAATAGATTAAAATGAAGTTTTAATTGGCAAAACTATTCAACCCCACCTTCTAGTTTTCCACAATGTGTATGACAGAGAAAAATTCAAAGTACCCAAACACACTCTGTATATACCCTTTTCATTAAAAATCATAAATAAAAAAATAAAAAATAAAGAAAAATAATAATACAACAAAAAAAGAATATCTAATATTTAAACTACCGTTCTATTCAAAAGTGCAGAGTTAATTACATAAAAACCATTTAAGGCATCATCAACAACTGACCATGAGATACCCATAAAAAACATAACATACAACCAAGATGATAAACCAACCAAAAGAACCTAAACAAGCATTTCCCATCAAGACCTAATCATACATATCCATAATGGTGAGGTGATGCTTACCTCAACTAAGATGGCCGTAAGCGCCTCCAGCCTCCTTCGCTCCTTGATTTGAACCTCATGCAAGCACTCATAGGTATCACCAACAACTTCTTCTTCATCATGCTTAAGCGACCAGACCTCCGCAATTCTCTCATTGCGTTTTTGAATCTTCCTTTGCATCTCATTGCATCGTTCCCCAAGCCACATAATGAAGCCTTCATCTTCTGTATGTTCATGAATGAAAAGAAACTTGAAGTATTTGTGTAGCTCCTGTGCCCCAGAAACATCTTTCAGTTCATTGGTGAGAGGAGTATCAGCCATTGATTGCGTAGTTAGGTGAGAAAGGGTTTTTTTGTTGATAAAAGTTAAGAAAGATTAATAAATATAAAACAAGTACTAATGCAATATAAGTAACGAAACTGGATTGGACCTGAATAGAATTCATCGTTGCAAAACTTAACTCCAATATAATTTACACTGTTGGTTTATTTTCCCATGCAGAAATATCAAATCCGTTTTTGACATAAATAGTGCAATAACACATTAAACCCATAAACTTATGATAAAAGATGCCTAAAAATTATTAAAAAGATTAGCAATATTACATAAGTAACCCTCAAAAAATTTCAAATTATGATAAAAGATGCCTCAAAAACACTAAAAAAAAAACTTTACCATACCAAAGTATTTTAATTATTAAATAAATATATACAAAAATCTTAAAAACTAAAAATAAATATCAAAACTTCATTGCCTCCAACTTCTCGAATAAAAGATAACAGTGCACGAAGACGAACATACTTTTGTGTTATCACAAACATCAACCTATCAAGTTCATTCAAATCCTCTTCTTGCATTTTCCTCAGATCCGCAACGCTTTGAACTGAAGAATCATAAGTACCAACAACCTTCAGCTCCTTTATAATCAAGTCCCTATGATTCACACGATCAAGAATTTCTGACACTTTTTCCCTTAAATATTCTTCATCAACAAATGTAGATTTAACTTCTGGGCCATAATGTATGAGCATCATATCTTTAATATAGCTCGACTTAGCTTCAACTGCTAACCGGCCTAACAAAACAAGAGGAGAAGACATATGTGTATTATTTTTTGATAATGTAAGTTACAATGTTATGCTGAGAATATACAACCTAGAGAAAGGAATATTAAAAGCCCATTCCAATTAAATGGCCAATATCAAGCTAAAGCAAAAATTGAAAATAAAAAACAATTACAAAACCAAATAAATTATAAACTAATCAAAAAAGTTAGATATGCAAAAACATAAACAAATTCGTGCGGAACACTTAGAGAGCAAGCTTGTGCGTAGCACGCGTTTTGACTTACTCGTTAAACTTATAATACACTAATACACGATTGGAGGAAAAATCAAGCTATATATGGCAACTCTTTAACCACTTCTAAAACACGGTTGCCAACTTGGCAAGCAAAAAGTTGACTTTGTAAATATAGAAACCATAATCCTCATTGTAATCTCTTATTTTTCACAATCTTTCTCCCCTCTCTAAAACACATACAACTAACTTATACCCCTTACACCACGTTTGCCGCCACTTACAACACCTTTGCGACCACTACTACCACCCCCTCTATTGCCGCCACCACCTCGGCCACCACTAACATTGTTTGAATTCACAGAAACCTCCACAGGTTTTGTTGTGTTTTTGGTTATGTGTAGTTTCGGTGGTAGATCTGGTGGTTTTGGTGATAGATCTTGTAGTTTTGGTAGTGGTTTCGGTGATGAAAAAATGTGGATTTAATGTTTCTTGGATATGGAAACAAAAGTGGGTTTGGTGGTTCTGATGTTTTCGTTTGTATTTTTAATCCATTCATTCATATATCTTTTGAGATCGATTGTGATGTTTTTTGTGATGTACATTGCTAGATCTGTTTATGATTGATCTATGGTTTCAGTTATGTCTTAACGTTGGAGTAAATGCGGTGGTTTTGGTGGTCGATTTGTTGGTTTCGGTTGTTATTTACGCTGTTTGGAAGCCAACTGGTGACATATTTAAACAAGATGAACATGCTTGCTATAAGTGAGCTTGCTTTGGTATTTTACTATATGGGAAGAACTTACATATACTACATATTGATCAGTAACGAATAGAGTATAAATATGATGACTTACGTCTTCCTCATTTTGGTTTAATTTTATACAAAGGTCCCTCAAGTATTTAAGTTTTTATAAAAAGAATTTACATATCTCTACAAAATGAATTTACGTTGCATTACTTTTCATTGTAACTCTACGTTGTATACCACATGTCAAACACTTTTTGCATAATGGAGAACACAAAAATAGCTAATGACATGGTTGCAACTTGCATGCCTATCATATTAGTAGTATTCTTTCTTCCGATTTCTTTAGTACAGAAAATGAGAAAATTAACTGGCATGCACATAAATACAGCTTGTTATTCTCATGCATACAAGAGGGTTATAGCTATCAAGATACACATTGATGGATATAAGTTGTCAAGTTGACTTTTGAAGTTAAGTACAACTTATTGGAGATTAATAACTTAACTTATTATACTACCCTAGACGAGCACACGTGCATACCAATGAGATTTTATAGCGGCATGTAGTTATAGTAATATTTTGGTTACACAAAACATTATACAAAACACTTAACCAAAATAACATTACAACTCATGGTTCTAAAAGGCTCACAAAGGCCTCGCAAAGGCGTGAGGCTTGGTAATGCCGCCATGCCACCTTATGTCACGTCTTTTTGTAAACTCAATATATATGAAATATGATATAAACATATAAATATTTTTATATTTTGTGCTGCCTTGTATCACACCTTATAAACGCAAAAGTTTCGCCTTGGCCGCAAAGGCGTGAAGCTTGGTCATGCCGCTACGCCAAGCCTCACACTATTTATAACCTTGTTATAACTATATGCCACCATAAAATCATGTTGCTATGCACGAGTACTCGTCTAGTTTTTATGAAACATTCATATAGTTTTTTATTTTACATATAATAATTTGTTGATTTGCAACTAGGAGTGTTAACGATCCGAGCCGAGCCGAGTCGAGTTTTGGCCTAAACGAGCTAGGCTCATTTATTAGCTACTCGGTTCGATCTCGAATAAACTTCTATAAATTAGCTCGAGCTCGAGCTCGAATATTTTTATGTTGTTCGAGCTCGAGCTCGAAGCTCGTTTAAAATTTTTTAACTTTTTTTTATAATCCTACACTAAACTAACATTCAAGCTTAAGAAGTTCGTATAGAAACTCGAACTTGATAGGCTCGTTTATTAACTCAAGCTCGAGCTTGAAAGCTCATTTACAATTATAAAAATTGTTCTAATGCTCAAACTAAAGTTTATGTAACTTATAATAAACACAAGTTTGCATTTGAAGCAAAAAAGTGTTTAATAATCATACTTACTTTTTTTTATAATTTTAAGTAGATGTGGTTCCTTATGAAAAATGAAGTGGGTCTTTGTTTTATAGTGTCCATCTCTCTTCACCATTTTTTTTTTAATGTGGGATACTTTTCAGCTTTTTTCTTTGATTAGTCAATATACAGTTAATACACAAAATTTTCAAAGCATGAACTTTTCATATCATTACAATGTCTATTATAATTATAATTCTTAATTAAAAATATGATATATAGTCTTAATTCATTAACTTATGCTAACAAATTTAATAATTAATAACAAAGTTATTACACTTAATGTAATAATAGAAAAGAAAAATATGTGATGCTCAATGAATAAAATAAATGATTTATTTAGGTTCATAGAGAATACGTAATTGGTATACTTGTTTCATCTATAATTCCCCAGAATATGTTTTACCTCTTTCTATACACATGATTTTCGACTGAGTATAGCCAAGTATATAATTTTGTAAGCTCGCTTCATGAAATTGGTCGAGGAAATTTTGTTATTTGAGATAGAGTCAAGACCACAAATTATTTATTGAGCTCAAGCAAATTATGAAGTATTTGATTCGTTAACAAAAATCAGTTATGTGTATGTGTATTTATGAATCTTCATGTGTCTCTTGTAATTTTATATGTGTATCATATGTAAGAATGCATGTATATGCTTGGTTTTATAAATGCCCATATGAGAGACATTGTATGTATATGTATAAGGATCCCAAACAATGTATATCAATCACACACACACACACACACACACACAGAGAGAGAGGGAGGGAGGGGAGGGAGAGAGAGAGGGAGATGAATGGTACTAACAGCTGGTGATCCTTGCTGAAGATTGGATAACTTGAGTGAATGCTGAGAAACAATGATCGTTTCTTTGCGAAATAATCATCGTATGCTCTTATGACGTTCTGAATGCGTGTCGGGAATTCTTGGAATTCTTTAGTGCTTCCTCCTTTTGTGTATACGGTATCCAATAGTCCATGAACAAAATATTCATGAATTACCATTGGTTCTGCTCCTGGAATGAATATTGCCTTTGGTCCTACTCGTCGGTCCTTTGGGTAAAAAAACTTTGTAGCTTGAACTTCGTTATAATGAATGATGCTATCCCATAATTGTTGGAATTTCTCAACTGTTGGCTTCTTCACGGCTTCTTTTTCTCTTGTAGTTGGAATGCTTCTTAGTAAATCTATTGATTTTGTTCTGGATGTCTGCTCTTGATTCAAAAACATGAATCTTCTGGATCTCTTGTTTTCTTTTGTTGTGACGTTCTTGTATGTTTTCTCGAGTGCATGTTCTGCTGCTTCCTTTGATGTGTAGCTTTTGTGACCTACACTTTTTCCGATTATGTGTGGACTGGCAAGTGCCCAATCCGAATATATGCCTCTGTTTAGTCTGTCAAAAATGACGTACCATTTTTGCTTTCCGATGCTTGAATTCTGAACAATTTCTTGGACTTGTTCTTCCATCTTTGTAAAATCATATTTTGATGATGAGGATGAACTTGATATCTGGGTTTTTTGGGTAGTGTATAGGGTTTTTTTGGTAGTATTTGGTGGTATGGTCTTTTTTGGTGGAGTGGATGTTGTTGGTTTTGTTGGCGTTGGTGATTCGGTTGATTCAGAAATTGATTCTGAAACTGTGTTCCGAGTTAAATATCTTACTGTGCTTGATAGTTCTTCTTCCTCCTTCTTAACAATGGCTAATTGTTTTTCAATGGAAATACGTTCTTTGATTTTTTTCTGAAGTTGTCGCTGAACTTGTTTTACTATTCCTTCCATTCTCTGGTGAGGGTATCTGCAAAGGTGTTGTTATTGGTTTTGATGTATTTGATATATGGATGGAATTGGTGTAGTTGCAGTTGCCAACGGATTAATCGACCTCTACAATAATCTTCTTGTAATTTGTATCTCCAAAAACCTGTTACATATTTCGAATTCGTTCGTAATTCGAATCTTGTTTGCAATAAATCAATCTTCCACTTTTTGAGAGTCTTTAAACACGCTAATGTTTCCTTTTCATGAGTGCTATATTTTTGATTAGTCTCTGAGAATGTTCCAGAGATATATTTACATAATTTGGATTCATACTTTTCTGTTTTTAAAACAGATGTTTGCTCATTGCTTAAAAAAGCTATTTCTGATGAATTTAATAATGCTGAATCAGATTGAGGAAATTGTTTTCCATCAATACATAATGCTGATAATATTTCTTTTGATTGAGGAATTTTACTTCCATCAATACATAATGCTGATAGATTAGATTGAGGGATTGGAATTCCGTCAATGTCTAATCCTAGTAATTCTTTACCATTTTGAATGGCCTTCATACATCCTGCCCAAGTGCTGTCTGATGCATCTGTTTCAATAATCAAAAAATCTTTTGTTTCCGGGTTATACAATTCCGGTAAACATTGTACAGTGGTTTTAATATGTTGTACAAGTTGGGTGTCAGATGGTGTCCATTCCCAACGATTTTTTTCAGAAATTTTCTTTTGTAAAATTTTTCTTTCTTTTGCTAGATTTTTCAAAAATCCTTGTTCTGCTATATAATTCAAACATCCTAGAAATCTTTGAATTTGCTTTCGATCTTCTAGTTTATCTGGAAAAAGTTTCAATTTTTCTTGTGTATTGTTTGTCAAAGAAATAACTCCATTTTTTGCTATTTTTAATCCCAAATATTCCACTTCATCTTGAAGAAGTTTGGACTTCTTTTGTGACAAAATTAAACCTTTTTCTTTAATTCTTTTTAAAACTGTTGATACTGCTTTTATGTGTTCTTGTTCATCTCCCTTTGTAAAAACAATAATATCATCAATATATGCTAAACAAATATTTTCTAAACCTTGTAAATTATTATCCATAAAGCGTTGATAAATTGATGGTGCTTGTTTTAATCCAAAAGGTAGTACATTCCACTCATAATGTTTTTGTGGGGGACATGAAAATGCCGTTAGTGGTTTGGTTAATTCATCAAGTCTTAATTGCCAATATCCTGATTTAGCGTCAAATGTACTAAAATATGTATTTCCTTTTAATTTTTCTAAAATATAATCTTTTCTTGGTAGTTTATAAGAATCTCCTCTGGTTGCTTCATTCATTTTTTTTATAGTTAATGACCATTCGTCTTTTTCCTCTTTTAATTTCATTTTTATTTTTAACATAAAATGCTGGTGCTGAATGAGGACTTGAACTTTCTCTAATTATCCCTTTATCTAGTAATTGTTGACATTCTTCTTTAAATTCCTTAACATATTTGATGCTATAAGGTATTCTATTTGGTATATTTATTTCCGCTAATGGATCCTTTAATTTTATTGATACTAATTGATTATTAGTATTTATATTATCTAATGGATTTTTACTACATACTTCTTGTAATGCTCTTTCTATATGTTCTCTTTTCATTGTTAGTAATATTTCTACTTGAAATTTTATATTTCGTGCTAACATGCGTATATATTCTGTTTGTGTAACAATTGGTGTAGATACTAATTCTCCTGTTTCTTTGTGTTTTATAGTGACAGATTTGTCTGTTTGTGTAAAGGGTTGGTATAATTTTAAGAAATTGTTTTCAATTATCAAATATATTCCTGAATCATGCATGTAGATTGTTGGTGTAATGAATTCTTTTTTGTTAATATATATAGGAACCATTCTTCCTACATACCATATTTTATGGACCGATTTATCTGCTACTACTATTTTTAATGGTTTTATTAATTTTTCCCAAAATTTTAATACTTTTCTTTTTCCAAAACATATTGTAGCTCCGGTATCTACATAAGCAAATATTTTTTTATTTTCAACTGTTACTTCAATGAATGTTGCATTCGGATTATCTATCGCTTTTTAATTCATTCTTGTTATTTTTTATAAAAATATTTTTTTAATGATAGGTTAATCTGTTTCATAATAATGTTCTCCAAAATAATCAAAATTATTATCATCTTCGTAATCATCTAATTCTTCTGATTCATCTTCATAATATTTTCTCATTCTTTCATTATAGTCCAAAAATTGTTTTTTCAATCCTTCTTCATTAGTTGAATTTAAATTATATTCATCTAAATATTCAGCGATTCTCATTCTTGATATCATAAAGGCTACTGGATTTTTAATTTCTTTTGGAAATGGTGGTATAAAAACAACTTGTAGCGAATTAACTTCTTCATATTCCCATATATTTTCCTATGTGAGTTTGTTTGTAGCTAGTTTTGTTCTTTTCTCATAATATTCCGATAGTATTTTAAAAACTAAATATGAATCATCGGTATTGAATTCTAATTTTGGTTCAAAACTACTTTTCATATATATTTGTTGTTTTATTTTATTCTGAAAATCTATTCTAGCTTTAGTTTTAGATTCTTCTTTATCGTTATTTTCTATTTTATTTGTTATAGCTGTATACAATTCTTCTAGTTCTTCTTTATCATAATGGTCTAGATTAAGATATTTTAATTGAAACACAAATGTGTCAGTATTAATAATACGTAATTCTTCATGTAATTCTTTGCTCATTTTTATTTTATTTTTAACAAATAACTAATTTAGATCTGACTTCTTGTATTACCTTCATATTTTCTCTAAGACTATTTTTTAGTGTTTTAAAATACCAATTTATATCAATATTTTGAAATCCAAATACTTTTTTATTTCTTTTTATTTCTTTTTTCACATCTTTTATTTCTCGTAACATTGTCCTTCTTTGTAAGTATAAATAATTTAAAAAATTCTTATGATACTGATTATAACTATTTTTTAATTGTATTTTTGTGTCACTCATATTCTTAAACTTAATGATCTTAACATTTGTTTCATTTCTTTTATATCTTCTTGATTACTGGTGAATTCTTCATTTGATTTCTCAATTTGTGGTATCCATATTGATGATATATCAGATGTTGATTTTCTACTTCTTTCAATATATTTATTTTTTGTAAACATATTTGGTGTTTCAAGACTAAGTAATGGTTCAAAAAGTTTATCTATATGAATTCTATCATTTGTTTTAAAAGTGATACTATGATGTGAGTTAGTGAGTGCATAATTTATTTGATATGTTACTGTAAAAGGGTGATTTCCTTTGTACATAAACGCTCTTCTTAATAATTCATATCTAATAGTAATACTTTTATTTATATCTTTGTCTTTTAAGCTTAATCTCATTTGTATATTTACATCAAAATTTATCTTTCCTACAGATAAGTTTCCTTTTCCTCTAGCAATAATACTTTCTTCTTTATTGATTATTCTATCATCCCTTAATTCTAATTCAATAGGTGTATTACAATCCATAAATATACTTTTTAATATTATTTGTATAGTCGATATATGAATATACGCTATTTTACTTTTATCATTTTCTTTCATTTGTTTTATTCGATCATTTATCTGTTGTTTATTAATTATAGGTATAATAATATTACCTTGTGTTTGTTCAATAGGAATTGGTTGTTCTCCAATTATTTTTCCAAAATATATTATATTTTTTCTTGAAAATATTTCTCTTAGTGACCTTTGATAATCAAAATTATGTTTTTCTGATAATGTAAAATTAGATCTTCTAATAGCTGTTTTATCAATAATAACATCTAACATAAATCCTGATTCATTTTCATTTTCATGAACAATAGAAATTTCTTCTTTACTATTTGTTGGTGACTTAGACATATTTTAATAAAAATAATAATAACAAGTTTAAAAGTAGTATTTTTATGATACCTCTTATCTCTTGCTTGGGTGTAGGTATGAATACTTATCTTCTAGCTCCTTAGATTTTATCTCTTGCTCCGATTTGTTGCTCATAAATCGTACTTCTTCTTCTTGTTTAGCTTGCAATTGAGCTCATATCTAGCTCTGATACCAGAAATACAGGGAAACGCTCTGATACCAGAAATACAGGGGGACGCGTAATGGTGATGATACCTGCAAAATAATTCACAAAATATTTGAACGATATGATAATCGTCATGGTTGATGCTTGGTTCATTTTATAATCAAATGGTTGATTATAATAATAACAAGGTGGTTGCATGATTATGGATGACTTTGTTTGATTCCTTTTTTGGAATTTGGATGCTAGCCATAAGATTGTTGGTATGAATAGAAATGGTAATGAATTGGATGAATGATTTGTTTATTGATGGTTGTTGATAAATTTGATTCTTTTGTGAATCAAAAAATTTATGATGATGTTTACAAGGGATAGTTTGATCTGCTATTCAGAACGAAATGTTGTAGTCGTTTCAACAGATTGTGAGATGCGATGATCTCAGAGATGCGATGATCTCTCAAATTAAACTTTTCAAAGTTTAACTCTTTTAGTTTCACACTAAAAATCACACACTTTTATTTCTGAGGCAAGGCTTCTATTTATACAAGATAGTGGTAGGTGTAAATGATACATCCTACGTCACTGCTTACTTAATTTACATAATAATACAGCTAGGTGGTCGACAGGCCTTACATTATTAGCCTCACATTATTGATAAAATACAAATGACATCACACCACTCATAAAAGAAAAAGTTGAAAAAGTGGTTGCTGAGTAGCTGGCACATTATCTCTTTACGCGTCTTCAATAATTCATTTTTTGTCTTCTTTGCTTTGGATTCTCAAGGTCGTCAATAATTCTTGACTTTTTGTCTTCATTCTTGCATCTGTGTATTGGTACAGTATTCACAGATGTGTCTTCCTGAACTTGATAATTGTTGACATAGTTCTATCTTGAAATCCTCCGGTAATGCTGCAAGAGGTCCGGAAAAACCTTCAAATGGTTTCTCGAATTCTGCTAAGAATTTTTGATCTTCTTCACTTATACTTGCTCTTGAGAAATGCGAAAAAATCAAAATATTATTTTAAAAATAATTGATTTTGACTTCTGATCTTTGTCTTCGTCCTGTTCCTAATTTCGATGATGCGTTAAAGACTCCGGCTAGAGTTTCTACTAAATTTCTGATGAATGGAGTCGTTGGTGGTATCTCGTTTCTTGATGGATACTTTCCGTTGCTGACTCCTAGTTCTGCTATTGTGATGGATGGTAAGAGAGAGAGAGAGAGAGAGAGAGAGAGAGAGAGAGAGAGAGAGAGAGAGAGATGTGTAATATTATCTCATTATGAAATTCACGCACACAAATGAACTTACCGTCACAAATGAGGTCTTGCATGCCTCTTATACAAAGCAGGGAGGGTGCTTTGGGCTTATCATGGGGTTAGACATGGATTCGGTTTTGTTTAGGCTTACATATATACTTAGGTTACATAACTAGTAACCTATTAGTTTAACAAACTATGACCAAGTCCAATAAGACAATGAATAACTATTACAAAGTCTATCACAAGTTAAAAGTTTCTTAAATATAGAATGACCATCAATGATCCTAAGAGTATGCATAAACACGTTGTATTCACATGTAATGGATTATAATAAATAAAATATTATCATAAATATAGCAACTAGTTAATATGATTTAAATGAGTTTAAGGGTTAGTTACTTCATAACTAAACTCAGATTAAGATTTTCTACAAGAATATCACCAACAACAATCTTCGTGTTTCACCATCAGATCGATTGGAGATGATAACATTATTTATGTTCTATCGACTAAGAACCATAGACCAATTGTTTTTAGCAACCTCACAATGAGTTTATGCATAGTATATATCAAATATGTGCCTTCGTATGTAAATATTGGTCACACTAATGTATTTCATATGTGTGTGTCCATACATATTTGGCTTTCATACGTACGTGTCCTATGTGTCTATACATATTTGAGTTTCATATGTATGTGTCACATGTGATAACACATATCTGAATTTCCTCGTAGTGGTATGTATGATTGGATTTAATTCATTTATATATATTTGATAAAGGGTTATTAAACATATTAGTTACTTTTTTATAAAACACTTAACTAGCATAAAACTAAAGTTAATAATTACATGATCATTGAATATATATGAGTAATAATTTCTTTAACACATTTAAATTATTTATATATATTAAAAATCAAAGTAATACTTGTAAGTTTGAATGAAAAAATATTTATTTCACATCTCACATTAGATGAGTGAAATAAAAGGAAGACAATATCAGATCTTTGATATGTTTGAAGGTTACCATATTATTAGTTTTGGTTTTAAGTTTAACATACAAGGGTTTTTCTAACTTGTAAGCACACCAAAAGTACATCGAGTCCCACCAAAAAGTACATAGAAATTTACATAAAAGTACAGACAGATGTACTTTTATGTGAGTCCTAGTGTATTTTCGTTGTACTTTTTGTGTGCTTAACTTGTGCCCTTAGACTATGTTTATCGGTGCTTCTACCCAACCGATTGGTAGGGTTACGTACATTGATTTATTAGTATTATATTTAAAATACACAAATGGAAGAAAGATATACACGATCAGTTAGGGCAAACTAGATCCCTAATCCACAACCTGCCACATGTCACCTTTCTATTTGATATTTAATATTTGTTTTTTTTTTCCAATTTTATTATTTGTACCATTTATCACTTTGTATTATTAAATTTATATTTAGGTTGGGTTGTTGATAAATGATAAAAAATTTGAGATTGGTTGTATGTATAGATTGTATATGTGAATGAGTGAGATAATAATATTTTAATGAAAGATTGGGTTGGATGAGGTTGTGAATAAAGATAGTCTTATGACACAAGTTAGAAAAACCCAACATATAATACTAATAGTAATTAAAATGTTACAATAAAGATATTTTTAAAATACACATTTAGCTCGATTAGCTCATTCGGCTCGTTTAGCTCAAATAACTAAGCTTTCGAACAAGCCGAGCTAAATACTAGTTTTAAAAGCTCGGCTCGTGAAATTACTCGAGCTTTACATTTTGTTTAAGCTCGAATCATGCTCGAAAATTATCAAACTCCACTCGAGCTAAACGAGCTCGAACTCGAGTAGCTCATTAAAAGCTCGACTCGTTAACACCCCTGTTCGCAATAGTTTAGCATATTTAAAAAATGACAGTTATGATCTCGAACCTGCACCAAAAACCGAATTTCGATTTTAAAAACCTTGTTAAAACAAGTGTCCAACACTCTAAATCATTTACTCCAACAAGCATAGATTCCGTTCACCAAGTCATCGCTAGCAATCCGCTCTTATCCCTTGTGTCAGTTGCAACACAATAAACCTGTTACAATGTCCACCAATCCCCTAATCCCACCCTTCCCAACCCCCACCCCAAACAACAACCATCTCTTCGCGGCAATAGACCTGGGTACAAACTCATTCAAACTCCGCATAATCAAAACCAACCCAAACACCAATCACCGTTTCATCACTCTCCACCGTCTCAAAGAACCAGTTGTTCTCGTCTCAGGTGGCCCCACCTCATCAACAACCATTTCCACGTCAGCAACTTCACGCGCCCTCACTTCCCTCCGTAACTTTAAACAAATCATCACTTCCCTCCATATCCCTAATAAAAACCTCCGTCTCGTTGCCACGTCAGCGATACGTGAGTCCTCTAATCAGTTGGAATTTGTTGAATTAGTTCGCGAAGAGCTCGGTTTCGATATCGAGGTTTTGTCTGGTTTTGATGAGGCCAGGTTGACTTATTTAGGTGTGTTGCAGTTTTATCCGGTTTTTGATAGGACGGTTTTGACGATAGATATCGGTGGCGGTTCGACCGAGTTTGTGGTTGGTTATAGGGGTTTGGTTAAGTTAGGTGTGTCTTTGAAGCTAGGGCATGTCACATTGACTCAAAAGTTTGTTAGGAATGATGGAAATAAGGCGATTGAGGCGATGAGGGAGTATATTAGGAATGTGGTTAAGGAAGCGGGGTTGGTTGAGAAGGTGAATGAGGAAAAAGTTGATTTAGTGATTGGGTCGAGTGGTTCGATTAGGATGATTGAGAAGGCGAATTTTATGAGGTGGAATAGTGGGTTGGTTAATGAGATTGGTTTGTTTGAAGGTTTTAGGAGGGAGTGGAAGTTTAGTAAGGAAGAGTTGAGGGAGCTCGTTGAAAAGATGTGTGATGACGAGGTGGACGGGAAGGTGTTTAAGAAACGTTCTGCGTTTATTTTGGCGGCTGTTGTTTTGTTGGATGAGATATTTGAGTTGTTTGGGATTAAGGAGATGGAGGTGTCGGGTTTTGCGTTGGGGGAAGGTGTGATTGCTGAGAAGTTGGCTGAGGTTTACGATGGATTTGATTTGAATGCGAATGCTAGATGGAGGTCGGTTTTGAGGCTTGCGTCAAGGTTTTGTAATAAGAAGAGGTTGAGTTCTGCGGCTTCTTGTGCTTCTATTGCGCAGGTATTGTTTTTAACTTTTTTTTAATGATATGTAAGATGGTAGAATTGATTGGTTTTTGCAGGGGATTTTTACAGGTTTAAGGAAGTGGAGCGAAATTGGTGAGCGAAATGAAGTTCTATTGGATGATAAGGATCTTGAATATCTTGAAGCCGCTTGTTTGCTTCATAATATTGGGTTGATCAATGGGAACAAAGGATACCATAAACGATCATATCATATTATCATGGTATGTGTTTCTAGATTTATTGTTTAGTTGGTGTTGTTAGATTATAATTTCACCATTGACGGTTTATACGTTTCTAGTTTAGGAAATAATGCTACTTTGGTGTGTTATATCATACGTTTGTTAAGATGGGAAGTTTCGTTGTTTGTTAAAAAATCAACATTTGTACTAAAGAGTAGTGTTGTCATGTTAACAGAATGCGGAGCATCTTCATGGATACAATGCTGAAGAGGTTAAGGTACATTGTGTGCGTTCATGTTCCACTTCATATAAATTGATGTATAATGAACGTTTCATATTAACTGGGAATTGGATACTTTTCAGATAATTGCGTTGCTTGCTAGGCATCATAGAAAGAAATTCCTAAAACTCAATCATGATTCTCTTAGTGAATTTACAGATGAGGTACTTTATGTTTATTTCAGTGAATATAATTATTCAAAATGAATGGAAATATTAACGTTGTATTATTTTCCTAAAAATATAATGATCTTCACAGATGAAGCATAAGTTGAGAGTTCTTTGCACAATCATCCGTCTCTCTGCAGTCATGAAAGAAATTCAGTCTCTGAGTTTTCCTGACGTTGAGTTATCACATTCTCAGGATGGCTTCAAATTGGTAAATAATTCATGATTGCATTCAAGAATTCTTATTTTGTGTAGGGTATTTACCTTGAGGGCCTAGGCAGTAATAAGTCGTGATTGCGTGAATTTAAATGCTTTATCAACATCAAAATCTTTAGGTGGTCAGAGATGCCAGTAGCTCTCCATCAGCAAATGAAGTTCAGTCTATACCAGAAGCCATTAATGTGGAACTGAGAAAAGAATTGAACCACTTTGAAGAGGTAATGTTTCAGTTGATTATCAGAAATGTGGAAGATAATATGATTATGCATATGACACTATATTTCATTATCACTCAGGTGTGTCAGCAAAAGTTGTCGGTTGTAGTAATGTCAAGTCCGTAAGGATGACCCGGATCAGGTTTTGCCCTCTGGCCGATAGGTTCTATCCGACCACCATACAAATATGAAATATCTAATGTACATAGTAGCACAAAGTAACAACCAGCAACTGGCGGTCTGTTATATTGCTCTTTGGCTGCCTGTTGCCCTATCTGTCAGATGTGTGGTACAGTTGATAAAATCTGCAGAGGACTTTCCATCTGTAAGGTAAGTGTGCTGTCTGATTATCCCGATTGTTATGGTTTTGGGTGTATGGGACACATCAATATCTGCATTCACAGGTCTGCTACACTCATTTTGCATACATGCTATCGTGTAGCTGCCTAAAACCATGTCTTTTACACTATTCTCTACTCCTTTCTTGAGTTTGAAACTACATGAGAGTTATGGCAATTTTTTTTTTGCCATTTCATCAATGCCAATCTTATCTTATTGCAATGCTCTTGTTAATTTCGCTATCCTTTTGTAAAATAGACCCCGATCCATGAGAGTTATGGGCTAATTGTACTTCGTTCATGGTTACTGTGCCTTCTTTTATTTCGACATTGCTCAAGGTGCGCGTCATGCACACTTTCGTGTATCCAGCTGAACATATAACCTCTAGGTGCCAGTCTCTATACAAACCTCAACAATTAATTCTTCAATAATGACAATTCATGCACCATGGTATATCATCTTTTGTTTAGTTACATGGTAACGAAACCGAAGCATAAACTTAATGGTCTCCATTGGCGCATATTTACATTACATAGGCACTTGTTACCATGCCCTTGACGCCCCCCATCACCAATTCTTCTCAGCAATTGTACGACTAATAATTTGTAGCCTCCGTGTTTACCAGGACGTCCTTTTATATTGTTTCATATGCTCATTTCGTCACCAACTGTCTGCAGTTTGATGTCTACATTCTACCCTCCAATTGTGCAGTTTCTTAACTACCTTCCAGTTGTGCAGTTCTATCCGTTCTTTCGTTAGGCTAGTCTCCTTCATTTTCTTGTCGCTCTTCTTTAGACAATCAACCTACTTTATTGATCTCTTTTTTAGTCATACTACCTAGTTTTAGGATGCTTCAATGGCTGTCATAGTAGGCATGAAGTTTCTTTAAACAAATTTTTAGTAGAGCATAAGAGGATTATTATCCAGCGAGTATGGTGATATATTATTATTCTCTGTATAAATGTAAATTAGGCTCCATTGAATAGAGAAAGAAACTGACACTAATACTAAATATAAATGCAAATGTCGTGAGTCAGCAGCAATAACTTCTGTACGAAACAGAGTGTTCACAATCTGCACACCTACTAAAAATGGTTCATATTTTCATCATATATACAATATACCTTGTTAGGAAATTTGGATCACAGTAATCTGAGAGTCAGTGTAAACACTTTTCAGATTGAAGTATTTCGGTGGTTCTACCGAAATCTTAAATCGGATAAAACTCAGATTTAGAATCGTGAATATGTTTTTGTAAGTTATGAAACTGAACCAGAAGATGAATATATGACCAATAAAACCACCAAACGGTTGTAACTGCCATAGCAGTTAATGTACAACTGAAACAGTAAAATTAACGGGCAAAATACCGGAAATTTTATTTTCTAGTGCGTTTTTAATATAGCAATTTATACCAAATAAAATTTTTCCAAGCTCGACCCAGGGTCAGCCTCGGATTCCACCTGACGAGTAGCGCCCGGACCCTAATAATAACGTCATACAAGTGTGCACTCCGCACAACCCCGACTTGTTGAACATTTATCACAATTACCCATTGTCAACTAAGTCAATCCATTACACTTAAATAATATCGGTGATGCAAAATCACGAACATACCTGTTGCAAAGCATTTCAGTGTTATTACATTCCTTTACCACTGAAGCAGCTGCCATAGTAATGGAATACTCACAATCATTTACTACCAAAAAATGTCATAAAATGCAATGGAATAGTGGAATGAGGATAAGAACATTTGAGTGATTGACAATACTAAAGTTAACACTGTAATAAATGTGCAATAAGTAACTGAACGGTGAATATACGCCAAAATAAGCAGAATATGGAGAAATCATCTCTAGGCTGCTCACCTACAGGGATTTCCACCAATCCAATGCAAACCATATTTAATCGAAAAGATGTAGATTATGTTTTAGTTGAATGAATTAGGCATATGCATAGGCTATGGGCACTAGGCCTACCCCCTCACACTTAGAGTGTGCGCTTGGCATGATTGAATTGAAGAGTGTCTTCAATTATATACCTGATTGAAAAATAATACCACATAGGTTTTTATATAATTATAAATCTGTAACTCTGACCCTATATAATACCAATGTGATAATACCAAAACGATCATTCATTGCATATATGTAGTTGTGTATAATGATAACAAAAAAAAAAAAAAAAAAACGTATACCTATTCCTGCACACGTACAAAATAGGCACCAAACATATTAGCATAAAAAATGATATTAAGGTTTTGAGAAAAAAGTATATTATCTGTGTTTTTTTAACGTGGGTTTATATGTTTGATTAGGGTTAAAAATCTAAATACATGTTAGATATGATGGATAAGTTCTAAATTAAAAGTGTCTAATAAATAAATTAGTTTATGCGCTTACTTGTTATCCTATATAGATTTGGAGTTACAGAATCTCACCAAAAAAATGTGGTGGTTCAGTGGTTAACATACCACATAATATATGCATGGTCTTGAGTTCGAATCCATGCATGTCTTTTTTTTAAAAAAAAAACAAAAATCCGTAATACAATTAAAAGAAATACTTACATGGACAAAAATGGATGATGTGGCATTTAATGTGATTATTTGGCATATTAAATTGATAATTAAATTGATGATGTGGCTTTAATGTTGATGATGTGGCATTAAATTGATGACATGACTTTATGACGTGGCATTATGAGATGACAAGTGAAATTATATGTGGCATGTCTCCTCTATATATATATAGATTTGAGATCAAATAAGATCCAAGTTAAAGTTCTATAAGAGGAGGACAAATGGCATTTAATGAAAAAAAGAAAAGAAAATTGTTAATCTCTACTATCTAAAATGGAAAAACACTCAAGAGGAAATGTGAAAAGTTGAAAGTTGAAAATTGAAATTGAAAGTTAAAGTTTTTCAAAGCTTTCAAATGTCACAATATCTTATCTTTACTACATAAAATGTAAAAAGAGTCAAAGGGGAAAGTGAAAACTTGAAACTTGAAACTTGAAAGTCAATCTCTACTAAAATGGTTAATGTTGAAATTTTCAAAAAAATGAAACTCAATCTATTAATGGAATGTTTTGAATTATTAAAATGTACATTTTGTGATTAGTTTTTGTCCTGTGTTGTCCTTCTTTGTGAGTATTATTTGCAAGGTTAGACAAGTATTATGGTAACTCTTTTAATTTAGACAACTAATTAATTTGTTTAAACAACTTTTCAAACCCAAGACAAAGTCGACTGGATATATGGGGAACTCATATACAAATGGAAAATATTCTTTGAAATATTAAATGAATTCATTAAATTCATTCTCTTTCGACTTTGTGTTATTTTATCAATTTAATATCTCCTAATTTGTTTCTTATTTGAATTGATGCCTACTTAGAAAGAATGATGCCTTTATACAATGAGATTCAAAGATGTTACGACACCATGTATGAAAGCCCAACATACGCTTATTTTCAATCATTGATTATTGATATTCTCTTAATGAAAATAACAATAATTTTTAGTTCTTTTATGTCTTTATAGATAAATGTAATGTTTCATGAGTCACCATGGAATACATGCAAGAAAGATACCATCATTCTGATTTTCGGTATGAATATATTTGATTCACATGAGATTGAAAGTGCTCATATCATTGTATTCACAAAACTATATGTAGATAGTTTGTTCATTTTGATTGCTTTGCATATATATCTTTATCATTGAAACACCTACCTTTGAGACTACCGTCCAAGACCAACCACTTTGGATATGTACGTCCTTGTAGCCGGATCTATGTAGCCGTCGGATCTTTGAGGTATTGTTTGTTTTTAGTTTTTTTTTTTTTTTTTGATGATTTATGCATTTTTCATATGCAGATTCAAGTGTTTCTTTTGTAGATCTTGCCTGAATTGTGATGCTTGATCGAATTTTTCTATATATGAGGTTTGTTTGTTATTTTTAGTTTTAAATGTTTTTTTATAGTCCTATGGTTTTTTTTAATAGATTTATGTTTTTTTTAAATATGTGTGTTCTTCTTTTAATAGATTTATGTGTTCTTTTCTACGTTCTATGTGTTTTTTATATATCCATTTGTTTGTTTTTAGATCTCGTTTGAAATCTGGTTGTAAGCCGGAATATACTTAACCGCCGCAGCGCATAGCGTGTCGGAAAATGCATACCACTGCGAATTTCTTTGTCATGTCCACTTCTTCCAGGAAACTTCTATGGCTGGATAATGTGTGGTTACATCTTAATATATGTTGGTATTTTTGTTATAAGTTTATTTAAAGTTTGAAATGAAGTTTGATATAAATTTTATGTATACTGTACTCTTTCCGTCCCAAAATAGTATCAGTTTGATTTTTGAGAGTCAAATTGGTTCAACTTTACCTTCTTAAATATTTTTTATGTGTTTATATAGTACAGTATATTTTGCATCAAGTATATATAACACTCGCTTGAGAAATTGATAAGGTTAAAAGTTGAACCGGTTTGACTTTGAAAAATCAAACTCAACACATGAAGTGTTTGTTATAAATTGTGTCTTTGTTTGTAAATTTAATTGTGCATTTTGGTGTGTACATTTGTTTGCAAGTAGTTTGTAAATTTTATAATAGGCTTTGAAATATGTTTATATAGTATGCAGAGGTGAATTTTTTATTGTTTGTTGGTAATTTTGATTTTATAGTGTATGTATTGGTAAATTATGTTTAACTTTGTTGTGTGAACTATTGAAGTAATATAGGTGAATGTTAAAATATGGTGTGTTTTTTTTGGATAATATGTAATTGATATAATTTGGAGTATATTGGACTAGCTCCTAGGGCCGCTCTTTGAACTTGGTATGTTAGTTTTGAATAAGTTCGATATAAACTATCATAAAAGATACGATAGAAAAAACTAGATAAATATATATTAATGCAATAACAAAATTGACTTTTAACCTCACGTCATTAGAAAGAAAATGAAAATTGGTTTAATTTTTCATATTACTATCGAAATTCACAAATGAAGAGCATCCTCATATTTGAAGTAAGTGGCCTAGGATTCACGTGATCTATCACAAATTAGTACATGTGCACATCAACAAAATTGTTTGCTCACAAAAGAAAAGTGTCTCACAAATTTGTTCACTGGATACAAATTACCACGCATAAGTAATAGCGTGTTGTCGCCATACAAGGCGCGAGGTTTACTTTATCAATATTGTTATTTGAGCCTTACAATGAAAAGAACACGCAAAAATATCGATCTATCTGAAATTTGCTACACAAAACCGTTATCTCTAAGCCTCGAAACAAGGATAAAAGAACACACAAAAATATTGATCTAATAAAAATTTGTCGAAGACTATACACCGCTGCCGCTAGGTGCGGGTACTCGTCTAGTATAATACAAAGGGTATTCTAGGTATTTGATCCACCACATTAAAATAAAACCTAACCCACCAATATTTGTATTAAAAAAGGTTGTCTCTTTTGGATCTGAAATTTCTCTCTCCCAAAAAAATAAAACGGCCCCCAATTGCTGGAGGCGATATTTTAAACCGATATTTTTTCTAAGGGCGAGATACGAGATATCGCCGAGATTAACTACATAGCCGCCGGCTATGTCTTCCACACCACTATATCTGACTACCGTCGATGTTTGTATACCAAATCATACCATCGCTGAAGTTTGTATATCAGATAAAAATGCGGACGACGTATATCATATAAGACCTCCCATCGCTGATGTTTATATACCAAATTCGGCGACGTTTGTATATCATATAAGAGCTCCATCGTTGTCGCGTTTTTTAGATCAATCCTTTTCCGTTCCTTAACTGTTGTATCAGTTTTTGTTTTAGATCCAAGATGGGTTAGCTAGAAATTTTTAACACTTGTTTGTAGCCTTGGGTTGTAGCCGATCTGGTGGTTTTTTTTTTTGATCCAAGATGGGTTAGCCGATCTGTTGTTGGTTTTTTTTTATCCCTTGGTTTGTAGCCGAAAAACCCGTCGTTTAACACTTGTTTATTAGTTGCCCGGTGTATCACGGGTTTCGTATTTGGGTCTCGAACTGATGAGGAGAGGCCTTAAGTTTGTGTATCGAAAACTACCATGTATATGTGTAAGTTTTAAATATGGAAATGCACATGGGAGCCAAGCTAAAATCAAGAATAGTTTAGTGCTTGTTCCTTTCTATCTGTTGTACACGAGACCTATCAGTGAAAGGTTATGATTATGTTCGGTTTTTTTAGCCATGTTTCATGTGTTTTTGATATTTTGTTGAAATGTATAGCTGTTTTTTTTTTGTTGTTGAAATATTTAACTAGTTATTTTTGAGTTGTGTATCATGGGGTCGTCTTGACATGTGTATAAGTGCGTTTTTAATTTACCAGACGTAGCATTATATGTACCTGATGTATCTGTTAATGTAAATACATTTTTAATGTACTTGATGTATCAGTAATTTACTTGGTCGTCCAACGTGTATTTGTTAAAGTAAACATAAATATATTTTTTTAATGTACTTGATGTATCAGTAGATGTACCTAGTGGTCTCGTGTATTTGTTAATGTAAATGTATTTTTAATGTACCTGATGTATCACGTTATGTATAAAAAAGGTGAACATGTATAAAAATAAAAACTAAAAAAATTAAAAAAAATTTAGCCACATTTAGATTCTAGTTCTCTAAAATACCCTTTAAACTCAATTTAATTACTTTAATGCCATTAATTTAATGTTAATCTCATCTAGCACAAATTAATAGATCTAACGGTCCATATTAGGTCTTACTTTTAGAATTTTAAGCTTGATCTCATATTAACCCTCCCATATATATATATATATATATATATATATATATATATATATATATATATATTGAAGCGTTCAAATGAAAAGTTTTTTTTTGTGAGCAGCGAGAAGAGATAAGTAGCCCTTCATCTAATCCTCCTTCTAATTCAATTCAACGGTTGAGATCGATCCTCAGATTTACACTAGAGATTCAATAAACATTGGCATTTTCTTCCATTTATTTTGGACTCTGTAAAGGTTAAAACACACACATCGCATTTTAAATGTGAAACCGGAAATTCTCTCAAAAAATCGTCACTAATCACAACCCGAACCGCTTAGCGTTCATCGGCCTCACCACCGTACTTATTCACCACCGTAATCACCATCGATTTCACCGTTCACCACCAAGAATCATGATCCTCACCATCATTCATAACAATCATCAGAAACGATAACACTCTCTCTAGGTTCAACAGCACCACCAACCACCACTATGTCCGCCACCGTCTGCCACAACAATCATCATCGATTACCACCATGCTTCATTGATTATCATCATCATCATCATCATCAGTAAGTGCTTTGATTCAATGATTATAGATAAATTATTTTTTTCTATATATTTAGCAGTGTTGCAAAAAAAGGTCTACAAGGCCGATTAATCACCGATTAGGTGCTACTGGGCCACCGACCTTTTCGATTTGTGTAAATCGTTCAAACAAAGCGGTCAACCATGGTCAACGGTGGCTAACGATGGTCAAACTTGCCGAAAACAAGGAAATCTTACTGGAAATACCCTAAACTCGCCGTAAATTAGTTATAATCACTGTTTATATCTATTACAAGATGTTTTTCAAGGAAAATCTTGCCAGAAATACCAACACTTGCTGTAAATACCTAAAACTTGCTAAAAATGCCAATACAATTAATCACCGATTCGCTATTTTTGCAACCCTGAACAAATGTAATCACTTATAGTCACTTTTTATATCTATTACAAGATGTTTTTATGGAAAATCTTTTACGGAATACCCAAAACTACTCAGAAACACCCAAAACTTACCAAAAATGTCAATCCTGATTAATCACCGATTAATCCCGCCTAGACCGATTACAAGCTTAAGGGGGGTTGACCGCCTCACTACCGATTCGCAATTTTTGCAACCTTGATATTTAGTAATTACTTATATATTTTGAAACTGATGATGAAATTGAAGATATAGATCTAGATGAATGTGTCTTTCAAGATTTAATATTTAATTCACATGTGAGCAAGTTGTTCAAATTTAATTTTCACATGTGAACAAGTTGTCCGAATTTAATTTTCAAGGCGAATTAAGTTTATTTGAATGTTTGATCTAGATAAATTTTTTTTCGTGCTTTATATGTTTTATGTTAGCTATTAGTTATGTTGATGAGTAATTTAGATGATTATGTATACTTGATGAAGAAATTGAAAGTTGAACTTGTTTTTTTCTCGTTTGTCAATGCACACTGTTCGTAAATGCTAGTTTTCTTCACATGTGAAGATAGGTCAATGCTTAATTGGCCCATTATTAGCTTAATTCATGTAATAAAACCTCCCGAGTTTCAAGTTCTTGTATATTACTTTGTATATAAAGAAATTTATGGCGGTTGAAACTGATATAGCCTACCTCATTTAGTAGTTTGGTCTAAATGGTCACCAGTAGTGGTCCTTTTTTTCTTTGTGAAGTTGTTCTCACATGTGAAAAATGAGGTGTGAGCAATGATAAGCAACTTGATTGGCCTTTACGTTTTGAGTGAGAACCGCGAAGGTTAACCTAGTATGCGGTTTGAAATCGTTTTCTTAGTATGTTTTCACACGAACAGTAGTGTCACATGTGAAAATAGTTTCTCAACTAAGTGTGATTCTAGTTATGGCGCTCAGTGGTTTGGGAAGATCTTAGATATGAGTTTCAAGGTAATCACTCATAAGTCAGAATGGTACAAACATGCCATAAATGTCAAATTTTGCACGCATGAAAATGCTGCCTAATGGGTACTTTAGTAAACCTTGTAAAGGCACGTATACATCATACACATTGTTTCTTATATGTAATCTTGTGGTATATTGACTTGTCAACTCTTTTTTCCTCAAAATTATGACAAGGGGTGTGGAGGACACCGATATCGAAACGTGGAAACTACTAGCAGATGTACCAGAATGACAGATAGGCGCTTTTGTGTTTTTGTAATTGGTTTTCCTTCTACCACTTGGCTGAAATACTTGAATAGGATTCATATAAGAAACGTACTATTAAATTGCAAAGCTTGAATGAGCAGGAGAACTTCTGCATAAACGTCTAAAGTAAAGCACATTGTGTTTCCAAATATTTGACTTATTTTATCTTGGTTTTTTATTATTCATTATTTGTTTAGGTATTGTACCCGATACATATGCGTTTAAACTGTTTTTATGTAGTATTATGATCAAGATTGCCTACTTAACACGTGTCATTAGCTAAGAACCTCTTTGTAACAGTTTTGTTTTGGATCACCAGGTGGAACATAATTAAAGCTATTTTTCATGGTCCACAAGCAACTATTTGGTGGTCGACTTAAAGACGATAGATTAGACAAGTAGGTAGGTATGAGCACCCTGTGGATGAGCACAACTTTCTCGTTTAAGGTAATTAGAACCCTAAATTCTTGTAACAACTAATTGTAGATAATATGTGTTCATCGAATGTTCAATTAAATTTGATTATGGCTATAGTTTTTTGTTTACGCTGAAATACGTTGTGCTCCCTAAAGTTGGTTCTCACTAATGTCAGCATGCAATCATCTATTCATCTGATGCTTGGGGTTGCAAATATCTAGTTGAAAAGTACATCCGAACACCTAGATGCAGATTGCTTCTCGTCCTAGGTTGATTGAGCTATATTAGTTACTTATATTCAATCCAATTTCAAACTCTTTTGTTGCCTGCTTATCTAGTGTACAAAACTTCTGGAACTTGTTTATAGTTACTAGACGTTTAAGGTTCATAGTTCAGGAAACAAACGATCAGATTCTAATGCTTTTATGTTATTATGCAAAACCATTCTATAGCTTTCGCTCCTTTTTATCTTCATAACATTATCTATTGGAAGTGGGTAGGTTCATCATTGTTGATGTTATTGTGTGGGAAAGCTAGGAAAACAACAAGTCGGCATGAATTTATCACCAAAAAAAAAAAAAAAAAAAAAAAAGGTATACGAATTATGCTATTTATATTAATCTATCAAAAAAACAATATATGTGTATGAATTATGAATTATATTTGTTCAATCTACATAACTGTGTTATTTGGAAAATGAAATTCAATAGTTGATAGAAAGTGTAATATATGAAAATCATTATTGCAGATGTTATGATATGAAAAAAGAAAATAAGTCATATATATACAAGTAGTATTCATGTAGATTTATCAAAATGATTATTGAGAAACTCATCACGAGTTTCCCGTTTTTGCACTAATAAGGACCACATCTGTAAACATTACGATAAATTAACCAAAATCCGTATAAAAAATATATTGGTATATAAATCTGTGAATGTTGTCTTACGATTGAAGTAACGGGTTATTTAACGTAAACATGGTTTATTAATCAACCACTACTTGGTCAACAGTTTACTATGTTTACACAAAAAGATACATGCTATACATTAACAATTGTTTTCGATGTGTAAAAAAGGAATAGAAGAGAACTTATATTCCTAATTCAAGTATGTATTTTAAGTTGAGAGAATACAATATTGGCCTTTTAAACCAACTTAATTAACTTCATTGCATATCAAACACCATCTTCCAATCGACTATGATATTTTGTTATGCAAAAATTTAGCCGGATCCAAAACTTCATCGACAAACCAACAAAAGTCCTGGTATGGAAAAGCACACATTGCGTTGCGTGTTCATAGTGGTAGAAAAAAGAAACCACCATCAAGTTATGTTGAACAAAATATATTGATGGCATGGCAGGTTCATAGTTCATACACCATTAAATTACAATGGATACACCATTAGTCATTATCTTTCCTTATTTTTATCACTATTCAGTCACTAATTAATCATTTTTATTTATTGTTTTGCTTTTTTCTTTTACAAAGTTGATAAAAAAAAATATGCAGGTTTTAAAATAATGCTAATAAAAAAAATGCAGTATTTTATAATATTTGTAAAATCTAGTTTTATATAAGAGTAGAAAGTCTGTACTTTGAAAATGATTATTATATTGTGTATTAGTATTTAGTGGTATTCATTCGTTACGTAATTAAGCTTTATATTAACACTCACATGTTTCATCTATTTTGTGAAGGTTGTAATGGGACCAAGATGGAAAGGGAAAGGGTCGGAAGTGAAAGCACTTGCAAATCCCATTTCAAGGTCAATTTTGAATCTTCAGTGTTCTCTAAAAAAATGCAATTCTCAAGGAATACTCTCCGGCTGGAGGGTTCTTCTTGAAAGTAATCCTGAAGAGACTTGCCTTTTGAATTTAACCTGTTTTGG
Source organism: Chrysanthemum makinoi (assembly GCA_910596185.1). NCBI lineage: Eukaryota > Viridiplantae > Streptophyta > Magnoliopsida > Asterales > Asteraceae > Chrysanthemum > Chrysanthemum makinoi. Next base: position 225,481,610 of record OU343223.1, on the reverse strand, counting down.
TCGACCAGTTATCACAGTTAAAGATAAGCATGATAAAGATAAGCAGTGGTTTCATTTTACTATAGAGGAGGCCTATTATCTATGCTTTTCCTTAAAATGTATTAAGATTTTAGGTGGTGATCATAGTATAAAAACACATAATGAGTTATGGGGCCACATGACTTCCAAAAGTGCATCCTTCCCTTATTTTTTCAAGGCTTATTCTCATCTACGGGACAAGAATTGGGTCGTGAGGTCAGGGTGTCAGTATGGTGTTGACTTTGTTGCTTACCGTCACCATCCTTCACTTGTTCACTCTGAATACGATGTGCTGGTTTTACCTGAAGGGAATGCGAATGGGAATATGAATGGTAATGATCGGTTAAGAGTTTGGTCTGATTTTCAATACACACTTCGACTTTGTGATAGTGTTGCAAAGACATTGTTGATTCTTCATGTAAACAGAAATGGTGCAAATTTGATTGTTTCGTCGCCAACGTTTTTGCTTTCATTCATCTTCAGTGATCAAGGGTAAACAACTTGCTCAACCAATAGATAGAAAGCTAAATTTGAAATTGGTGGGGGTGAGCAAGTAATTTTTCATGACGATTTTATGCAACAATATGTGGCAGGTTGGGTGAACAGGTTTGCTAATGCTGGTGACACTGCGGTAGAAATTGCAGGAAACACTGCTTAGCGGGTGAGCATTTTCTTCTTTTCTTTCCTGTGTCCTGTACTCCTCCTGTCTGTCTATTGAGTATTGACATCCACAACTGATTGTTTTATGTGCTGCTATGTACGTGTTATAGAGGGTTGCAGTTGCAGTACATATCAATGAGCAGATTTGGGTTATAGTTTATGTCTAACAGGTCAAATGGGCTCATGATTTTTATTTTTTTATAAAAATTGAGTCGAGATATATTTTTAATGCACGCTGGGTCCAAATGCCATTATTGAATATGGGTTTCTAAGCATTAATTAGTTATAAAACTATTAGTTGGGAAAATAGTGTGTGGGTGAGCCCAATTTAACGTGAACCGACAAGTACCAGAACAATCCATTTTGACTTGTTACCCAACCCCATAATTTGCAACATCTATCCATGTGTTTGGGTATATTGATCTAAGTTGCTGTTTTTTAAATGAATGTAGTTCAGACAAGCTAAAACAGAGATAGTGACAGCTGGCAAAGTGGCATATCAATTTCTTGCGGGCATAGATTCAAATAACACAACTGCAGCTACAGAATCCCCAAATGGTTCAAGTAATGGCACCACTACCCCTAGGTTCCAACAACCTGTAAGATGATTATTCTTAGGAGCATAAGTGGCATTTTTAAGCTAATATATCATGTCTTTGCGGTTTAACGTTTTGTTATCATGGTTCTGCTACCACACATATTTTGTAGGTTTTCTATGTATGGTTTGATGCACCTATCGGATAGGACTTCAATATTGATTAAAAGGATGTTTGGAGTTTTCTTTATGAGCATTTGTGTGGGAAAACATCGTGAAGGCGCAAGCAACCCGATAGCTTTGTTAAACATGGTTGGCCATCTGTTAAGGATTTCAAAACCATTTTCTTTTTCACATTTTAGTTAATTGTATTTCAGTGTGAACTTAATTTGTTGTATAGTACATATAGTTTCGTTGGTAAATACATACCCTTAAACTTGAGCATATGTTTTTTTGTTTATATGCAAATAAACTTTCAACAAATTATTAGTTCTAAGTTGTTCCTTTGAATAGTAATTGTATAACCTATTACATTTCAATTAATTTTAACATGTTATATATACGTTTTTCTTTGTGTGTTAATAAACTTTCATTCACTAGTAAATAAATGTACATTTATAAATGAGCATGTACTTTTTTTTCGCGCGTGAATAAACACTAGTAATTTTCACGTGCGATGATATTCTTACAAAACATAAATAATCGTAATATCTCGCATGTTTTGCACCTCTAATATAAAAAATACACTAGTAATATTAAAATTTTGAACCTTGCTCATAATCTTCACACGTGAAGATATTCTTACAAAACGTAAGTAATCGCCTATTAAACAGCAACATCTTCTATTTTTGCACTTCAAGTATAAAAAGTACGCTAGTAAGATCAAAGCTTCAATCTTTGCACATAGTTTTCACACGTGAAGATATTTCTTACAAAACTTAAATAATCGTCTAGTAAACATCAATATCTCATATTTTTACAATTCTGGTATAAAAGGTACGCTAGTAAGATCAAAACTTCAATTGTTAGCTCATAATTTTCACACGCGAAATATTCTTACAAACCTTAAATAATCGTAATCTTAAATAATATTAAGCACGAATATCTCCTATATTGCATTTCTAGTATAAAAATACGCTAGTAGATCGAAACTTCAATCTTTGCTCATAATTTTCACATGCGAAGATATTCTTGCAAAACTTAAATAATTTTCTATTAAACATCAATATCTCTTATTTTTGCACTTCTAGTATAAAAAATACGCTAGTAAGATCAAAGCTTCAATCTTTATTCATAAATTTCACACGCGAAGCTATTCATACAAAACTTAAATAATCGTCCAGTAAACATTATTATCTCATATTTTTTCACTTCTAGTATAAAAACTACGATAGTAAGATCAAAGCTTCAATCTTTGCACATAATTTTCACGCGTGAAAATATTCTTATAAAACTTAAATTATCGTCTGTTAAACATCAATATCTTGTATTTTTGCACTTCTAGTATAAAAAATACGCAAGTAAGATCAAAGCTTCAATCTTTGCTCATAATTTTCACACGTGATTCTTACGAAACTTAAATAGTCGTCTGTTAAACATCAAAATCTCCTATTTTCACACTTATAGCATAAAAGGTACGCAAGTAAGATTAAAGATTCAATCGTTGCTCAAAATTTTCACACGCGAATATATTTTTACAAAACTTAAATAATAGCATCAGTATTTTCTATTTTTGCATTTCTAGTCTAAAAATTACGTTAGTAAAATCAAAGCTTCAATATTTGCTCATAATTTTCACACGCGAAGATATTCTTACAAAACTTAAATAATCGTTTATTGAACATGAACATCTCCTGTTTTTGCACTTCTAGTATAAAAAATACGCTAGTAAGATCAAAGCTTCAATATTTGCTCATAATTGTCACGCATGAAGATATTCTTATAAAATTTAAATAATCATCTATTAAACATGAATATCTCTTATTTTTGCACTTTTAGTATAAAAAATACGCTATTAGATCAAAGCTTTAATGCCTTCAAGATATTTTACAAAACTTAAATAATCGTCTATTAAACTCAAATAATTCTGCAAAAGTGAGAGATGCCGAACTCAAATAATTCTGCAAAGTGAGAGATGCCGAACTCAAATGATACCCGGTTATTATCCGGAAATGTTGATTATAACACCTCAATCCATTGCTTAGACCCGAAATAAACCGACTTACACAAGAGGAATGATGGTTGCATTAAAGTACAGATATTGGAACTTCAAATTGGTACCACTGACGAAATGATTCATATGCACATTGAGTTGATCACTTCCGTTTACACTTCATTAGATGGGATTATTGCACAAGGAGTCGCTGTTTGACCAATATAGGCACATTATTATTATTTCAAAAATGAAATAACCAAAATAAATTCGAAAAAATTGTCAATCTTTAACTCTACATCTGTTTTACATATATAAGTCATCACATACAAAAGATAATTAACCCATGTATCATGTATGGATTGGTTTACCATTATTCATACAAAACACATCAAAATATAAATATAAAAATAAAATAGATAAACATAATCTGATGAATGTATGACCAGAATCAGATAACTGCATAAGTCTGATTTGATACAAGTTCATTCTTAATCATCCTGAAGCTTCAATCTTGAAACCATACGGTCCACCTTCTGCAGAATTTTAAGATACATAAAATTTACAGGGAGAAAGATAGAACAACCATTCTGATCTGATTCCAACGTTAGAGCCATTAATAAGAATTCTTCACGACCACACTTTCCATCATGGTTTGGTCACCCCAAACCAACTCATGCTACAAATGACCCGTTATTTAGCCCACTCGACCCATCCATCACACCACTTCTAACTATAGTAATCAAAACAAGTATCGAATGTCCAGACTCCCTGGTTCCAAGGTGCTTGTTGCAACGATCCCATGACTTAGCCACTGGGTTCGCTTTATCTGACCATGAACTATAAACACCATTATGTGAACAGGATCTCCTCTTATAATCTGTGGCATTAATATACATTGAAATCTGTTCATAAAAAATCTCGATCACCAGTGGCAAGTGAAGGCAGGTCGTTGGAACAAACGTCTACATGGGCTTTGGCTACTGTTTGCTTTGTGCTAATTGCAATCTCCATTGTTGTGGAACGTTCTCACCATAAGATTAAGTAAGCGTACAAGTCTACGTACAAGCTTCGGTTTTAATTTAGCTACATATATTGTAATTATTTCAACTGATTTTCATCATTCAGTGGTTTGTGAAGAAGCATAAAAGAGCTCTCTTTGAATCACTAGAGAAGATCAAATCATGTACGAAATATCATAACATGATGATGAACATGAATAAAAATTGTTCCAAAAGGAGTGGAAAGAAGCGAGCAAAGATTTTTGTTGGTGTTGCGCGATGCAAATAAAGCGGACACGTCCAGAAAAGAGGATGGTAGGAGGGTCGTGTTTCCGAAAGGGTTTGAAGAAAGGGTAGAGAGGAAGAGGGTTGGTTGTGAGAGATTGTGTGCTGCAATTAGAATTTTGAGACACTTGTCCACGGGTGGCTTTGTGAGTCATTGTGGATGGAACTCTTGTATAATAAGCTGATGATACAAATATTATAACCTCAGATATATACACTTGATTTCTTATTAAAAAAAACACAATGTAAAGATATAATAAAGTGCGTAAAGAAATGAATTACCGTGAGAAGGGTCATCAGGAACAAAAACTATATCAAGAAGAACAACACCAGGATCAATAGGAAGATAAACATGCTCCCATTCAGACAAACAATTTGAGGTTGGGTTAGTGTGATGAAACCTTTTCACTCATTGAGTAGACGAAATACGTAACATGGTCACAAATGTTGTCAAGAACAACATCATCCGATAACTTGATAATGATGCCTGAAACTTTTTAGATTAGCAAAATTGACCTCAAAAGCGGTTGATGAAGAGGATATGGCTCAAAGTGGGTAATACCTTTTTTACTAGGTCCAAGCAAAGATAGCGCTGGATATCTCGTGTGCTTCCTTTAGGGAGATTTTTAACCATTTCGATATCATTTTGACCTCCCATAGCGGACCATCTTTGGTTCTCAAAACGAAAAACTCTTTTAATCAAATCAAAAGGCAATTTTCAGCGATTCATTCACCATTCCATGTCCCTGGATCTAACCTGCATTTTTGTATAGAACTAAAGGACCATTTGCAGCAAGGAGAAAACCCATGACAGCACCAGATCTGAATGCAAAGATTAAAGTTTTAGCCGACACTCTTTCTTGCTTCAAGTGTTGTTCTTGCATTTGCATATGTGGCTATCTTAATCTCCTTGTAAGAAGGAGATTAAGAAGGATATGGTGCTGAATAAATTAGTGGTGAGTGCAGGTTTGCACATGCTGTTAACATCAGCGTAACATTTGCATAATCCTATTGATCCCCTCCATGACTTTTCTTTGTGGCCTGTCGAAGCCCTATAACCTTACTTCGGATTTTTGATCGAAGCTAACGGGTTTATGTTCATTTGGCTCGAGCTTTCAGCCTCAAAATATGTCATGTAGCGTCTCATTAGAATAATTGTACAGAAAGAGTGGCAGACCAGGTTCAATTTTTATCACATACCCAAAATTTGAACCACGTCAACCTGTTAAAAATAGAATGATTTATATTAGAGTCAAAATATTTAATATCATAAACATCTCTTCTGATGTAAAATTTAAAAATGTACAAAGAGTTTCTTGGAAGGACATTTGTTGATTGTTGACTTCTTGGTACTGAAAATGAAACCATCAAGTTGGATCTTCCCTAAACCTTAAGCATTTGACACACTATAAACAGAACCCATATCTAAACCTCTAGTTTGGATAGATAGAATAGCCTTATGTGACACTGTTCCCTCACTAACACATTCTCTGGTCTCAGTTCTTAATATGTAATCTCAAGCATATGCAATTAATTGAAACCAAATAGTACTTCTGCCACATAAAACCTACATGAAATGCATCAATCATTATTAATTATTCATACCTCTTAATGCATGAAAAAACTTAATGGACAAACCTACCATTAAGATCAGTAAATTGGTGCTCTGGTGTGTACTTCTTTTTTTTTTTAAAACATTATTGTTAGAAATTTACAATCAAGTATAACCATAAGGGTACAAAGAATTAGAAACAAAAACATACAATCAGATTAAAACAGACCTATTAGCTAGAAATTTCGATATTAACCATATGTCCCGCGTGTGTGTTATGCATACACACATCACAGCCGACACCTTATTGCTTAAAAACTATAAAAGAAATGATTAAAAAGGTTTAGGAGGAAAGTGAGGCTTGACAGAAAAAGATTGGCATAATGCACTATGGACCAAGACCGAGAACATATTTTAAAGCAAGAAGAATATCTACTCAAAAGTACTACAGTAGTTGCAAGTTCTGCACTAGAAAGGCTCAAAGAGAGAAACATAAATAGTTACAGAGACAGAGAAAAATGGCCAAAAAAATAGTAAAAGATTCAAGTCGCTACAGAAAGATATTTAGAGCTTTTATAAGTGAAACACAAAGAACCAACACATAATGCATATACGATTCAAAAAGAATATTTTTTAAAGCATAAATATTTTTTAAAGCAAGAAGAATATCTACTCAAAAGTACTACAGTAGTTGCAAGTTCTGCACTAGAAAGGCTCAAAGAGAGAAACATAAATAGTTACAGAGACAGAGAAAAATGGCCAAAAAAATAGTAAAAGATTCAAGTCGCTACAGAAAGATATTTAGAGCTTTTATAAGTGAAACACAAAGAACCAACACATAATGCATATACGATTCAAAAATCAGGCATCCTACAAGCTTTGCTAACACAGAATATCAAAAGCAGAAACTAAATTGTAGGTTATTTACCCCTTGAAAGAACAGTCAATGCAATCCATATCCCCTTGTATTTGAAGGCATATATATCTGCAACGTTAGGCATAGATAAGATCCTTGATCCATATGCCACAAGGAGTTTGCTAACTTCTCGGAAAAGAAGTATCCCGTTAGGAGAAGAGGAATCAAAAGTTACACGTTGAGCCTTATTCAAAACAAACTCAGCCATAAACTTCAACAATGGGGTGGTAACCTGCAAAACTAAACTGTGTTAATACCTATCTTGGAAAGACCAATAGGTTAGTACATTTTTATGTCTGATAAATATTCAACTACAAAGACTAATTACAGAGTAATAAACTTTTTGTAGAAAGAAAAAGGGTCATATGCTCATAAACAAGTTACACAACGCATTGAAACTTTGCATCCTGAATATCATCAAGCGTCCTAAAAGATTCAGAAGAACTAAAGCTATTTAGCTATAATGTAGAGCCAAATGAAAATTGGATTGCTAACTCAGTTGGTGATTTGGCTGCAATTTTAAAGG
>OU343223.1:225447877-225473865 GCA_910596185.1 Chrysanthemum makinoi | reverse complement strand
ATTTATTAAGAAGCATTCAACTACAAAAGAGAAAAAGCAGCGAAAAGAGCCAACGATTGAAAATTCCGGCAACCATGGGATAGCATCATTCATTATAACAAAGTTCAAGCTACAACAGTCTTTTTACCCAAAGAATGAAGTAGGACCAAAGCAATATTCATTCGGAAAAACTTGATGGTAATTCATGAATATTATATTTGTTCATGGACTATTGGATACCATTTATATACAAAAGGAGGAAGCATTAAAAGAATTCCAATAATTCCCGCCTGCGCATTTGAGAATCGCCAAAGAGCATACGATGATTATTTAGCAAAGAAAGCGATCATTGTTTCACCGGCATTCATTCAAAAGTTATCCAATTTTAAACCCAGGATCACCGGTTGTTAGTACCATCCATCACCAATAATACTTGAGAACTAGAGTCAGCAGCAACAAGAAGTATCCATCAAGAGGCGAGATACCATAACAACTTCCATCCATCAGAAATTTTGTGGAAAACTAGCCGAAGTTTTTCTGACATCATCAAAATTAGGAGCAGGCCGAAGACAAAAGATCGAAGTTAAAATCAATTATTTTTTCAAAATAATATTTTGATTTTTAGCATTTCTGAGGAGCAAGTATAAAGTTAAGAAAGATCAAAAAATCTTAGCGAGAATTAGAAACCATTTGAAGGTTTTTCAGGACTCTTGAAGCATTCGGAAGATTTCAAGATAGAACTATGTCCTTGATTATCAAGGATTCGGAAGAAACATCGTGAATATGCCGTCTACAGATGCAAGAATGAAGACAAAAGTCAAAAATTATTGGCAGCACTTAAAGAATCAAAGCAAAGACAAAAATGAATTATTGAAGACGCGTAAAGAGATAGTATTGCGGCTACTCAGCAACCCACTTTTCAACTTTCTTTATAGGTGGTGTGATGTCATTTTTATTTTAGCAATAATGTGAGGCTAATAATGTAAGGCGTCGGCCGCTAGTTTAACGGTGTATTATGTAAATAGGTAGCGATTGACGTGGGATGTATCTATTACACCTACCACTATCTTGTATAAATGAGGCCTTGCCTCGGAAATAAAAGTGTGTGATTTTTTAGTGTGAAATAAAAGTTAAACTTTGAAAAGTTTATTTGAGAGATCATGCATCTGCAGAGATCATCGCATCTCACAATCTGTGAAAGCGACTACGGTATTTCATTTAGAATAGCAGATCAACTATCCTCGTAAACATCATCATAAATTTTTACAGTTCAAAAAAGAATCAAATTTATCAACAATCATCAATAAACAAATCATTCATCCAATTCATTACCATTTCTATTCATACCGACAATCTTATGGCTAGCATCCAAATTCCAAAAAAGGAATCAAACAAAGTCATCCATAATCATGCAACCACCTTATTGTTATAATCAACCATTTGATTATAAAATGAACCAAGCATCATCAACGATTTTCATATCGTTCAATTATTTTGATAATTATTTTGCAGGTATCATCACCATTCCGCGTTTCCACACATTTCTGGTATCAGAGCAAGAAGTACGATTTATGAGTAGCAGAAAAGAGCATGGAGAAAGATCTAAGGAGATAGAAAACAAGAGCTTGGAGAAAATTAGAAGTCATCAAATAGAAGAAAAATCGTTAACAACGATTAAGAAGAAAAACATTATCATCAGCAGTCAAGAAGAAGAAAATTGCAAGGAAAAAGGTATCATTTAATACTATTTTTTATCAAGTCTAAATTAATTAAATATGTCAAAGTCACCAACAATAAGTAAAGAAGAAATTTCTATTATTCATTGTTGGAATCACTCCTAAACATTAATTCAAGTGTTAGTGATTTATATGTAATAGTTAGCTTAATATGGCTTTTATGTTACTAATCATGCCTAGGCTTATGTAGAAAGCCCATGAGCCTTGGTCCAAGTCCAATAAGGAAAGGAAGGGACTAGGAGTGTTGCTCTAGCTCCCTCTCCTATAAATAGTCTTGTAATACCCTCAAAGCGAGGGTTGGTTGTTCTCTTTTCTATTTCACTCTTTGCATAAACCTTTCTCTCATTATATCGTGTGTTTGGATAAGGGTTCAACCGATCCTCTCTTCATCTATTTCTTCTATTGATGCTTGTGTTACTAAAATGGGAACCTAACAGTTGTATCATTCGCCAAATAGTTGGGTGAATCGGTTTGTTTTGAAGTGAGTTTCGGTCTTATCGTAACAAAAACGGTTCAAACTTTGGTTCACTTAAAAACTTCTTTTTACACTTTTCAATCCAAGATTCTTGTACTTTCAACGTCTTAAGGTGTTAAAACAACAGTTTTTGGCAAAATTTTCAAACAACGTGTGGATCATTGTTTTAAGCTAGGTTTTTTATTGATATTGTTCTCGGCAAAGCGGGTTTATAAGCTTTGGATCATCAAGTTTCACACTTTTGTGTTGTTTTAGTGATATTGAAGTTTCATCACAAAAACGGTTTAGAAACATCTTTGGGCAAAAATCATTTTGGTGAGGTTCTACGCGCGAAACCCTAAATTTACATAAGAATTCCTTGGTTTGATCTTCGAGTTTAAATTGTGGATTACTTTCGGTGTTTTTCTTGCTTGGATAAGCTGAAAACCTTCGACTTGATATCTTTTGCTTTGTGATAGTGTAAAAGATCTTTAGGTAAAACCACAAATTACGCGTAAGCTTAAGCTTACGCGTAGAACTCACTCGCATAAGATTCATCTTACGCCTAAGCTTTGTCTTACGCATAAGAAGTTAATCCTAAGCCTAAGTTTTCTATGCTAACTTTACGTTTCGCAGCATAACTTTAGTGTTTTCTCATTTCTTCAGCGTAAGTAATCTTACAGCGTAACTTGGCTTAGCAGCGTATCTTTGGTGTTTTTGCATAAGTGGTACTTGCTTACGTGATTTCCACGCCTGGGATACTTCATCAACGGTTTCATTCGACTACAAAGATCCATTTAACAACACAAGTTTTCAACATGTCACAACCACCATACTCTAGCTATTTTCCTTGCACTTATAATCAACAACAACAACAACAACTAAGTCCACAACATCAACAATATAATCATCAACAACAAATTTATCAACAACAATTTAATCAACAACATACTCCACAACTTGGTGCAATTCCACCACAAATGGTTCAACCACCACCTAGTCTTCAAGTACAACCTTACACAAACTTCTACAATCAACATCCATCCAAGAGTACTATGAAGGAACCGACATGGTTTGGCAAGATGTGTGAAGCCTTAACTAGCCAACAATCAATTCATGAAGTTGGCTCACTTGATAGACCTCCAATGCTCACTCCCGGAAATTATGATCAATGGGTGATAAGGTTCTTTAGGTTTTGTGATCTAAAGAAGCCACATGGAAAGTTCTTAAAGAAGGTCATTATGAAAGGTCCATTTCAGATGCCTACTGTTGTCACCCGAGATCCTAATGCCAATCCACCAAGAGATGTTGTCACCAACATTGCAACCGTCTCAGACCTCACAGGTGATGAACTTCTACATTTTGAAGCCGATGAACTAGCAATGCAATACATCCTTTTGGGATTACCCAATCCGATCCTTCGAAGTGTTGATGCTCAAAAGACTGCTAAAGCAATGTGGGAACATATTCATCTTCTTATGGAAGGCACAGCGCTCAATCAGGAAGACATGGAATCCAAAATCTACTTGGCTTATGAACACTTCATGATTGAACCAGGAGAGACATTAGAGTCATATCATCATCGCTTTTCAGACATCATCAATGATTTGGACAAACGCAACATCATCATGCCACAATTCTTTGTCAACACTAAGTTCCAAAGTAGTCTTGGTGGGAATGGGAGAATTATGTCATTTTTCTCCGTCAAGCTAAAAATCTCATCATGCTACATACGGATTGTTGTACGACTATTTGAAGCCTCATCAAAAATAATTTGACAAAGAAAGGGCTATCCGTGGACTCCGGCTCCACGGTCACTTCGGACAATCAACAACTTGCTTTGTGGGCTCAAACTAGTGTTACTCCTCAACTCGCTCCTCAACCAACTGCAACCATCACACCATATGATCCATCACGGCAACAACCTTAACAAACTCAATTGGTTCCATACAACAACAACAATGCTCAAGCACGATTGAAGGCATGAGGGACTCTATGCTTTTGATGAATTGCAACAAGGATTTGCTATGATTGCTAAAGCCTTCGGCCGGTATACAAACAGATCCAACAATCGCATTCGTTCCTCATCAAACACAAGGAATCATGTTGTTGTGAACAATGGGCGTTGAAGTTGAATCGAGGTTATGGTCGTCGAGATGGGAGGTGGTCAAGTGTTTAATGCTATAGGCGAGGAATAACCGGGTGCTCCACAACAACGAGAGCTCAAGTGGTTGAACAGGGAATGCCGAAATGGGGTTAATGGTCTTCGTTGTTATAACTGTAATGAGAAGGGTCATCTGGCTAATGCATGTCCTAAGTCGAGGACAAGAGGCAGTGCTTATCACAAAGAGGCTTTGCTCTTGGCTCTCAAGGATGAAGTTGGTGGCACTTTACCAACAAGGAATAGAGCTATGGCGGATCGATTCGATGATGATGATATGGAGGACTTGCAGCTAATGCGTGATGTTGATGGCACACATGCAAGCTCTACACATGGTGACACAGGCCCGGTGTATGACGATGGCTTGTCTCGTGCCGGAACAATATATACTCATTACTCGTCGATATCTCCGCCAATTTCTCCATCAAAGGATCAGAGTGTTCAACATGAGATCCACATCTCATTCGATGATTATCAAATAGATCCCGTAGTTATATTTGATGATCAATATTATGGTTAATATTGATAATCAAGTTGACTCCGTGGTTATATTGGAGGATCTAAATAATGATCATGTTGAGACTAACGTTGAACAAGATGAGCTTTTGTCTAATAGAGAAATTGAGCTCTTGACCTTAATTAAAGACCAAGAATCTCGTTTGGAAATTTGCATGCAATTAAAAGAAAAAATGCACGTTAAGTAGGGATAATGAATGCTTAATTCGACAAATCAAGTTTTTCAAAACTCAAGAAAACCGTGAAAAAGGTTTTGAAGCCGCTTTTGCCAAATCATACCAAAACGAAAAATCTTTGGAGCAACAGATTCGTAATCTAGCCGCGAAGAATGCTTTGTTGTCTCAAATAGAACAAATGAAACATGAACATAAACAACAAATTAACGCTCTTACTTTGGAAACTCAAAAGCCAAGGCTGAGTTGTTAACTTGTCAAAAAGTTCTCTCGAATACAAAAAGCATTCCACGAAACGAATAGATGACTATCTTGAAGAAATTGTCGACTTACAAAACAAAAATCAAAGAGTTTCGAAATGTTGTTTATAAACATGGTGAATCAATCACAGCGATTCAAAAGTTTACTTTCAAACCAAATCCAAATGGATATGGACCGAATCTTGCTGATTACAAACCTAAGTTTTCACATAGATCATTCAAACCAAATCACGAAGTTTGGTGCGGAACATAGAATTGATTCAATTATGATGTTGTTGAATATAATCGCATGGAGGAATTAGATGTGCGATGACGAGTCGGTCAAAATGGAAAATGTTGTTTATAACAAACCATTTAACTATTCAAAAGCAGTAACTTTTGTCACACAACAAGATACTTCTAACAAACCTTTGGTTATCACACCAGTTTTTGAAGTTAGTCCCCAACACAATGGTGCACAAATTAATGGTCCTTTACCTTCACTTAGTGAAGTAAAAACTAAAGCGAAAGTTGTCGCGTTATCAAATATTTTGACACTTTCTTATCTGACCTCAAAATTTTGGAGCGTGAGATTGAATTTCATTCTGAAATAAAAGTTCAACATTTTCAATCGCCAATGGCGCGAGAACATAGAGATATTCTTGAGAAAAGAATTTTACCCCATGTAAAAATTTGACTTGTGCACTATATTGGGAAGGGATTTTCACAAGGAACTTGGTCTCATGAAAACAGTTTTGAGAAAACGAAACATCGATTTCAAATAATAAACGTAAAAGAAACTATTGAGAAAAGATGTTGATCGACTCTTGGAAGATGTTATCTGTGATGATATCCATAATCTTGTGTTATTACAATCTTTGCATATGCATCGATTATATCTCTGCGATCTTGTTGAATTTTGTTGAAATTGTTGAGAATACCGATAATGCTTCAAATCGAGTCTTTAAAAGTTGAAAATGAACGATTATTAAACGAACTTTCAAATGCAAAACGTCGTCTTAATTGGTGTCAAAAGGATATTCACGATCAACAACTTGCTTTTCAAAACAAAATCGCCCAGTTGCATGAAAAAAATCTTAATCCAAAACTTGAGCAACTGGATGATCAAAATGTGTCTTTGAAGTGTCAAATCTCAAAATATGAACAAGAAATTTCAAAAGTTAAACAGAATATGGTCATATTTGATTTACTCAAACAGACTCGTGATGAAGCATCAAACGAACTTGATCATTATCTTGCACACACTAAAGAAGTCATGAATTTTTTTGGAAATCTTCGTTCTGAAAATCAAGATTTGGTGCACACTATCATTAAGTTAAGGAAATGTTAGGAAAGTATGAACAAGTTCATCCTAGCATCATTATAGAATTGCACCGTAACACTTAGCAAACGTGGAACCCAGATTGCTCTGACAAAACACAACTTACTAATGTGCTTCCATCTCTTGCAGCAAGACTAGTTGCTTCTTTTCCAAACGTCCGCTTCACGACCTAGGAGCAATACAAGGAAGAATAGGAAGTTGTGACCTAAGAATAATAAGGAATGAAGTAGAAGAACACCCTAGGACTTTGAATAAGACCCAAGTTGCACCCACTTTAGATATTACGCCCGACAAATGTAATGGAAAAAGTGTTGTAACGAATGCTAAACCTTTAAGTACTTTTGATATTCATCGATGCTTCTTGTGTTATTTGTCGTAAAGTATGCTTTATTGTCATGACAAATGTGTTGCTAGAGCTATCTTGTCTCGTTTACGGAATCCTAAGAATCGAAATACCTCTAGACCCACTAATGCTTCTAAGTCTTGCTTGGTAGACCGCCTCCTTAGATTCTAAGAAACGCATTGATGTCCCCAGTAGTTTGTATCACCTCCAAAGAATGTAGTACCACCTAGTGCATTCACTAAGACTAAAGCTAAGACTAGTTGGAGATGGCCGAAATGGATACATAATACACTAGGATTTAAATGGATGCCTAAAATCATTGATGTGTGTATTTCGACTATAGCTGAGAACCCTCTAACTCATCGTGTTCCATCTACTTATTCCATCTGTTGTGCGTATGTAATGCAGTGATACGATCATCCTTTGGATTGTTGATAGCGGATGTTCGACACATGACGAGCAACCTTAAGCTGTTATCAAACTTTATTGCAAAGTTCATTGGCAATGTCGGTCGGGAATGATCACTTCGGAGCTATCATGGGCTACGGAGATTATATCAATGGCAATATTGAAATTAGCGGGGTTTATTATGTGGAAGGCCTCGGTCACAATCTCTTTTCACGGTCATTTCGTGATGGAGATTTGGAAGTTGCTTTTAGGGAGAAAACTTGTTTCATTAAGTGATCTACAAGGCGATATTATGTCTCGCTCTCGCAATTCTAGTCTATACACAATCTCAATGCAAGACATGGTTGCTTCATCTCCTATCTGTCTACTATCAAAGGCTACATCTACAAAATCTTGGCTATGGCACAGTCGTCTCATCTAAACTTTCAAACCATCACCAACCTTGCTCGACACAAACTTGTTGAAGGTCTCCCGAGATCCGGTATTCTAAAGATCACCTATGTTCAGCTTGTGAACAAGTAAAAGCACCGCTCATTTTCCCTCAAAGGTGGAACACAGACTCAAAGTGTGCTTCATCTTCTTCACATGGATTTGTGTGGGCCGATGCGCGTGCAGACGATTAATGGCAAATGCTACATCTTGGTAATTGTTGATGACTACTCAAGATGGACTTGGGTTATTTTCTTCGAAGTAAAGACCAAGCTCCACGAGATGATCATCACCTTTCTCCAGAAAATTCAAATTCACTCCGGAACAATAGACAAATTGAACAGACAAAGGCTGAATTTGTGAATCAAACTCTTCATGAATATTATGAGAAAGTGGGAATCGAGCATCAAACATCCATAGCACGCACCCAGAACAAAACGAGTTGTTGAAGAGCTAAACCGTATACGTTAGTGGAAGTCCCGAGCGATGTTAATCAATGCTAAACTTCCAGTTACTTATGGGGAAGGCGTCTCAAGCGCATGCTACACTCGGAATCGCCAATGATTACAAAATGCCACAACAAAACACCGTTTGAGCTTATCCACAATGTAAAAGAATCTCAAACACTTTCATTTATTTGGATCTCTTTGCTACCCAAATAATGATCGTGATGACTTTGAAAGCCAAAGCCGACATGGAGTTTTTATTGGATACGTGATAATTCTAAAGGTTCTGGGATGCGGAATCGCCATACAAAGCGAGGTTATGGAAACGATTCATGCTAATTTTGATGAGCTTCTTGAAATGGCTTCGAGCATAACAGCTTAGAACCCGTCACAACCGTTTAAACTTCCCTCAAACCCCATCATCAGTGAATCAAGCCCCAGTACTCGTCAACAAATGGAAAAGTTATTTGCTCCATTGTTTAGTGATGACATTGATGAACGTGCTCGGGTGTATCCGATGTTTCCGCCGCTCACCCGATACTACTCTTATACATACACTTGCTACAACAACTGTTGAAGAAGCACCACCATTGACTCTACAACAACAGGTTGAACAAATGCATCAACATTGAACCGGTGATGATGTTGTTCTTAATGCAGTACCCCCTGCAGTTTTGATCCAAATCGTTCTTTAACCCATTTGCTAATGAAACTGCTGCACTGTTGCGAATCATCTACAAGCCATTTGAATCCTCAAAATATGCATAATGTATACCAACATCAACCCTCTACACATCGTTGGACAAAAGACCATCCTCTTGAGAATATTATTCATAACCCGAATCAACCAAATTAAGTAGCGAACGCGTCTTCACACGAGATGGTGAACATTGCATTTATGCACTCAATCGCCTTGATCGAGCCTAAAACATTAAAGACGAATGACAAAGGACAACCGGATTGAATCCATGCAAGAAGAACTCAACCAATTCAAACGTCTTGAAGTATGGAACTGGTTGAAAGACCAACAGGGGTCTTCGTCATTGGTCTAAAATGGATTTGGAAAAACAAATTAGATGTTGAAGGAACCGTAATCAGAAACAAGTCACGTCGGTGGCTAAGGGTTATAGACAGGAAGAGGGTATTGACTTTGAAGAATCATTTGCTCCAGTTGCTCGTCTTGAGGATGTTGGATTTTTCGGCATTTGCGCTCACATGAACATCACGGTCTTTCGGATGGATGTCAAAACGCTTTTCTCAATGGACAACCGAAAGCGGTCTATGTTAGCCACCCGAAGGATTCGTTGATCCAGAGTTCCCTAATCATGTCTATAAACTGAAGAAAGCTCTCTATGGTTTCAAACAAGCCCCTCCGGCATAATGCGATAAGTTATCATCCTTCCTTATTGCCAATAATTTTACCAAAGGTTCGCTCGACCCTACATTCTTTATACAATATCATGGGGCTCACATCTTAATCGTTCAAATCTATGTGGATGACATCATTTTTGGGTCAACACATTTAAAATACTCAAATGCTTTTGAAAAACTTATGACAAAACACTTTGAAATGTCAATGATGGGTGAACTCACATTCTTCCTTGGAATGCAAGTTCATCAATCACCCCGTGGTATTTTCTTGAGTCAGTCCAAATATGCCTTTGAATTATTAAACAAATTTGGAATGCAAAACTGTGACACCTATGCCACACCAATGGCTCATACCAAGAAGCTAGACGGTGATTTACATGGGAAATTGGTGGACCCTACCAAATACCGAAGTATCATTGGGTATCTCATGTATCTAATTAGTGACTGATATTGTTTTTCCGTCTATCTTTGCTCGTTATCGAGTCGGACCAATCAAAACCCACCTCTGAGGGGTAAAAGAATCCTCCGATACATCAAGGAACCATTAACTTGGGAATCGTATCCTAAGGATTCGGTTTTGAACTAATCGCTTTTCGAGGCGATGATCCGCAGGATGCTTAGATTCACGAAAAGTACCGTGAGCATTACAATTTCTTGGTGATAAACCGGTGTCATGGCAATCGAAGAAGCGGATTGTACATCGTGTCCTCAACCGAAGTAGAATATGTAGCCATGTCGACGTGTTGTGCTCAAGTCATTTGGATGAGAATACAACTCAAAGACTATGGTTATGTATTTGACAGAATCGGTATGCTGCGACAATGGAGTGCTATTGCGATCTCGTGCAATTCATTCAACATTCAAATCAAAGCACATCGATCTTCGATATCATTTCATCAAGGACCACGTGGAACAGTGTACTGTTGAATTATATTTTGTGGGTACGAATACCAATTGGCGATCTACTCACCAAAGCCTTAGCTCTGCTAGGTTTACGAGTTGGTCCACCGGATTGGTATGCGTGTTTGACTCAAGAGGAACTGGATGAACTCTTAAAACATTCTTAAAAACCGGTCAAACACCAAAACCTCTTTTGTAAATATTTTTCAAAAACAAAATACAAAATTATAAAATGAGATAAAACAACAAAAATATTCTTCTATCTATATTTCTTTTAACATTGCAAGTACAATTCTTCCGTCAACACTCAAATCTTTCAAAATTCATTTTTGATCAAAGTGTTGAGGGGAGAAAGAACATATATTTCCAGTTTCATATAAACCTTGTACTTGCATGTTACCTTATCCCGGTTGTTTCGTCTATAAATGGTGGTCACATTTTCGGTTTCTCGACACTCCTCGGACTAAAATTTATAAAATTTCATTATTTCTTAAGTCAAGGAGGAGTGTCAGTCAAATTTCTTTCAAATATCACTCGTTTGGTAACCAAAATGGAAGTTAAAGGCATTGGATGTAAATGATAAAGGTGGAGGGACTAATATTGTCAAAAGCTCAAAGTTATTTTTCATAAAAACTTCCACCAACCTCATTTATTTCACTTCATTTATTATCTCACCAAACAATTACGTAACATTCAATCTCTCCGATCGCTGCGATCTTCATTTTGTAAGTGGTTTCATTATCTAAACGTGTTTGTAAACAAAGGTTTTGATTTATATTTAAAACTAACGGTTAGATTTTCACTTATGAACGATTTGGTGTTCTACGCATAAGCGTATGAACACCTAATCAAGAATGGGTGTTTGTGGTGAAAAAGATAGTGTCAAAACGTTCATATAACATCATTGAAACTATTTTGATCATAAAAACACACCCAGATACACGAATTGATTGATATTGTGAATTAGGGTTTATGCGTGAAATTGGGTGTTTTCAAATGAGAACGTTTTTGGTTAAAAAGATAGTTGAGTGATGTTGTTCTTATGGTGAATTGATGATATCTAGGCTCAGAACCAACCCAGAAACACTAATTGATCTTTAATTAGAAACTAGGGTTTAAGTTCATACGCATTTGGGTATTTTTGATTCACTCAAATTCTGATGTTAAAACTTGGATAGAACTACTCATAAGGCTTCTTAGACCTCCCAAAATCATTTTGGTGCAATTTCTATGGCTAGATTACTTACTCGTAAAGATTGAACCTTAGGGTTTAGGTTTACGCATAAGTGTTCTTACGCGTAACTGTCATATGTGTATTCATGATATGATCGATGGTGAGTGAATGTAGATGTTAATATGGTGTGTTATGACGAATTTATTTGAGTCTTCCACGCTTGTAAAATTCAGAATCAAGGTTTCTAGCAAACTACGCATAAGGATCACCTTACGCGTAGAATGTTATGCGTAAGAGCAATCTTACATGTAACTATTACGCGTGGGTTCTACATAAGGGACTACGCGTATCCGTTGAAGGATATGCGTAGAGTTCCCTATAAGGTCCCCTTTCCAGCGTATTAATATTTCTTACGCGTAAGTCAAGAACCTACGCATAAGCTTGCGTTTACCGCATTATACCATTCATGTTTACGCATAAGCTTGCCATTTCTACGCCTAAGCCTTGTTTAACCTTAATTATGAATTGTTACGCCTGCAAACTTGTAAATAAATAAATCATAACACCACGAAACCAATAATGTCACTATAAGCTTAAATGTTTAACAAGTTGTGAATAATAAGTGAAAATATGGACTTTAAAACTTAAAGTTAATCAACTCACGAAACTTATCACGGCGTCATTGGACTATTGGACAAACAAGTGACATTGGACTCGTAACAATCATCGACATATCACATTCAATAATTAGACAATATAACCATCTGTTGACTAACAAAATGTCTTTCGATATGTTGGTTCTTTTGGCTAATTATCTTCAGATCCGCGACATGGACGCCAAATGCAGAATGTGGATGCACCAAATGTTCTCACCGTTGTTGATATCTTCCCTAATGGCTATCCGATGAAGATTGGAAAGAACAATCTTCGGGTTGACTTTGATACCTCACGCGAGTCTTCATGCGATAGCAGTGGACATTCGAAGAACCATTCTTATCATAATATGCTCACCAACTCGCCCGCAGTTTAGAGATCTACATACAGCAATTCGGCACAATGAAGCGGATCAAAGGGCAAAAAGTGACGTGACTCTCAATCACAAGCAAGTCACCATCACACCAGCAGACTTGCGGGATATTCTCCTCATTCCCGCCATTGAACCAACTGAGTACAACTACACACCTCTGAAGGTCATTCTACAATTCATGATCGACATTTGTAGCGGCTACAAGGTAATCAACAAGCACTCTTACGTTGATCTAAGAATATCCCCACCGGAGAACCCTCTTCATCATCATCACAAAATCTTTTTCGACGGGATAGTGGTTATGAGCATCCCAAGCTCATGGAACTACAGATTTTCTGGGCTTTGGTCAACGTGAAACATATCGAAGTTAAGCTCGATATGGGATGACATGATGTCTTTCCTCAAAAAGTGAGGCACCAAGATCCCATACATCAGATACACAAAACTGCTGATCCAGAGAGCTCTTGGGTTAAATCCCGATATTCCCTTGAGACTCGACGACCCAACAATCACTCCATGTTGTATGAGCCTACACTCACAGTCATATTCAAGGAATCTACAACAAAGAAACAGGTCTTGTGTTGCGGATAACCTTCTCTCGATGCAATCAAACAGCTTTTCATACAAAAGGTATCCGGTAGCAGTTGATGAAGGTAAAGTTGGTTTTCGATGATGAAGTCTTGCACACCCTAGGAAAACGAGGCAGTGCAGGAGATGTTGCAAACACGAGAGTCAACGAAAGTTCCCTAGAGGAAACCTCACTCAAAGGAAAGTTCCATCTAAGGAAGTTGTTCCCATTCCCATTCCCAAGTCTGAACCGCAAAGAAAGCTAGTCGATGAAGACTCGAGAAAACACTGATGAGATGAAGAAGTTTTCTACTCAAACTCCAACGTTGAAACTGAAAAGTAGCAAAACCTCCAAGTCCCAAAGGTGACAAGGGAAAGACACCGGTGCTTGAGCAAGAAGAAGAAAAGTTCGATGAAGAGCAACTTGACAAAGATTACAGGAAAAAGGTGAAAATTTTGAGACTCCAACACGCTTTGAACAATTCGCAGCAACAAATTCGGTGGCCTGGAGGATCAAGGTGGTGCACTAACTACACCACCCTCGATGCGGTTAATCAACCCGATAAGGGAACCGGGCCACCACCATCAACAACAAGCTGACTGGAGAGACCATCACCTATGATTTTGAAGAACCGAAAAAGAAAAGTCGAGAAAGAGAATGATGAAGAGGCAGCTCATGATGCCAAAGCAGGAAGAGGCCAGATTCAGTTGAAGAAAAGCTAAAACGGAAAAGATGACGAAGTGAACTATGATGTTTTCTTCAACAGTCCAATTCGTTAGGAGAAAACTTGAACCTCCTAAGGACCCGAATCCCTCCGTCTCTTCATCATCAGATTCATCCTCACACTCTTCACCACCACCATCCGTAAGAAGAACAACAAATCCACTAAAATCTTGAAGAAACCAACAGAATCTTGGTTATCCCGCTAAAACAAGGATTGTTCAAGCGTCAAGCAAGTACGGAAGAAGGATGTAACCAAAAAAGTGAATCAACTCGTGACGGAATCAACTTTCAAGACGGGATAAACGAGTTGTTGACAGAAAGGGAACAAATCCAGATCAAAGGAGATTTCCAAAGTAATTGGAGAAGTGAAGAGAATATATTCACAAGTTTATTCGACCTGTCCCGGTGTGACTAGAGAAGTATTCTCCGACCTTACTCCAAACATCGTCGCATTGGTTAAACATATAATGGCCAAAGAATCGATCTTTCAAACGAGTTAATCGCTAAATTGGTGATGCAAATGTCAAAACGATCGCAACTTTTACTCGGATGAAGCAAATTTTTGAAGGTCTACTAGATTATCAACTCAGATCATCATGCAAGGAATCAGCAGATCAACCTAAACGACCAAGAGATGACGATGATACGGACAAGGATTCTGCACCTAAACGTCCAAAGAAGTCTGGTGAATCTTCCTCAATGCCACCTCCACCCCGAAGGACTTCACCACCAAGACGATCCCCTCCTTGCTCTTCTGGCGAAAAAGCTCGAGGACTCGAGTTACCACCCCGCAGAGAAAACGGTGATCACTTTGAGTACACGGGTGGTGACGATGAAGTCCCCGAGCCCCAACAACAACCCACCTCTCCAGCTTCAACAAAGAAACCATCATCCTCATCAAGGCCTAAGAAGAAGAAGAAGCCTAAGGGCGATGTCGTCTCATGGCCGGCGAAAGATGACACCGAGTTTGATTGGTTCTCTACACTTGTTGATGCCACTCCCGCCCTAACTGATGATCCAGATATGGTAGAAGGTAGTACGTTGGAGCATGCTAAGTCATTACAAGAGAAGTTTCATGTGTGAAGATGACGAAATTAGAGTTGAGACGAATCAAGAATGAAGGCTTTCAACTACTCAAAGCACGGAAAGTGCTATTGAAGTCGAATATCACCTTGAAAACATAGCACGAGCCATGTCTACCAACATTGATTGGCTCAACCCTGAAGCAAACATCGACTTCACCTAAAGAGACAACCCTCCATACTACAATCGGCGGTCTAAACATCTACCAATGATTGGCCAACCAGATCAACCTAGGATTCCATTTCGCTACTTCTTCAACAAGGATTTGGAATTTCTTCTACACGGCAGCGATGGTTCAAAGAAATACGCTACATCACTTACACTTCCGTTCCCGGCAGCCATATACTCCAACTGCATAGCCATCGAAGAAAAGGCTACTATGATATTGATGCAATGTACGGGATTCACCATTGGCCGAACGTCAATTGAATCTACTACAAAAGCGCCAGTTCGAAAGTCTCCACATGAAGTGTACAGTGATAAAGGGATCGTTGCTATTAAACATGTCACCCTATCGTCTAAATGGGATTACACCTTCCTCAAGTCTATCGTGGTCAAAAGAAAAGACGAAAGGGACTATGAATTCTGTGAAGCGGACTTTTCGAACTTGTCTCTCAACGACATTGAAGATCTGTATCTTGCTAAAGTACAGGGAAGAATGAGACAATTCTCGACCGAAATTCAACGTGAATACATCAAGTCCTTACTCATCTTCATCAGAAGCATAGTGATCCAAGAACGTGTAGAAGATTTACAACTTGTTGTTGAATCATATCAGACCCGTGTCAACTTCACCGGACCTCAGCTAGAAATACCTGACATTAACCAGCTTCCACAATTCACTCTCATCGCAAACCATTCGAGTAGTTTACCACAGCGAACTACAATGCAACCGCTTGATGGCGTGTAGAGATCTTCACAAGTTTGGGGATCACACATTGAAGATGGTCAGGGATGGCTTGGCTTATAGGTTGAAGGAGATACATGAAGGAATTGGTTCTCCTAAGCAATGGAATTCTCAGGATAGACGGAATGTGAAGAGGATCATCACTCGAATTGATGAAAGGTTGTACCGAAGGGACCATTCGAACACCTGGAGAGCTTTGTAGGTGGTCGCCCCAGATTTCTCTCCGCGGCTATCAATGCCCTGATCGCATTCCTGGAAAGATTGATGGACTTCCTGGTACCCCTTAAACTGTTTTACCTTCATTTTCATATTTATTTGGATGTGTGATTATTAATATGGCTTGTGCACAAATAACAGTGTACAACCCGTTCTTGTAATGAAAGGACCCTGTGGTACGCTTCAGTGCCACAATCCTTATAAAAGGAGCAAAAGCTTCTTACTTTAGAGAAAAACCTATCAAACCTTTCAATTTTAAAAGGTTTTGCTCAAAAGAACAAGTACTTCCCCTTATGATTTTCAAAACCTCAACCGTTTATATCACTTGTTGAGGGGGAGTACTTGACTTATATAATTTTGTTCACAAATTGTTCTTTGTGTAATCTTCCCACAAAACTCAAAATGGTCATATTTATTCTCAACGTTTCTTCAAAAATAACATTTATATGCCATTTTTGAGGGGGGAAAAATTATGTGATAAGAAATATGTTGTGTTTTGCTATTGAATCCTCGTGTGAAAAGACTTCAACCCATGAATTGACGGGAACTGAATAGTCATACATTGAAAAGATTTGTCTTCCAAGACTTAACCAAGTAAATTGTACCTATTCGAGAAACTCTTGATAGACATGAACTTTGACGGGTTTGAAAACCTTTTGGGGTTGTCCACATCTTCAAGGTAGTTATTAGAGCTAGTTGTCACCTAAAAGCTGACAATGTATCTCTTTAACTATGCAACGTAATCGTGTCTCGCAAGGGATTGTCTATCTTGAGTGGATCAATTCAAAAGTCTTGCCTCTTTCACCGTGGATTTCTGTCAAAACTCTTAAGCACATGTTGAGGGGAGTATTTCTGAAAATCTAAAACTCTTGAAGTGTTCAAACATGTTTTCATTCACAAACACTTCGAGAGATTTTCATGAAAATGGTTTTATGGCAATGGAGTTATAAGGTGATTAAGGTTATGAATAACCATCCTATGATCCCAGAGCCGGAGGGATCTACCCAAGGACACTACCAATAGTTAGAATTAGAAGTCCTTAGGTATGATTATAAAAAGGAGAAAATGAGAATCCGAGAAGAGGTTGAAGAATTAAAAAGAAGCAAAGAAAAGGGTGAAAAGAAATAGCCCTCCGTTATTCAACTTAGCGGGTTCAATTCATTCTATGCAGTTGTCACTGATGACACCGTGTATTGAAGATAAAGTCATCATGGACCCAGTGACGATGCACTAAACCTCTTAGCCACTCAAGTTTCTCCCAAAAGAATCTTGTTTCATTCTCACAGGGAACCCTACGCAAACTATCGGCTTTAGAGATTGCGGTATTGAAGAAGGAGACCTCTCCCAGTCTCCGTTCAGAAAACCAAAACGCACTATTGAGTCTAGAGCCACGAGATTCATCAAAAGATCTCATAGGTACACTTGACATTTCATCACTTGTTGTTCAACAATAAGAACAACAGTGGTGCGTTATCGAGTCCTACACAGATCCTAGCAATCTGTCAAGAACATTTATGAGAGGTTCACAATTGTGATCCTCAATGATTGAATGGAAACTCCGCGGGGTCAACATTAAATGACCGACAGCAGGTCACTTCATAACTCCCGTGGATTACGCTTAGTGTGTCTCAAACGGTCTGACGGTGAGGTGATGCTTCGGTGTACCTCACGACTCATCTGAACAGTAGGTGTACTTTGGTACATGCGTTATCTCACTTGTGGGACTTCATTCAGAACGGCGCTTGTGAGAATTAGAGTTGTATTTTCACACACTATCTTTGTTAACACTCTCGAAGTTCAAACTTGTAAGTGCCGGAATCCGCTTATTACTAACCTTTCTTATGTTTTCTTCTAATGGAAGCTCTGGAGCCGACGATCGTGAGATTCTTCACATGCTCATACCAACAATATCACTAATGGAAGTTCTATCTAAAGGCAACACAAAAGTTTGAAAGATTCTTCATCAAGTCAAAGAATCTACAAAGTTAAAGACTAAGAGAACTTCATCAACACTGTAAAATCCAACGTTAAAGAGCGTGTGAGCATGTTAAAGAATGACGTGGAGACACTAGAGCAACGAAGCAGACCTGATGCAGACAACAACAACATACTATCACTACCATTACAAAGAACAAAGAACAAATATCAAAGAACAAAGATGACGTCAAAGCAGATTACTTCAAAAGAAACAATTTCTCTACACTGGGGCGATTGTTCGAATTAAGACACCTCTTCTCACAAGAAAGAAGAATGTCAGAAGACGTCAAAGCTACTATTACATCAGCACCTACATCGTTTATCACTCTTTCATTCATCACCAACACTTAGGGGGAGATTGTTGGAATCACTCCTAAACATTAATTCAAGTGTTAGTGATTTATATGTAATAGTTAGCTTAATATGGCTTTTATGTTAGTAATCATGCCTAGGCTTATGTAGAAAGCCCATGAGCCTTGGTCCAAGTCCAATAAGGAAAGGAAGGGACTAGGAGTGTTGCCCTAGCTCCCTCTCTTATAAATAGTCTTGTAATACCCTCACTTGAGGGTTGGTTGTTCTCTTTTCTATTTCACTCTTTGCATAAACCTTTCTCTCATTATATCGTGTGTTTGGATAAGGGTTCAACCGATTCTCTCTTCATCTATTTCTTCTATTGATGCTTGTGTTACTAAAATGGGAACCTATTATTGATAGAACAGCTATTAGAAGATCTAATTTTACATTATCAGAAAGACATAATTTTGATTATCAAAGGTCACTAAAGAGAAATATTTTCAAGAAAAAATATAATATATTTTGGAAAAATAACTGGAGAAGAACCAGTTCCTATTGAACAAACACAAGGAAATATTATTATACCAATAATTAATAAACAACAGATAAATGATAGAATAAAACAAATGAAAGAAAATGATAGAAGTAAAATTGCGTATATTCATATTTCAACCATACAAATAATATTAAAAAGTACATTTATGGATTGTAATACACCTATTGAATTAGAATTAAGAGATGATAGAATAATTAATAAAGAAGAAAGTATTATTAAAGGAAAAAAATTTATCCTAAGGAAAATAAAATTCATGTAAATATACAAATGGGATTAAGTTTAAAAGATAAAGATATAAATAAAAATATTACTATCAGATATGAATTATTAAGAAGAGCATTTATGTATAAAGGAAATCACCCTTTTACAGTAACATATCAAATAAATTATGCACTCACTAACTCACATCATAGTATCACTTTTAAAACAAATGATAGAATTCATATAGATAAACTTTTTGAACCATTACTTAGTCTTGAAACACCAAATATGTTTACAAAAAATAAATATATTGAAAGAAGTAGAAAATCAACATCTGATATATCATCAATATGGATACCTCAAATTGAGAAATCAAATGAAGAATCTACTAGTAATCAAGAAGATATAAAAGAAATGAAACAAATGTTAAGATCATTAAGTTTAAGAATATGAGTGACACAAAAATACAATTAAAAAATAGTTATAATCAGTATCATAAGAGTTTTTTAAATTATTTATACTTACAAAGAAGGACAATGTTACGAGAAATAAAAGATGTGAAAAATGATATAAAAAGAAATAAAAAAGTATTTGAATTTCAAAATATTGATATAAATTTAGTATTATAAAACACTAAAAAATAGTGTTAGAGAAAATATGAAGGTAATACAAGAAGTCAGATCTAAATTAGTTATTTGCTAAAAATAAAGTAAAAATGAGCAAAGAATTACATGAAGAATTACGTATTATTAATACTGACACATTTGTATTTCAATTAAAATATCTTAATCTAGACCATTATGATAAAGAAGAACTAGAAGAATTGTATACAACTATAACAAATAAAATAGAAAATAACGATTTCAGCAGAAAGAAGTATTTCAAAACTAAAAGTTAGATGAAAATGAAATATTATATTGTGTATTTTCCTTTCATGTTACACAAAATCCGGCAATAAGAGCGCATCATCTTGTTATTTTTGTTTGTGGTTTGATTTTGCTTTTGTTTACGTTGTTTCCAAGTTAATTTTTGTTTAGTGATGTCCTATTAAAATGCAGTATTTTTTTCTAGCTAAATTTACATATACAGTTTTAGTCCTTAAAGACTCGCTTATAGTTTCTGATTATTGAAGGCTATTATAGTCTTTTGAATTATTAGTCTGATAAACTCATGGTTGTTAATGTTGTAAATATAAATGGGCTTATGTATATTCACATTTATCTCTAGTGGGCTCTAGGGTTTGAGATGTATTCATCTACCCTATATATACAATCCACTTGTAATATTGGTGATAACTGAATAAGAATCATCTCTTCCTCCTCTCTCATTCTTGTATTCTTGTATATTATTATACAACACGCTATGAAGCTTTACTAATCGAAACGTTTTTTGCAGAACTTTAATCACGTACGATGATATTGAAAGAGTTGTACGTAGACGACTGACAAGGAGTACACCTAATTCGTTTCCACTTAAATTCAGTTTCTAAATTCAACGTATGATATAAAGAGGTAAATCGATATACCCCATTTACATTAATTATTAATAGCTAAGTGTTGGTTTCGATTAAAGTATTAAATTAAAATATGTATACACGTTTTAGATGTTTTGTGGTTTGATATGAGATACAGTTTTGTAAAGTTTTTTTTTTAACTAAGTAAACCATATGTGACGACATATCTTGTTTAGTTTATAAATGATTTTGAGATCCAATTGTTTTGATTGTTATACCATCTGATATACATATTACCTTGCTTCTGTTATATTGTATATTGTGTATGATCTCAAGAAAAAGGTAAAGATAAAACCATAAGCGGACTAGGCAATAAAGTTGTGCTTGTAATTAACATGTTTGTTTTTCCAAGTCACATATTGTTTTTGAAAAGGTGCTTGTGTGTTCAACCTCATTCATATATTATTGCATTTTTAGATCTGTTTATTGGTTGACATATAAATTGTCATTAACATCTTGATATTTGTGGTTAAACTTCTAAAGAATGCAAAATAAAAAGATTACATAAAGTCATTAACAGTGATTATGCTTTATCCTATTATATGTATTTTTTCTATATGATCTGGCTCATATGTTTCTATCTCATTATATGATTATTATGCTATTGTTATATATTTAATGATAACTCTTAAATTCGATGTCCGATCATTTGAATCAATAACATAACCTCATGTTATGTTAAAGAAAAATAAATTAGAACCTCAAGTTCTAATATGGTTTGATCAATTGGATCAATAGCATAACATCATGTTATGTTAAAGAAAAATAAATTAGAACCTCAAGTTCTAATATGGTTTGATCAATTGGATCAATAACATAACCTTATGTTATGTTAAAGAAAAATAAATTAGAACCTCAAGTTCTAATATGGTTTGATCAATTGGATCAATAATATAACCTCATGTTATGAATAAAAAAAAATAGAACCTCAAGTTCTAATATGATTCTTTCAAGAATCAATATCATAACCTCATGTTATGATTATTATAGAACCTTAAGTTCTATTATGATTATAAAATGAAAATACAATAACCTCAAGTTATTGTTAAAATGTAAATATGATTATATCAAGTGAATCACAATAACATAACCTCAAGTTATGATTATTTTTGTTTAAAGCCTAAATGTGCTTTGATGATTCCCTCAAGTGAATCATAATAACATAACCTCATGTTATGTTTTGAGGAAAAAAAATGTCAAAGAAATGGTATTAAAGAAAAGTATTTTTTTTCAAAGCTCGCTTCTGTATGCACCTTATGTTGCAAGAAAAAAGTGTAAAGCGGTTAAATCCCACAATTTTAAATAAAATTGTGATTTAAATGATACTGATGAAGAGATGTTTAAGAATACATTCTCTATTTTCAAAGTCTCGAGCATGCTTCTATATTAGCGATATCGAGAACATGGTTTGAAAAGTATCATGAGATATTGTCAAATTCTCATATTATATAAAAGAAAAGCTAATGAGCTTTCGACGAAAAATATAAAAGTAGTTCAACTATTCGGCGTTCCTTAAAATGAATGTGACAATGATGATGATATTTATCATGGTCATGCATATGATCGAAGTAATATGAAAAATGACCAATCACTACAAGTGGTAAAATAAGAACGGAGCAAATAAAAAAGTGAGCTATTATTCTCTCAAGAGAATTGTGTTTGAAAAAATAATTAGAACCTCAAGTTCTAATATGGTTCAATCAATTGAATCAATAACATAACCGTATGTTATGTTGAAAAAAAAATAGAACCTCAAGTTCTACTATGATCTCATCTAGAGAATTAAAAAAATATACATAACCTCATGTTATGTTAAAGAAAAAATAATTAGAACTTCAAGTTCTAATATGATTCTTTAAAAGAATCAATATCATAACCTCATGTTATGATTGAAAAAAAAAACATGAAATCTCATGTTCTATTGTTCTTTTTTAAAAGGAATCAAATAACATAACTTCATGTTATTGTTATATATTTGTATAGAATCCCAAGTTCTGTTGTTATTAATTTTGTAATTATTTATTGCATTTGTTATTTTTCAGTTTATCTACTTTCATAATTCCAATAAATATTAATAGTACATTGGAATATGTATTATAAATATATGTTAAATAAACAGACGATATTTATATATTTGCTATGTTTCTTCTACACAAAACATCAATTTTTTTTCCTAATATTTGCGTGGACTTTTGATGTTAAGATCTATTTTAATGTGAATTTTTTTAAGAGAACCGTCTTCTTCGTGAGGACCTTAAAAAGGAATACTTAACGATGAAAGATTCGTTAAATTATGGTAAGATCTCAAGGATACATTACCACACAAAAGCAAGTAATATTCCCAAAATCTCGCTATGATTGTATGCACCTCAAAATTAAAAAAAAAAAAGTTCGGTCTCACAATTTCAGTGTTAGATACGAATTAAAAAGAAAATATATAACGGTGAAAGATCCGTTAAATGTATGTCTAAATCTAAAAGAAAGATTTGACCATCATAAGCAAGAGATTCTTGTAAATGCGAGCATATTTTTCGCAATATTAAGTAGTACATCCAATGATGAAAGAAAAATGCGATGAAATTGTTAATGCCTCAATATACTTATATATCGAGAACGATGCTTTGATATAAAAGAAATGGGAATGTTTGAACAAACACGATAAACCCGTTTACTAAATTTGCTCCATATTGTCGTGTTAAAAGAAACTGGTTGGCAACCTCAAGTTGCAACATAAAGATCTTCATTCCCTCAAGTGAATGAGATAAAATGATCAATATGAGATCCTTATTCCCTCATGTGAATGTGATAATGTAACGATAAATGGTTAAAGATCATTTATCATGGTAAATGCTATGGTCGAGGAAGTATGACAATGACAAACCACTAATAGTGGTGAAAATACAATAAGAAATGAGCAAACAAAAAATGCTATTTATGCAAAAAATGCAATGTGATGTATATGAAATACGAGTGTGTCAAAGATATTACACACTATAATCATAGATTTAAAAATCTATGCTAGCGCATTTTGCTCCACAAAAAAAATATAAAATTGTCATGAGAAACGAAGTTAAGTATTAAAGATACATTATATTCTTTTATATATTCCTCGACATGCATTATATAAAGATTAGTAAAAGCTAATCACTGCCATAACATAAGTTTATGGGCCACAATTATAATATTTTTGGCATGACCGGTTATACCATCCCGAGTCGTTAATGATGCAAAATAATAAGATTCTTCAATCTTATGTTGTTTTTTCTCTCAAAGCAAATTGATTATTCAACCATCAACTAGATTGGGACTCAATCTCAATATTCTGGAAAGAAAACAAATGGATGCATGTAGGCATACACATCCATTGGATGAACCATTTAGAATTTAAAAATCGATGCATCGCCTAAATGGTAGTCAAAATCGCAACCTCAAGGTTGCATGATTAATAGCTCGACCAAATAAAATGTGAGCATAACATTCCAGAGTAAGTATTTCATTGTGAATATGTGATGAATTGCTTCTAAATTATCCAATGATAATGAGAGAAAACTATTTTAAATGTAATGGGACACACTAAAATTAGCATCATGCCAACATGTTATTATAAAGTCTCCCTTTATAATTGATTTTGGTTAAAAACCAAGTATCTCCCATTAAATTTCTTTTGTGCAATACATGCTCAAAGTATTCCACTTAAATGCACATATGGGATATAGAAGAGGATAATTCCTTGAGGAGAGAAAAGTAGCGAAAATTCGAATAAATTATCATATTCTATTGATCCTCAAAAGAAACTTTATGAATTTATTTTCAATGAATAATCTAATAGCCATACATATACATTGCCCAAAAAAAAAATTCGACTACTCATGCTCCAAGTTATACTTTGTCCTTCAAGAACATTGTTTGTCATAACATGCCTCAAGCATGATAGAGTAATCGATTTCAAATAAAATCCTCGATGAAAATATGGAGACATGAAAATAAGATGGTTAATCGAGGTACAAAAGACCCCATGATAGTCTCATAAAGAGACACTAGACATGAAGGTTCCAAATGAACCTCAAATAGTTAATGAGATCTCAATAATTCTATGATGTCTAAAATCATATGGAATCGAAACATAAACGACATCGATAAATTTGTTTTACATACAATATAGCGCTTGCTATTATGCATAATGAGTATCATAAATCAAATGTTATTGCAGACAATGATATAAATTACATAATGACAAATTACCAATCTACCCCAAGTCTAGGGGAATCATGGTTAAGCACTTGCTTCAGTTTGTATTATTTGCAGCCTTCATCCTACGGTTATTGTACCACATCCCACAGCCAAACAGCAACAAAGGGTCATCTGTGAGTCAGCTCACAAACGAGAAGATTTCCAACTTTTTGGGCTGCAAGGGGAGTGCGGGATTCTTATAGTCAACCCCTATACTTTGACTTTAGACGATGTAACAAACCCACTTGAAGAAGGTGAGATTCCTTGGTACTCTAAAAGGAGTCTAGGAAGTGGAGTTTCACATCAAGACAGAATCTCTTAGTTTTTAGGGAAAGAAAATGGAAAAGAATAAGAAAGTGAAAAGAAATGGAAAAGGAAAGTAAATGTTAGTTGTTATGTTCTTGAGATAGAGGAAAGGAAAAAGAAAGTAATCATAATAATGTTCTTGAATGAGAGGAAAAGGAAAATAACTTTGTCAAATTACATATATGCCATTTAATTATTAATGTCAAATGTTTTAAAAATGGTATATTAGTCTTTACACAATATACGGTTTCGTTTCCTTTCGCTTTCCTCCCAAAAGTGGGAGGAAGATTTACTTAACAAATCTTCCTCCCTATTTCATTTCCATTTCCCTTTCCTCCTTTAAAAAAGACTCAAAAACTAAAAAAACTTTCCATTTCCTTTACTTTCTTTTTTCATTTCAACTCGAGAACTGAGCATAAGAGATTCTGCCTTGATGTGAAACTCCACTTCCTAGCCTGATGATAATCCCGTTTACATGTACAAGATAGTAAAAAGTCAGCGAAAAAGTCAAACATTAGCTTTTCTGACGTAAATGGAATTTCACTAGATGTTCGTGACAAGTTTATTGGAAATCGGGTTAAAAGTAAAGCCTTGATTGCTACACGTGCGGGTAAATGAAGAAACGTGACAATAGAATAATCGTGATTGGTTATATACTCATATTACTCGTGGATGTTGTCTTTTTGTGTACAGATAAAGCAAGCAAAATGTTGATC
>OU343223.1:225279828-225447777 GCA_910596185.1 Chrysanthemum makinoi | reverse complement strand
CAAGAGATCTATGTAGTTTGTCTTTTGTTTTTGTGTGATCTTCTAGGTTCCTCTTAAAGGAGAGATCACCACTTCTTGAAGACGTGCAAGCTCAAGTCCATGAGTTGCCATGCTTCGTCATCATCAAGACAACTAAGGTTCTCTTGTTGATAGTTCTTCCTTTCTCCATAGATGTTGGATTGAAGGCATTAGTGAAGAATGCCGAAAGTGTCAAGATGAAAGCATTAGTGAAAGGTGCTCATCTTCCGTGTCAAAGCATAAGTGAAGAATGCTAAAGGTGTCAAGACGAAGGCATTAGTGAACGGTGCCAAGCGTTGTGTCAAAGGCATTAGTGAAAGATGCCGAAGAATCAAATCAAGTCGCATTTGGGAAGAATGCCTAGGTCGTATAATCGATGAGGTGCATCGTTATACACATAAGTATTTATTTATTTCCAAGGATTGTGATATCCTTGATGATGGTGTAACAAGGATTTGATCTCCTTGATATTAGGTGTTGTGTTGTGAAGGGTAGTAGTTCCTCCATAGTAATAGAACTAGGTGCTTAGCCTAGTACCTAATAAAGGGTAGGAGACGTTGTGATAGGATTAGTTCTCCTTGGTGTGAAAGAACTCGGTGGTTAGCCTAGCACCGTATAAAGGGTAGGCGACGTTGTGATAGGTGTGGTTCGCCTTGGTGTGTAAGAACTCGGTATTTAGCTTTGTACCGGAAAAAGGTTAAGCGACGTTGTGAAGGCTTCTCCGCCTTAAGGAGATTGGTGTAGTGCTTACGAACTCTCGAGTAGGTGACTCGGGGAGTGGAGTAGGGCAAGGAAGGTGTCCTTGTAGCCGAACCACTATAAATAACTTGTGTCGTGGTGATGTGCTTCTTACTCTTTATCTTACATTACACGTTTATATATCTATCTATCAACGTCCAACATAAACAACTAAATAGATTGACATAAGTCGATCTAAATATTTAAAAGGAAGTTTTAAATTGGTAAAACTATTCAACCCCCCCCCCCTTTCTAGTTTTCCACATATAGTTGCCACAAAACCCATTCGGTCGGATCGGGCACAGGTGAATCGGCGACGTGTTAAGTTGTCGGAGTTGCACCGGTGGGATCCAAAAGAAAGGAGAAGGGTAAGGGATACCGTGTTTATGCCAAGAGCATCCCCATCAAGAGTTACTAGGAAGTCGAAAGTGATCTATAGAGATCCTTTCCAAATGGAGCTCTCGGAGATGTATGCGTTATATAGAAAATGGGAAGATGTGATAAGGGAGAATGTGGTGTGTCTAGTAGGAAACAAGGATCACCCCAATGCATGTCTAAGCTTCATGATCTATTGTCTTGTGACCGAAACTCGTTTCAACATTGCCTACTACATGGTCAAGAGAATGACAAGTGTAAGAAGCATGGACAAGATGGTGCTTCCTTATGCAATTCTTCTAACCCGTCTTGCCAAATTCATCTTTGCATTAGACCATTCCCCACAATCCTTGGATCATAGCTTTTGCAATAGGGTTATGGTACCATTAACCGAGGGTAGAACAACACGGTTTATGGTGGAAGGCAAGAGGCCACACCCACCCACGGATTCCTCGGATGAAAGGGAGAGGCAAGGAGAAGGTGAAGGGAGTAGTAGCAACCCACTCGAAAATATCGATCTTGATCCCTTCGACTACATTAACCAATTGCCAAACATCCCTAATGAATCACCCGAATGGCAACAAACCAAGGGAATCTTCAAATGCTTCGCCAATTTCTTGAAGAAGAAGAAGTGAAGATAGTTTGATAAAGAGTGGAGGACGGGTGAAGAAGTGAAGAAGGAGGAGAAAGGTCTTAGAAATCAAACGTATGATGAACAATTTCAAACAATGGTTTGTAAACACTTTAAACTATGCTCGTAGTATGTAGGTATTGCCATTTCATGGCACTAAAACAATCCTAGCTTAGGTGTTTGGAAAATGAGATTTTACGACCCCTTGAGTTGTCGTCGTCACTCATTCTAGGAATTATAGCTCTTCCTACTTTGCCATACATCATAGTAGTTGTGTTCTTGCATTTAGTCCCCAGAGAAACAACTAGGAGAAGCATTTACTAAGAAGTGCAAAATTTCACATTTGTTGAAAGCCCTCTGATCTGCAATAGGCGGATCCCAGCATTTGTACTAGACGGATCCCTCCCAGAAGGGAACCGTGGGATCCGTGGTATCTGATATACAATACAGATTTAGGTACATCAAAATAGTCTACTAGATCACCTCAAACAAGTCTAACATAAGATACTAGAGCCAACTAAGTCTTCCGCTTATAGTTGAAAACCTCACTCTCATCCATGGCTTATCTAGGATATATTTTCGAAATATTCTTTTATTTATCAACTAGCTAAAACTCACCATAATTCCGCTCTAACACTCACACATTATCTATCTCGTTTGATAGCACTTAGTTAGGTCTACTCTTCAATTTTAGCAAATTGATCTCAATCATCTTTGACTCATAATTAGACTCAAAACTTAGTTTTTCATTTCTTTGCATTTTTTTTTGTAAATTTCTCTTAGGACATCACCTGACTTTTAGGACTTGCTATTACCATTTATCCACATCAAATTAAATGGAACCCTTATAGTTAGACTACCCAAGGTCAAATTTTATTGGCCAAAACCATCATTAAGCACCATTACTTGTTATGGTTGAGGATTTGAGATATCCAACAGCTAAAGACTTCAAAATTAAGTCAAAACCTCAAAATCCATTAATAATAATCCTTACAAAAGCATAATGATTTCACCTAAACCATGTCTGATAGCCGGATCCCTGGTCTTTAACCAGGCGGATCCCTGTTGAGAGGGATCCACGGGATCCGTAGATGTAGAAAGCATAAATCAGCTTCCATATTCGAATTCAAGACACCTTTGGTTCTCTAACCACTTTTAGCATACATTAATTATCTTCCTAGAGCTGATCAAAACCTCAAGAGCATGCTTAGTCTTCTAAGTGGCCAAGAATTTAATTTCCTAATTCAATTTATTCTTTATTAACCAAACAACCTTAGGTCTAAGGCACCATCCTCAATTCCCTTTCAAAAATCAGCAAATAGAAGCTCACATTAGCATCTTCATCACCATGACTAAGGCTCTTAGCAACAACTCTTCAAACATAGGATCATCCAAAAGAAAGGGTCAAATGATCCATGAAATTTCATCCACCGAAACATCTCCCATTAGAGATAATGACTCTAGAATCCCACCTCATCAAACCCATCCAACAAAAGCTAAGAGAACCGCAAGGATTAGCATCAAACCTTTCCAACTAGAAAAAGGATCATCTAGTTCTAAACCAAACATGGCTAGTTCTAGCAAGCCATCAAAACCTTCATTCATTGAGCATGGACTACACTCCTTGAATGAGCCTCTTCCTCATCCAAACATATATTCATTGTTCCATTCACCACCAAGAACCTCCCATTCACCAACCTTTTCATTGAATCTGGAACCACCTACAACACCAACTAGCCCATCATGGGAGACAAGGAACAACCTTGATCATATGGAAGAAGTTCCATTACCACCCTCATTTATAGAACCTCTTCATACTTCTCAAAATGAAGACCCGCAAACACACATTGAGCCCCCTCAAAACATCCATCTCCCTCCGGGGCCAAACCAAGACAATATTTGCCCAAATTGTCTAAAAACTCAAGGACTTGTTCAAGAAGTACGAAATGAGATACATTTCATGTTTAATCATCTTCTTGCAAAGTTGGATCAATTCAACAAGTCCACTCATCCCAAGACTCAAGAACATTGTCACATTCTAAATCTAGTAATGAGATTAGCATTAGTAGTATTCGTATGGCTAAGTTCATTCTCTTAGTTTTAAAGATTTGGTTGTGTATCTCTTGTTTTATTGAATGAATACTTATATGATATGATTATTTTGTGTGTTGTGCTTGTTATATTGTACATATATCTCATTTCTTCAATAGCATTACTTGACATTTCTTCACTGCTGAAGAAACTGTCATCAGATAGCCGGATCCCTCCAAAACACCTAGACGGATCCCTCCTTGAAGGGAACCGTGGGATCCATGGTACAGAAGCACAAATTTCTACTAACTTGAGTTTTATTTGCAGGAAATTTGCACTATACTCTTGTTTTCTAACCTTTACTTTGTAGATTTTCAAAATACACATGAAGATTTTGACACCATAAAGCTAGGGGGAGCTTTGTGTCAAACGATATTGCAAGACATTTGCAACATTAATCCATTTTTGGATTATACTTCATGATACCCCATTGCATATTTGCAATATTCAAGGGGGAGCACGTTTTCGTCACTTAGACGAACCATTTGCAACATTAATTAGTTTACTTTACGTTATGTCTTTGACGCCCTTTCAAAGGGATGGACTCGTCAAGGGGGAGTTAAGACGAGTACCATTCCCGTCACTTGCTCTCTTTACATTTTTACATAACTTTTCTTATAAAAATTGTGTTAGTTTCTTTTAACACTTTTTGTTTCGACAAAAAAGGGGAGAAGAAAGTAAAAACTACAAATTCAAACTTTTACGAATTTTAGCTTTTCCTAAAATAATTTTATGTTTTGTCATCAACAAAAAGGGGGAGATTATTAATACAAATAAGCCGTAAAAACGTTTATTTATATTTTACGATCTTCTAATGTTTTGTCGATAACAAACGTAAAATCATTTTAACGAAACAAATAGAATACGTAAATAGTTTGAGTTAATAGTTTACTAACACACTTACGTTTTCACATAAAACACTAAAACAAGCATAAGTGTTTTTATGATATATATGTACAACAACTAATGTTTACATATTGGGTTAGCACATACTTAAACTAAGTATACTAAAATGGGTAAAAACATGTAAATACTAAAAATGGGTAAAAATATGTTAATACTAAAATGGGTAAAAACTAGCTAATGGTATTGACCCATAACCCATGGTTTTATATATACCACTTAACCAAGTTCATTGTATCTAGATAGAAAACCATGGATTAACCCATAACCCATGACCCATAACCAAAAATGCCCATGGGCAAAGAGGAGCGTTCCACGGATCCCTAGCTTTGTGCTAGCCAGATCCCTTGTGGAAGGGATCCGTGGGATCCGGGGAACATTAGAGAATTTTCTCTATAAATAGTGAGCCATTTTTTTCCTTTTAGCTCACCACTTCATATATACTCTCTTCAAGTTTTTAGATCTCTCTAACCTCAGATCCAAGAGATCTATGTAGTTTGTCTTTTGTTTTTGTGTGATCTTCTAGGTTCCTCTTAAAGGAGAGATCACCACTTCTTGAAGACGTGCAAGCTCAAGTCCATGAGTTGCCATGCTTCGTCATCATCAAGACAACTAAGGTTCTCTTGTTGATAGTTCTTCCTCTCTCCATAGATGTTGGATTGAAGGCATTAGTGAAGAATGCCGAAAGTGTCAAGATGAAAGCATTAGTGAAAGGTGCTTCTCTTCCGTGTCAAAGCATAAGTGAAGAATGCTAAAGGTGTCAAGACGAAGGCATTAGTGAACGGTTCCAAGCGTTGTATCAAAGGCATTAGTGAAAGATGCCGAAGAATCAAATTAAGTCGCATTTGGGAAGAATTCCTAGGTTGTATAATCGATGAGGTGCATCGTTATACACATAAGTATTTATTTATTTCCAAGGATTGTGATATCCTTGATGATGGTGTAACAAGGAGTTGATCTCCTTGATATTAGGTGTTGTGTTGTGAAGGGTAGTAGTTCCTCCATAGTAATAGAACTAGGTGCTTAGCCTAGTACCTAATAAAGGGTAGGCGACATTGTGATAGGATTAGTTCTCCTTGGTGTGAAAGACCTCGGTGGTTAGCCTAGCACCGTATAAAGGGTAGGCGACGTTGTGATAGGTGTGGTTCGCCTTGGTGTGAAAGAACTCGGTATTTAGCTTTGTACCGGAAAAAGGTTAAGCGACGTTGTGAAGGCTTCTCCGTCATAAGGAGATTGGTGTAGTGATTACGAACTCTCGAGTAGGTGACTCGGGGAGTGGAGTAGGGCAAGGAAGGTGTCCTTGTAGCCGAACCACTATAAATAACTTGTGTCGTGGTGATGTGCTTCTTACTCTTTATCTTACATTACACGTTTATATATCTATCTATCAACGTCCAACATAAACAACTAAATAGATTGACATAAGTCGATCTAAATATTTAAAAGGAAGTTTTAAATTGGTAAAACTATTCAACCCCCCCCCCTTCTAGTTTTCCACATATAGTTGCCACAAAACCCATTCGGTCGGATCGGGCACAGGTGAATCGGCGACGTGTTAAGTTGTCGGAGTTGCACCGGTGGGATCCAAAAGAAAGGAGAAGGGTGTGAGTGATAGTGAATAGGGTGGGTCGGACAAAAATACATCAACTTATAATTTGGGCTTGGACGAATCGGGTTGCAAACAAAAAACGGACTCCAAAGCCCACTGAATGTTAGTTTTAGGGAGAATTGCATATATACCCACTAAAACTTAAAAACCTGTATATTTTCTCAAAATAGAAGTTTTCAATGCATGATGTACAATGCAATTTAAGCATGTTTTGGGTATATATGTGATGAGTGTCTAAATACTCATCATTTTTGTTCCTTCTACACTGCAAAAACATTTAAAAACACTCAGAAATGCTTCAAAATAAGTTAAAAATATCCTCGAAGTGTGTTTTGTGTCTTGCAGGTACAAAAGGATTGAAAACAGAGAAAAAACGGACAAAATCGAGCAAAAATCATAAAAGTGCTGAGAAGCCGATGCCGGGTTGTGATTTTCTACGATTGTTGATCAATTTAAGACCGAACACGTTTTTAGAGTGGGAAAAGCAACCGTCCTTAAACCTAAACCAAAACCAAAATCACCATTTTACCCGTCCCCGATACCCAAATAAACCTTTCTTTTTCTACTTATAACCATTATCCAATAAATAAACTACCTTCCCTTTTACCCAATTCCCACTTTTATCCATTCTTACCCAAGTCAACACTCAATCCCAGAACAAAACCCATCTCCTTACTCACTCCCCTGCAACACTCAACTACCCATCCCATGTTTCCCACTCACAGAAGCAAACACAGAAGAAGAGACAAGATGAAGACCCTTTTAGTTGTAGTATATAAATAGTCATGTATGCCATTGATAGAGGCAGTCTTAGTTTTAGTTTTTTTTTATTTTCCAGTCTAGACTCCTTAGTTCTAGCTCCATTTTAAGTTCATTGTAACCTTTAATTTTTAATGAAAGTTATTTTCAGTTGTTAGTCCATTTTATTAAGTTTATTCTGTTTTTAAATTGCTTTATGTTCGTAAAATCTGTCTCAAGTGAAGTCTAATTTGCAAAAGTTGTTACGAGTTTGTAAAAGCTTACTCGATTCCTGTGTTTAAGTTTGCAAAACAGCTCTTTTTCCAGTATTCATTGTTAGAAATCTGCCTTCAAAAGTAGTGTTTGGATTGGTTAGTTTGGTGGGTCTATAACCCACCTTGACCCATTTTGACTCTTGACTCAATCATAGTTAGTGTTTTTAACAAGTTTTTCAAGTTGTTAATTTGAATTGGATTGAAAATTGTTTTTACAAATTTTGTTTTATTTATTTTTACTGATATTGTAGGCTGTCACAGCAGCCTACTTCCTTCTTTTTATGCTTAGATTTAGGTGATTTTAGATTAGGTTCAGGATTGGTTATTTGTTGCAATTAGTAGTTGGATTGATAGTTTGCATGATTGTGTGTTTTACTTAGGATTTAGAGCTTTTATAGTAGCTTAATTTGGCTTTGTGAAACTGCCCACAATTAGAACCCCACGCAACAACACCCCAACTGCTTTCTTTTAGCATCATTTTAGGTAGGTTACCTTTAGAATTAGAATTTGACTTTTATGTTATAATTGGTTAGTAGTGTGAATTTAATATTTCTGGACTTAATTTGGATATTGGAGCTTAATTACTTGCTTGTTTTAGAGCTTGAAAGCTGCTCTTGTACCCTTTTTATGTTCTGTCTCAGTCCACAGATCCCACAACAGCAGCTAAACAGGTTGTTGATCTTTTTTTTTAGCTTTTTAGATTGTGCTTTTAAGCTTATTTTAATCACCTTAGGTGCTTGTTACTGCATTAGATTAGGTTCAACTACTCTTAGCTTATTTAAGATATTAGTGCTTATCAGAGTTGAGTAGAATTGCTTATGTTCCTGTATTCTTAGCCTAAGGATCCCCTAGATTAGTCATGATGCCAACTGCTTACCCTTGTTATAGTTAGCTTATTTGATGTAGACTTTGCTTATGTCATTAGATCTTGCTTATTTATTCATCATTGGTCTACCTTTCCTGCTTATTGTTCTCATTTTGTGCTAAAGAGTGCTGTTCAGGGGTGTTTGTTTGGTTGGGTCCTGCCCATGACAGCAGCTTGTAAGCTGTCATAACAGCTTATTTTGATCTTGCAAGTTTAAGTTTTTTTTTTTTGTAAAAAGTCCTTATTATTGTCTATTAATCAAGTCTTTAAAAGAAAATCCAAAAAAATAAATAAATGAATAAATAAATAATAAAGCGACCAAAAACGTGGAGGACAAGAATCGAACCTTCGACCCCCTGACCTCCTGCCCCACGATCAGCACCAACACAACACTCCTACACCAATTGCCCTTGGGACTTTGTTTGGTTATTGTTTTTGCAAAGTGATTTTTGCAAAACTTTGTGGAATTTTCACAGATTCGTTATAAGTCCATTTGAGCTGAAATTTGGGATACAAGATCTTTGGTTGGTGATCTATAGCTAGGTATTTTTAGTTTATTTTTGTGATTTTTCTAGATAGCTTAATATAGTGCTTAAAGTAGGGCCTTAGAGGCCGTTTGGCATATAGTTATTAAAATCTGGTCGGTCGCTTTTTTTCTGTAACTTGTGCTTTTTAGGTCCCAATCAGTTGCATTAGCTCAATTTAGGTTAGATTTAGGCTGTAGTAGCCTTTGGTAATTTTTAGAGCTTTTTAGCTTATTTTTAGCTTATTAGCAAACTGTTTATTTGCCCAATTCAGCTTATTAGTGGGCTTATCTAACCTTTTATATTTTTCCCAGGCTTAGTATAATATTTTAGATTTTCCTGTAAAGTTTCATATTTTTTACTGTTCATTTGTTATTTTTCTTAATTTTAATTAGTTTTAAATAGTTTTAAATTAATAATAAATAGATAAAAAGCATAATAAATATATTTTCAGTTTTAAAATTAGTTTTATAATATTTTAGATTTTTCTAAGTTCTAATTTCATTTTTCTAAGTTAATTTTATATTTTCTTGTATTTTAGTGCATTTTAAATAATTAACAAATAGTTTTTAATTAATAAAAATTAGATAAATAGTCATAAAAATAATTTTGTTTTTCCAATAATTTTCTAGTATAATTAGGATTGTAAAAATATATTTTCTATATCCGTAGGTATTTTACTTCTTTATTTTCACGTTTTATTTCGTACGTTACGTAGTTTTTAATTTAAACGTACATTTTAGGTTTTAAACGTTAATCAATTTTAAAACTAGTGATAGCGTTTATTTAATATAATTTATCATTTTAATTTTCTTTAATTTGCATTTAAGCCCCTGTAATTTACAAACTTTGTCTTTAGGTATAATTATTCCATATTCACAAACCTTTTCCCGTTCATTATCACCCGATCACTAAACGTTTGATTATTCAGTCGCACAGCTCGTTGGGACTTAATGACCCGGGGAAACACTAAACTCCTCTAGATCTTCATTGCGTTGCCTCCTGAGCTGTTTGAAGTTTGTTACGGTTGGCCATTCACAAGTGGTCAGCTTGTGTGATAAAACTTGACGGTTCGGGGGCGATCAAATTTTGGCGCCGCTGCCGGGGAGCTGTGCTAATTATCTTACGTTTAGCAGATTAGTGATTTGAATATTCACTCCTTGTTCATACCATCTATATATGTTTATATTTTCTTATAAAAATCCAAAAATCCAAAAACATTTTAAAATCAGTTTTCAACAAACACAAAAACCCAAAAAGATTTTTCTTTCTTATTTTACAAAATGTTTTTCAAAAATACCAAAAATATTCCTCTTTACCCTCTTACCCTTTTTGATTCTTTATCCCTTCACCCTCTATCCATTTGATTCTAACTTCTTCTATTCTCATGGAATCTCTCGACTCGACGAATTCGGAACGAATTTGAAAAACTTCATACTTTATCACAAATGTCAAGAATTCGTGTTGTTCGTGATGATCCATTAATTCTGCGTAGGGAAATGGAACGAGAAACCGGGTGACAAAGGACCAGGTACTTCCCTCTGATAATGGAAGTGCTAAATACGTCCAACCTACGGTTATCCAAAGATCTAACCCCTCAATTGCTCCTAAGCCGTCTAAAATTGATCCTAAACTTTCACAATTTATGGTTAAAAGCAATCATGCAGAATTTAGACCGGTGACTAGCAAGAATGACTTG
The DNA here is from genome assembly GCA_910596185.1 of Chrysanthemum makinoi. Lineage (NCBI taxonomy): Eukaryota > Viridiplantae > Streptophyta > Magnoliopsida > Asterales > Asteraceae > Chrysanthemum > Chrysanthemum makinoi. The sequence continues at coordinate 225,437,311 of OU343223.1, read as the reverse complement.
CCTAATCTTCACGTTTCTCAAGAACCAGAGACCATAACGAAGTGGTGGAAATTGCTAGCTCTCAGAGCACACCACTTGTCCCACCTCCGGATTTTTCAAACTGTTCTTCGAGACTTGATAGTCATTCGGATCACCATGTTGGTTTTGTTGATTCTTTGAATGAACCGATTCCTTCTCATAACTCTCAAATGGAATCGTTTATTCCTTGTGTCGGTTGTGGTGAGCCTCTTTTTGGTTCACCATGTCGCTGGTGTACGTGTGTACAGTGTGGTAATGATATTCGGAACGGAGTTGTTTGTTTTGTGGTTCGAGGAATTCATTTGATTATGATCCTAATCCGAACTCATTTAACGGACCCTCAAATTTTTCCAATTACCCACCACAGCCCGACTTATCTTCATATAATCAACATATCTGCTGTGAATTTTGTGGAGGTCCTCACCAAGGATTTGAGTGTCAATCCGGAAACACGTTTGTCTATGAACAGTTTTCCGATGATGCTCAGAACTTTGGTTATGACCAATATCCATATAATTCGCCAATCCATGCTCAACAGCTTTTATGTTGTGAGAATTGTGGAGGTCCTCACGATAATTTTCAATGTCAACCGTGGAATCAAAATTACTATACTTTCGGTTTTGACAATTTCCAACCTCCACAGCACCATACGGTTCAAACTCCACCCGAGCCGTTGCCTAAAGAAATTTCCCAAGATTTTGAAACCGCAATGAAAACACTTGATGATATAATTCAAAACTTTAAGAATCAAGTGAATGGTGAAAAACCATGGGAGAATTGCTAGCCGAAGAACGAGAGGCTCGCAAATCTAGGGAAGAATTATTAATCCTAGAGCATGCAGCTCTAAGGCGTTCCCAATTTCTTAAGGCAGCTCTATATGATGATGACGAGGAGAGTTTTTATCCTTTAAAGAATATTATTTCTCAACTCCCTCAGTCAGTTGATATCCAGCAGTTGAGATTCCATCTCAAACAACTGCTATCACACCCGAAGCTCCTACTCACTCTCTGAACATGGGGGACGAGCATCTTGACACTGTTCCTGAAAAGGAATCGGACGAAGTCATAAAATCTAGTGTTGAGAACCTTGTCCCAATCCCGAGAGAGTCACAGGGAACTTCTGATCATATGTGTGATTCTTCTTCCCCTCTTGAGTGTTCAAAAGATCATTTTGAGACTTTCTCCAATTGTAGCGAAGATTGTGCATCATATGGAGACATCGAGTATGTTGAGGCATCACTTCCACAATCTGATGCTGATCATCTTCTTGAGGAGTTCACCGATGAACTCACTCACATCAATCCACTTTCATCGGAAAGTAATGATAGTCTTTTTGATTTCAAAGCCGATCTGGGAGAGACTGAAAGTCTCCTTGATAATGATCGTTCACTCACTTCTTATCCCAACAGTCCAATAGAGAATATTAATCACTTTGTTCCTGAAGCATTCAAAACAACTCTCACCAATCCTCTATTTGAATTCGAATCTGAATTCACCTTGATTTCTGACAATCCAATCTTTGACAAGGATAGTGATGAGTCCACAATGGAACAAGAGTTCACCAATTCACATCATGTGAATGATTCTCTTCATGAGGAGTTCGCCGGTGAACTCACTCATATCATGACTCCGCCGGAGTATGATCACTTGGATGGCAAAAATCATGATCGCGGGGAAAAGTTCTCAATCATGAGAGTTTGTATTTCTATGACAAATTTTCCAACCCTCCCTCCCGAGATGCTTTCCAAACCAAAGAGCTCAACCTATAAAATCCAAACGAGTGCAACTGCACTTGATCCTGAGGAAGAAGATCTTATCATGATCGTCATTATGACTTTCTTTCTTTCTTCACCTACCGGTGACTTCCTCTCTTCTTCACTCGTTCGGGAGTGAGGACACTATCTTTGACCCCGGCATTTTCATTTATCATCTGTGAGCCGGATCTGTGTATATCTCATCGGTGTGGAACTTTCACGTACTTCAATGTTTATCCAAACATCTTGAACGAAAGTCCGATGGAGATTGTTTTCCACTTTGCTTCCCCAAGAACAAATGAATACGGGGTCGAGTCAAGCTAGCGACTCGGTAATAAAAAACAGTAGTTAAACATGGGTTTTCACCCATGTGTACCACCCTAGTGTGGGGGAGTTGCCCCCCGCTGTTGTATATAAGTTTTCAAAAAAAAAAAAAAAAAATCATCACAAAAATAAAATAATGGCCGTAGTATTTCCCTTTTACGTCCTCAGTTTCGGCATAACAGCCGGTACTTTGAATATTGAGGGCAATATTCATTTCTAGTGTGGGGGGGAATTCTCACGAATTTTATCATGTAATTATACCACCCAATTCCCCCATTTTTGGCCAAAATTTTTTTTTTTTTGGAGTAAGTGTCTTGCACTTACTCAGCTTATGGTTATCAGTCCGCCATGTCTAATAAACAAAAGGATTGGCTAATCCAAGAGCAAACGGCTCTTGGTAAAGATATCTCAAATCCGTTGACGGCTTGCAATTTGCCCAAAATTGTATGGTGTTCAGCTCACCATATCTTTAATTAGTGAAAAGTTGGCTAGCGCGCAAGTTTATGGCTTGTGGTAAAGGCAGTTGGAAATCCATAATTGGTAATCAGCTCACCAAAGATATTTTATCTAAGAGTTGGCTAGTCCAGAAGCAAACGGCTTCTGGTAAAGACAAATCAAATCCGTTGGAAGCTGGTGGTTTGCTCAAAATCACATGGTTATCAGTGTACCATAGTTCTTACTTGAAATGAAACATTTGGCTACTCCAGAAGTAATGGCTTTTGGTAAAGAGATTCAAATCCATTAAGTTTTCTCAAAAGATTGCTAGGGACTAGCAATAGTTTAGTGTGGGGGATTGATGAGTGTCTAAATACTCATCATTTTTGTTCCTTCTACACTGCAAAAACATTTAAAAACACTCAGAAATGCTTCAAAATATGTTAAAATATCCTCGGAGTGTGTTTTGTGTCTTGCAGGTACAAAAGGATTGAAAACAGAGAAAAAAACGGACAAAATCGAGCAAAAATCAGAAAAGTGTCTGAGAAGCCGATGCGGGTTGTGATTTTCTACTATTGTTGATCAATTTAAGACCAACACGCTTTTAGAGTGGGAAAAGCAACCGTCCTTAAACCTAAACCAAAACCAAAATCACCATTTTACCCGTCCCCGATACCCAAATAAACCTTTCTTTTTCTACTTATAACCATTATCCAATAAATAAACTACCTTCCCTTTTACCCAATTCCCACTTTTATCCATTCTTACCCAAGTCAACACTCAATCCTAGAACAAAACCCATCTCCTTACTCACTCCCCTGCAACACTCAACTACTCCATCCCATGTTCCCACTCACAGAAGCAAACACAGAAGAAGAGACAAGATGAAGACCCTTTTAGTTGTAGTATATAAATAGTCATGTATGCCATTGATAGAGGCAGTCTTAGTTTTAGTTTTTTTTTTATTTTCCAGTCTAGACTCCTTAGTTCTAGCTCCATTTTAAGTTCATTGTAACCTTTAATTTTTAATGAAAGTTATTTTCAGTTGTTAGTCCATTTTATTAAGTTTATTCTGTTTTTAAATTGCTTTATGTTCGTAAAATCTGTCTCAAGTGAAGTCTAATTTGCAAAAGTTGTTACGAGTTTGTAAAAGCTTACTCGATTCCTGTGTTTAAGTTTGCAAAATGCTCTTTTTCCAGTATTCATTGTTAGAAATCAGCCTTCAAAAGTAGTGTTTGATTGGTTTAGTTTGGTGGTCTATAACCCACCTTGACCCATTTTGACTCTTGACTCAATCATAGTTAGTGTTTTTAACAAGTTTTTCAAGTTGTTAATTTGAATTGGATTGAAAATTGTTTTTACAAATTTTGTTTTATTTATTTTTACTGATATTGTAGTCAAGCTGTTACAGCACCTACTTCCTTCTTTTATGCTTAGATTTAGGTGATTCTAGATTAGGTTCAGGATTGGTTATTTGTTGCAATTAGTAGTTGGATTGATAGTTTGCATGATTGTGTGTTTTACTTAGGATTTAGAGCTTTTATAGTAGCTTAATTTGGCTTTGTGAAACTGCCCACAATTAGAACCCCACGCAACAACACCCCAACTGCTTTCTTTTAGCATCATTTTAGGTAGGTTACCTTTAGAATTAGAATTCGACTTTTATGTTATAATTGGTTAGTAGTGTGAATTTAATATTTCTGGACTTAATTTGGATATTGGAGCTTAATTACTTGCTTGTTTTAGAGCTTGAAAGCTGCTCTTGTACCCTTTTTATGTTCTGTCTCAGTCCACAGATCCCACAACAGCAGCTAAACAGGTTGTTGATCTCTTTTTTTTAGCTTTTTAGATTGTGCTTTTAAGCTTATTTTAATCACCTTAGGTGCTTGTTACTGCATTAGATTAGGTTCAACTACTCTTAGCTTATTTCAGATATTAGTGCTTATCAGAGTTGAGTAGAATTGCTTATGTTCCTGTATTCTTAGCCTAAGGATCCCCTAGATTAGTCATGATGCCAACTGCTTACCCTTGTTATAGTTAGCTTATTTGATGTAGACTTTGCTTATGTCATTAGATCTTGCTTATTTATTCATCATTGGTCTACCTTTCCTGCTTATTGTTCTCATTTTGTGCTAAAGAGTGCTGTTCAGGGGTGTTTGTTTGGTTGGGTCCTGCCCATGACAGCATCTTGTAAGATGTCATAACTTGCTTATTTTGGTCTTGCAAGTTTAAGTTTTTTTTTTTTTGTAAAAGTCCTTATTATGTCTATTAATCAAGTCTTTAAAAGAAAATCCAAAAGAAAAAATAAATGAATAAATAAATAATAAAGCGACCAAAAACGTGGAGGACAAGAATCGAACCTTCGACCCCCTGACCTCCTGCCCCACGATCAGCACCAACACAACACTCCTACACCAATTGCCCTTGGGACTTTGTTTGGTTATTGTTTTTGCAAAGTGATTTTTGCAAAACTTTGTGGAATTTTCACAGATTCGTTATAAGTCCATTTGAGCTGAAATTTGGGATACAAGATCTTTGGTCGGTGATCTACGCTAGGTATTTTAGTTTATTTTGTGATTTTTCTAGATAGCTTAATATAGTGCTTAAAGTAGGGCCTTAGAGGCCGTATGGCATATAGTTATTAAAATCTGGTCGGTCGCTTTTTTTCTGTAACTTGTGCTTTTTAGGTCCCAATCAGTTGCATTAGCTCAATTTAGGTTAGATTTAGGCTGTAGTAGCCTTTGGTAATTTTTAGAGCTTTTTAGCTTATTTTTAGCTTATTAGCAAACTGTTTATTTGCCCAATTCAGCTTATTAGTGGGCTTATCTAACTTTTTATATTTTTCCCAGGCTTAGTATAATATTTTAGATTTTCCTGTAAAGTTTCATATTTTTTACTGTTCATTTGTTATTTTTCTTAATTTTAATTAGTTTTAAATAGTTTTAAATTAATAATAAATAGATAAAAAGCATAATAAATATATTTTCAGTTTTAAAATTAGTTTTATAATATTTTAGATTTTTCTAAGTTCTAATTTCATTTTTCTAAGTTAATTTTATATTTTCTTGTATTTTAGTGCATTTTAAATAATTAACAAATAGTTTTTAATTAATAAAAATTAGATAAATAGTCATAAAAATAATTTTGTTTTTCCAATAATTTTCTAGTATAATTAGGATTGTAAAAATATATTTTCTATATCCGTAGGTATTTTACTTCTTTATTTTCACGTTTTATTTCGACGCTATTTAGTTTTTAATTTAAACGTACATTTTAGGTTTTAAACGTTAATCAATTTTAAAACTAGTGATAGCGTTTATTTAATATAATTTATCATTTTAATTTTCTTTAATTTGCATTTAAGCCCCTGTAATTTACAAACTTTGTCTTTAGGTATAATTATTCCATATTCACAAACCTTTTCCCGTTCATTATCACCCGATCACTATACGTTTGATTATTCAATCGCACAGCTTCGTTGGGACTTAATGACCGGGAAACACTAAACTCCTCTAGATCTTCATTGCGTTGCCTCTCGAAAGCTTTTTGAAGTTTGTTACGGTTGGCCATTCACAAGTGGTCAGCTCGTGTGACAAAACTTGACGGTTCGGGCGATCAATTTTGGCGCGTGCCGGGGAGCTGTATAATTATCTTACGTTTAGCGATTAGTGATTTGAATATTCACTCCTTGTTCATACCATCTATATATGTTTATATTTTCTTATTAAAATCCAAAAATCCAAAAACATTTTAAAATCAGTTTTCAACAAACACAAAAACCCAAAATGATTTTCTTTCTTATTTTTACAAAATGTTTTTCAAAATACCAAAAATATTCCTCTTTACCCTCTTACCCTTTTTGATTCTTTATCCCTTCACCCTCTATCCATTTGATTCTAACTTCTTCTATTCTCATGGAATCTCTCGACTACTGACCATTTCGAACGAATTTGAAAAACTTCATACTTTATCACAAATGTCAAGAATTCGTGTTGTTCGTGATGATCCATTAATTCTGCGTGGGGAAATGGAACGAGAAACCGGGGTGACAAAGGACCGGTACTTCCCTCTCGATAATGGAAGTGCTAAATACGTCCAACCTACGGTTATCCAAAGATCTAACCCTCAATTGCTCCTAAGCCGTCTAAAATTGATCCTAAACTTTCACAATTTACGGTTAAAAGCAATCATGCAGAGTTTAGACCGGTGACTAGCAAGAATGACTTGCCTAATCTTCACGTTTCTCAAGAACCCGAACCGAGACCATAACGAAGTGGTGGAAATTGCTAGCTCTCAGAGCACACCACTTGTCCCACCTCCGGATTTTTCAAACTGTTCTTCGAGACTTGATAGTCATTCGGATCACCATGTTGGTTTTGTTGATTCTTTGAATGAACCGATTCCTTCTCATAACTCTCAAATGGAATCGTTTATTCCTTGTGTCGGTTGTGGTGAGCCTCTTTTTGATTCACCATGTCGCTGTGTATGCGGTGTACAGTGTGGTAATGATATTCGAACGGGGAGTTGTTTGTTTTGTGGTTCGAGGAATCCATTTGATTATGATCCTAATCCGAACTCATTTAACGACCCCTCAAATTTTTCCAGTTACCCACCACAGCCCGCTTATCTTCATATAATCAACATAACTGCTGTGAATTTTGTGGAGGTCCTCACCAAGGATTTGAGTGTCAATCCCGAAACACGTTTGTCTATGAACAGTTTTCCAGTGATGCTCAGAACTTTGGTTATGACCAATATCCATATAATTCGCCAATCCAGGCTCAACAGTTTTATTGTTGTGAGAATTGTGGAGGTCCTCACGATAATTTTCAATGTCAACCGTGGAATAAAATTACTATACTTCCGGTTTTGACAATTTCCAACCTCCACAGCACCATACGGTTCAAACTCCACCTGAGCCGTTGCCTAAAGGAATTTCCAAGATTTTGAAACCGCAATGAAAACACTTGATGATATGATTCAAAACTTTAAGAATCAAGTGAATGGTGAAAAACCATGGGAGAATTGCTAGCCGAAGAACGAGAGGCTCGCAAATCTAGGGAAGAATTATTAATCCTAGAGCATGCAGCTCTAAGGCGTTCCCAATTTCTTAAGGCAGCTCTATATGATGATGACGAGGAGGGTTTTTATCCTTTTAAGAATATTATTTCTCAACCTCCTCAGTCAGTTGATATCCCAGCAGTTTAGATTCCATCTCAAACAACTGCTATCACACCCGAAGCTCCTACTCACTCTCTGAACACGGGGGACGAGCATCTTGACACTGTTCCTGAAAAGGAATCGGACGAAGTCATAAAATCTAGTGTTGAGAACCTTGTCCCAATCGAGAGAGTCACGGAACTTTGATCATATGTGTGATTCTTCTTCCCTCTGAGTGTTCAAAAGATCATTTTGAGACTTTCTCCAATTGTAGCGAAGATTGTGCATCATATGGAGACATCGAGTATGTTGCGGCATCACTTCCACAACTGATGTCGATCATCTTCTTGAGGAGTTCACCGATGAACTCACTCAAATCAATCCACTTTCATCGGAAAGTAATGATAGTCTTTTGATTTCAAAGCCGATCTGGGAGAGACTGAAAGTCTCCTTGATAATGATCGTTCACTCACTTCTTATCCCAATAGTCCAATAGAGAATATTAATCACTTTGTTCCTGAAGCATTCAAAACAACTCTCACCAATCCTCTATTTGAATTTGAATCTGAATTCACCTTGATTTCTGACAATCCAATCTTTGACAAGGATAGTGATGAGTCCACAATGGAACAAGAGTTCACAAATTCACATCATGTGAATGATTCTCTTCATGAGGAGTTCGCCGGTGAACTCACTCATATCATGACTCCGCCGGAGTATGATCGCTTGGATGGCAAAAATCATGATCGCGGGGAAAAGTTCTCAATCATGAGAGTTTGTATTTCTATGACAAATTTTCCAACCCTCCCTCCCGAGATGCTTTCCAAACCAAAGAGCTCAACCGATAACATCCAAACGAGTGCAAGCTTCACTTGATGAGGAAGAAGATCTTATCATGATCGTCATCATGATTTTCCTTCTTTTCTTCACCTACCCGGTGACTTCCTCTCTTCTTCACTCGTTCGGGAGTGAGGACACTATCTTTGACCCCCGCCATTTTCATTTATCATCGTGAGCGGATCTGTGTATATCTCATCGGTGTGGAACTTTCACGTACTTCAATGTTTATCCAAACATCTTGAACGAAAGTCCGATGGAGATTGTTTTCCACTTTGCTTCCCCAAGAACAAATGAATACGGGGTCGAGTCAAGCTAGCGACTCGGTAATAAAAACAGAGTTAAACATGGGTTTTCACCCATGTGTACCACCCTAGTGTGGGGGAGTTGCCCCCGCTGTTGTATATAAGTTTTCTAACATTAAAAAAAAAAAAAAAAAAAAAATCATCACAAAAATAAAATAATGGCCGTAGTATTTCCCTTTTACGTCCTCAGTTTCGGCATAACAGCCGGTACTTTGAATATTGAGGGCAATATTCATTTCTAGTGTGGGGAATTCTGCGAATTTTATCATGTAATTATACCACCCAATTCCCCCATTTTTGGCCAAAAATTTTTTTTTTTGGAGTAAGTGTCTTGCACTTACTCAGCTTATGGTTATCAGTCCGCCATGTCTAATAAACAAAAGGATTGGCTAATCCAGGAGCAAACGGCTCTTGGTAAAGATATCTCAAATCCGTTGACGGCTTGCAATTTGCCCAAAATTGTATGGTGTTCAGCTCACCATATCTTTAATTAGTGAAAAGTTGGCTAGCCCGCAAGTTTATGGCTTGTGGTAAAGGCAGTTGGAAATCCATAATTGGTAATCAGCTCACCAAAGATATTTTATCTAAGAGTTGGCTAGTCCAGAAGCAAACGGCTTCTGGTAAAGACTAATCAAATCCGTTGAAGGCGGTGGTTTGCTCAAAATCACATGGTTATCAGTGTACCATAGTTCTTACTTGAACTGAAACATTTGGCTACTCCGAAGTAATGGCTTTTGGTAAAGAGATTCAAATCCATTAAGTTTTCTCAAAAGATTGCTAGGGACTAGCAATAGTTTAGTGTGGGGATTGATGAGTGTCTAAATACTCATCATTTTTGTTCCTTCTACACTGCTGCAAAACATTTAAAAACACTCAGAAATGCTTCAAAATATGTTAAAAATATCCTCGGAGTGTGTTTTGTGTCTTGCAGGTACAAAAGGATTGAAAACAGAGAAAAACGGACAAAATCGAGCAAAAATCAGAAAAGTGCTGAGAAGCCGATGCCGGGTTGTGATTTTCTACGATTGTTGATCAATTTAAGACCGAACACGTTTTTAGAGTGGGAAAAGCAACCGTCCTTAAACCTAAACCAAAACCAAAATCACCATTTTACCCGTCCCCGATACCCAAATAAACCTTTCTTTTTCTACTTATAACCATTATCCAATAAATAAACTACCTTCCCTTTTACCCAATTCCCACTTTTATCCATTCTTACCCAAGTCAACACTCAATCCCGAACAAAACCCATCTCCTTACTCACTCCCCTGCAACACTCAACTACCCATCCCATGTTTCCCACTCACAGAAGCAAACACAGAAGAAGAGACAAGATGAAGACCCTTTTAGTTGTAGTATATAAATAGTCATGTATGCCATTGATAGAGGTCTTAGTTTTTTTTTTTATTTTCCAGTCTAGACTCCTTAGTTCTAGCTCCATTTTAAGTTCATTGTAACCTTTAATTTTTAATGAAAGTTATTTTCAGTTGTTAGTCCATTTTATTAAGTTTATTCTGTTTTTAAATTGCTTTATGTTCGTAAAATCTGTCTCAAGTGAAGTCTAATTTGCAAAAGTTGTTACGAGTTTGTAAAAGCTTACTCGATTCCTGTGTTTAAGTTTGCAAAACAGCTCTTTTTCCAGTATTCATTGTTAGAAATCTGCCTTCAAAAGTAGTGTTTGGATTGGTTAGTTTGGTGGGTCTATAACCCACCTTGACCCATTTTGACTCTTGACTCAATCATAGTTAGTGTTTTTAACAAGTTTTTCAAGTTGTTAATTTGAATTGGATTGAAAATTGTTTTTACAAATTTTGTTTTATTTATTTTTACTGATATTGTAGGCTGTCACAGCAGCCTACTTCCTTCTTTTTATGCTTAGATTTAGGTGATTTTAGATTAGGTTCAGGATTGGTTATTTGTTGCAATTAGTAGTTGGATTGATAGTTTGCATGATTGTGTGTTTTACTTAGGATTTAGAGCTTTTATAGTAGCTTAATTTGGCTTTGTGAAACTGCCCACAATTAGAACCCCACGCAACAACACCCCAACTGCTTTCTTTTTGCATCATTTTAGGTAGGTTACCTTTAGAATTAGAATTTGACTTTTATGTTATAATTGGTTAGTAGTGTGAATTTAATATTTCTGGACTTAATTTGGATATTGGAGCTTAATTACTTGCTTGTTTTAGAGCTTGAAAGCTGCTCTTGTACCCTTTTTATGTTCTGTCTCAGTCCACAGATCCCACAACAGCAGCTAAACAGGTTGTTGATCTCTTTTTTTTAGCTTTTTAGATTGTGCTTTTAAGCTTATTTTAATCACCTTAGGTGCTTGTTACTGCATTAGATTAGGTTCAACTACTCTTAGCTTATTTCAGATATTAGTGCTTATCAGAGTTGAGTAGAATTGCTTATGTTCCTGTATTCTTAGCCTAAGGATCCCCTAGATTAGTCATGATGCCAACTGCTTACCCTTGTTATAGTTAGCTTATTTGATGTAGACTTTGCTTATGTCATTAGATCTTGCTTATTTATTCATCATTGGTCTACCTTTCCCGCTATTGTTCTCATTTTGTGCTAAAGAGTGCTGTTTCAGGGTGTTTGTTTGGTTGGGTCCTGCCCATGACAGCATCTTGTAAGCTGTCATAACAGCTTATTTTGGTCTTGCAAGTTTAAGTTTTTTTTTTTTGTAAAAGTCCTTATTATTGTCTATTAATCAAGTCTTTAAAAGAAAATCCAAAAGAAAAAATAAATGAATAAATAAATAATAAAGCGACCAAAACGGAGGACAAGAATCGAACCTTCGACCCCTGACCTCCTCGCCCCACGATCACGACCAACACAACACTCCTACACCAATTGCCCTTGGGACTTTGTTTGGTTATTGTTTTTGCAAAGTGATTTTTGCCAAACTTTGTGGAATTTTCACAGATTCGTTATAAGTCCATTTGAGCTGAAATTTGGGATACAAGATCTTTGGTTGGTGATCTACAGCTAGGTATTTTTAGTTTATTTTTGTGATTTTTCTAGATAGCTTAATATAGTGCTTAAAGTAGGGCCTTAGAGGCCGTATGGCATATAGTTATTAAAATCTGGTCGCGAGCTTTTTTTCTGTAACTTGTGCTTTTTAGGTCCCAATCAGTTACATTAGCTCAATTTAGGTTAGATTTAGGCTGTAGTAGCCTTTGGTAATTTTTAGAGCTTTTTAGCTTATTTTTAGCTTATTAGCAAACTGCTTATTTGCCCAATTCAGCTTATTAGTGGGCTTATCTAACTTTTTATATTTTTCCCAGGCTTAGTATAATATTTTAGATTTTCCTGTAAAGTTTCATATTTTTTACTGTTCATTTGTTATTTTTCTTAATTTTAATTAGTTTTAAATAGTTTTAAATTAATAATAAATAGATAAAAAGCATAATAAATATATTTTCAGTTTTAAAATTAGTTTTATAATATTTTAGATTTTTCTAAGTTCTAATTTCATTTTTCTAGGTTAATTTTATATTTTCTTGTATTTTAGTGCATTTTAAATAATTAACAAATAGTTTTTAATTAATAAAAATTAGATAAATAGTCATAAAAATAATTTTGTTTTTCCAATAATTTTCTAGTATAATTAGGATTGTAAAAATATATTTTCTATATCCGTAGGTATTTTACTTCTTTATTGTCACGTTTTATTTCGCACGTTACGTAGTTTTAATTTAAACTACATTTTAAGTTTTAAACGTTAATCAATTTTAAAAATAGTGATAGCGTTTATTTAATATAATTTATCATTTTAATTTTCTTTAATTTGCATTTAAGCCCCTGTAATTTACAAACTTTGTCTTTAGGTATAATTATTCCATATTCACAAACCTTTTCCCGTTCATTATCACCCGAGTCACTAAGCGTTTGATTATTCATCGCACGCTTCGTTGGGACTTAACGACCCGGGAAAACACTAAACTCCTCTAGATCTTCATTGCGTTGCCTCCTGAACTGTTTGAAGTTTGTTACGGTTGGCCATTCACAAGTGGTCAGCTTGTGTGATAAAACTTGACGGTTCGGGGGCGATCAATATGCAAATATGCAAGTTTTAGTGGGTATATATCCAACCGCTTCTTTTCTTTATCTTTACCATCACTCGCTCCTCATAACCACCAACCAAGCACCCCCTTAATCATGTTCACTTTCAGCAAGACTACGATATAATGTGGGATTAGTCACCAAAGCACCATCATCCCCTAGTTTAGACTCAGTGTCAACCGAAGTCCGACTAGAGTTACAACCAAACATGTGAGCACGCTCTAGTATCTCTATAGCATACTTGCGCTGAGACAGAAACATCCCTGAAGGATCACGTGTAACAGAAATACCCAAAAAATAATTTAGTGATCCCAAATCTGTCATAGAGAACTCCTTATGCAAAGATGTAATAATACAGTGTAGTAATCCATCAGAAGAAGCAGCCAGAACAATACCATCAACATATAATAAAAGATAAGTAGTGTCAGACCCCTGGTGATAGATCAATAAGGAGGAGTCACAACGACTATGTGTAAATCCAATCCCAAGAACATAGGTAGCAAAACGCTGGAACCAAGCCCGGGGAGCTTGTTTCAACCCATATAGTGACCTATGTAACAAACAAACATAATCTGGATGCTCAGTATCTCGAAAACCAGGAGGTTGGTGCATGTAAACAGTTTCTGCCAGATCCCCATGCAGAAAAGCATTCTTAACATCGAGCTGATGAACAGGCCAATGTCGAGAAGCCGCCAGACTAAGAACTGTCCGTATAGTGCCAGGTTTAACAACCGGGCTAAAAGTCTCATCATATTGTGTATCTCATTGTTTTGTATTTATACGTTTAGTCAAGACTAATCTTAACCTAATATAATAATACTTAGGCAACAAGAAAACAATTCTAGTCCCTTTCAAACATTGATCGGCTGATCATAAGCTTTCAATGGGCTTATGGTTTGCTTTGGGCTATTACACTAATTAACAAGTAGTCAAGTATATCACCTATTAATTGTATAAGCCTATATGTTAATATTGCGTCTAACGTATAACTAATGATCATTAAATATTTTGTGAAACATATTATATATTTAATAAATATAAACGAGGTACATATATTAAAGAGTAAATTACACCGTTCGTCCTTGTGGTTTGCGTTGACCGCAGGAGTTCGTCCTTTGACCAAAAAAGTTGCACCGTTCATCCTTAAGTGACAAACGTTATGCGCCATTAGTCCCTCCCTCTAACGGAGCCCACTAACGGTCGTTAAGTCTTGTTAACCTGAGGGTATAATCGTCATTTAAAAACCATAAGGACGAACAGGGGGGGGGGGGGGGGGTGGGGGTAGACGCTTTTGGACGGTTTTCCAAGGACGAACGGTGTAGTTTACACTTTTTGCAATACGTTCTGTTTTCTTACTTTTAACTTTTAAATCCGTTTTTTTTTTACTTTTTGTCCGTTTTCTTACGTTTATTTACGTTTTCATCCGTCTTTTATCTCTTTACGTTCTTCGTCCATTTTTTTTAGTTTTCATCCGTTTTTACATTTACTCCGTTTTTTACGTTTTCGTCGTTTCTTACGTTCATCCGTTTTTATCCGTTTTCATACGTTCTTGTCCGTTTTAATACGTTTTCTTCCGTTTTTCTAATAAACGTAATTAAAAAAAACTGACGAACGTAAAAAAAAAAAAGAGTAAATCGAAGAAAACAGAAAAACGTAAGAAAATGGACGAAAACGTAAGAAAATGGATGAAAAAGTAAAAAAAAGACGAAAACGTAAAAAAAAAAGAGTAAAACGTAAGAAAAACGAAAGAAAACGTATTAAAACAGACAAAAACGTATAAAAACGGATGAAAACGTAAAAAAACGGACGAAAACATAAAAAACGGAGTAAAGCGTAAAAAACGGATGAAAACATAAAAAATGGACGTAAACGTAAGAAAACAGACGAAAACGTAAATAAACATAAGAAAACGGACGAAAACGTAAAAAACGGCGTTAAAAGTAAGAAAACGTAAGAAAACGGACGAAAACGTAAAAAAAAGGACGAAAACGTAAGAAAACGGACGAAAACGTAAAAAAAGGGAAAAAAAGTGTAAACTACACCGTTCGTCCTTGCACCGTTCGTCCTTATGGTGTTGAAATGACGATTATACCCTCAAGTTAACAAGACTTAACGACCGTTAGTGGGCTCCATTAGAGGGTGGGACTAATGGCGCATAACGTTTGCCACTTAAGGATGAACGGTGCAACTTTTTTGGTCAAAGGACGAACTCTTGCGGTCAACGCAAACCACAAGGACGAACGGTGTAATTTACTCTATATTAAATATACAATAAACGTACTTTTCATGTATTTGTGTGTGCCCCCAATAGGCTCACACACTTCTAGTCGTTTACGTGTGTTTTAAACTCCCACAAACCAACACAGAGATGGTCATGGCGGCAGCGGTGGTGGCGACCGGTGACTGACGACAAGATTATCATGATCTGACTCGGGACAGTGAGGGGAACCTCCACTTTGTCTGAAGTGTTGGACCACGATGCTGGGAAATCGCCTGAACAGATAACGCAACAAGAATATCAACCGTAAGTTTCACATGCGCGTGGTGGCGCGTGGCGTCTCCAGATGGTGTCGGGATAGAGGGGTTTTGTATGGGAAATGGTGGTATATCTGGAGATGGTGTTGGATATGTGATAAAAGGAGAAGTAGTGATGCTAGGTTTTTAGAGAGAGAGAGTCATGGTAGAGCGACGGTGTTGATGAGAAAATTAATAAATTATCTCAATTGTCACTGTCATGGATTGATTCGTTTGGAGGACACTAACATTTTCTTTATTTTGATATCATCATTTAATTTGGTCCAATGCATGTAAAACCAGCGTTAAACCATTGAAAATTCATGACTCGTCTGTGGCTATCTGCAGCTCATCAAATATTTGAATGCAAACTCTAAGCATGTGAAAAAGTTTTGTTTTGTTTTGTTTTGTTTTGTTTTTTTTTTTTGTTTTTGTTTTTGTTTTTTGTTTTTGTTTTTTTTTCTCAATTAAGGGGTAGAGGTTTACGTCATTACATGTTTAAAAGAGTTTAGTGAGAGATCAGTGTTGCATGACTTCCATCTTGGGGACTTTTTAACATCATTGGGGTTCGTTTAGAAGTGGGTGCAGGAAGAGTTTAGTTGTGCAGCTTTTAGAGGCTATGTTTTTGGTTGCATTCCTCTAGATCTGTATCGCAAGTCAATGATACCCATTCAGAGTTGCATTCCTCTAGATCTGTATCGCAAGTCAATGATTTGATCCTCAATTGTTACGTAGTAGTTATTTTTGTTCACCATAAACTTTTACTTAGAAAGCACCTTCATCTCTTGATATGAGACTGCTGCTCGAACCCTCATGAGAATGATGATAATCTCTTTTGATTCTGCCAATAATGACCTTCCTTCATCTTGAGTTCATTTCTGCTTGTACAACCACCAAAATGCATATGTAATGTACTAATGTTTCCTTTTGTGTGACACACGCTTCAACCAGGATTTTGGCTGCCACTAGATGAAGACAGGATGCTGATGTGAAAGGTTGGCACATCATTAACTGGAGAGCTCTGTTCTGAGATGCTTTTATAGAATGATCTGAGTCCTGTACCTCGTTAATGATCAGTTGGACCTCCTTTTCTTAAACGGCATATAAATACATGACCCATGAGACATGAATCTATGATCAGCTGGAGTTCTTTCCGGAGAATGTTGAATAACTTTTACATATTTTTCATAAAATTTACTTGAGAATTATGAATGAAGTAAATAGTCAATGAGGATTTTTCTGTATGGAAGTCTTATTGATCAGCACTTTTTGAAACTGATGAGGCAAAGCAACAGTTTAAACATTTTCACTAATCATTCAACATAAGTTATCAATCTCAAGACATAGAAAAATATGGAAGATACATTCCTAAGATAAGCATATCCAAAAGATCAAAGCAAAATAACAACATAAGTTACTATTAACCTTTAAATTAACCAAATAGAACTAAGAAAGGATGAATAACTATCCAGCAAAAACCAATAGAACTAAGAACCAACGATGAAAAATCCTTTCAACAAGAAAAGGAAAGCAACAAATAAGAAAAATTAATCATCTATACAAGCCGAATTCAACTCCTGAAGAGGTATGACTATGAACAAAAACAATCAAAGACCAAAAGTTATGGGAACCAAAATTTCAAATCAACTCAATCTAGACATTCACGAGAATAGCCTAAACAGGTCAAAGGATTGTAGCGTGTCCATGAAGTGCATGCTCCCAAACCAAGTTGTGGGTTCAAGTCACGTGGACAATTGTGTGACAGTTTTTTTTCTTATTTTATTTTTTATTTTTTTAATTTTAACATTCAACTGGTCAATAAGAATGCTCGATTTTATTATGTATCAAAATAGAGCAATCTGATTGGCCCAAATTCTTTTTAATAAAATTGTTTTTGCAAAATACTTTCGAAATGATATAAAAAAATGAGTAATGGAGAGTACAACATAAGTTTTATAAAATTCAAAAGTTATCCAACCATCTTTGGATTATAAAAGTTCAATAGTTATTCAACCATCTCTGGATTATTATAAAATAGTCAAGAAAACCACGAAAGAAACGCATAAGTAGTTTTAATAATATCATGAAGAAAAAGACGAAACATGATATTCCGTCAACTTTATTTTCCTCTCAACATGATAAAATTTATAATGAGCAACTAGAAACGAGGAGTCGGCACAACTAGTAGAGGTGATTTCTTACGAACACTTATTCCGTTGATCTCACTCATGTCTAGTTCTTCCGGTTTTGCTTCGTTTGGCAATGCCAAATCATACTTGTACACTATGTTTGCTAAAACAAGCTCATTGATAACTATAGCAAACAGAGTTCCGGGACACCCTCTTCGCCCAGCACCAAATGGTAAAAATTCGAAGTTAAACCCTTTATAGTCAATAGAACTATTCAAGAACCTTTCTGGCTTGAAGGTGTCCGGTTCATCCCATAGGGAAGGATCTCTAGCTATTGCCCAAGCATTGATCATCACTTGGGTACCTTGGGCGATGTCGTACCCCATTATCTTGACATTTTCTCTTGATTCTCGAGGTACAAGTAGAGAGTGTAGTGTAACCGCAAGGCCTCTTTGACGACAGCTTTCAAGTAAGGCATTTCTTGTATATCATCCTCGGTGATCATGGATCTTCCTTGCGCTATTTTTTGTACCTCTGTTTGCAGCTTTTTCATGATCCGCGGGTTCCTTACTAGCTCACTTAGTGCCCATTCTATATTTGTGGATGTTGTATCAGCTCCACCAGAAAACACATCCTACAAGAAATATAAATTTTAAACAATGAGTACATTATAAGCTACACCCTTTCATATTAAAACACATTGTAATGCATGCATACAACATTGCTTTAGTTATATCTTATCATGATTTCGTAAAGAGAGATACAATAGATCTTACCAAGATGACAGCTTTAATGGTATCTCTTTCAAGCGTAAAATTGCTTGTGTTCCCTTTTTGGAGATCTAGCAAGACATCAACCAAATCTTTCCGTTGATCAACAATTTCATCAACCGTTTTGTTATTATTTATATGCTCTTCAATAATACCGTCAAGAAACTCGTCAAGTTCTTTAGCAACTCTATTTGTTCTTCCCACTAAACCACGCAACCAATCTACCCATGATAGCCATGGAATGTAACTCCCTATACTCAGAGTGCCAAGTAGGATCTGAAATCTTCCAAGCAAATCTATGAACTTTAAATAATCACCATATGTCCTTCCAAAGGCTACCTCACAAATTATGTCGTTAGTAAGCGAAACAATCATTTCACTTGAATTAACTACAGAACCACAACTTTTTCCCATCATTTGAATCATGCTAGTAGTTAATTTTTCTCTTATTTCTCGGAATGATTGAACCCGTTTATTACTTAAAAGATGGAGAACAGTAATGCTCTTGACCTGCCTCCAGTGCTCTCCATAGGGAGCAAATCCCATGTCCTTAGACCCATAAGTAAGTTTATCAGGAATATACAATTTTGGTCTACTTGAAAACACTAAATCATGGGTTTTCATGATCTCTCGAGCTGCTTCAGCCGAGGAAACTACCAAAACAGGTACGCTACCAAGGTGAATCAACACAAGTGGTCCATGTTTTCGGCTCAAATCTCGAAAAGACTGATGGTTGCTCGATCCTAGTTGGTGAAAGTTTCCAATGATTGGAAGCTTTGGTGGAGATGGTGGTGTGTGTTTTTTTGTTTTTGAGGCAGATGAGAGATACTTAAAAGGAATCAAAAGCAACAATACAAAGGAAAATAAGATCAGATGAAAAACAAGGAACTGAAAAGAGAGAAACATTGTTACAGCAATGCTTTTTAGCTAGGAAAATATAACTTGATTCCTAATACTGGTATATGTGCTACACACTATTATATATACTCAAAGTTATGGTTACCTATGATATTATATTATACTTTTACAACATTTTTATTCTTTAATAAGTAGTATTACAGTAATGTTATAACAAGATATTAGATATGCATAATATGGTATTTTATATTAATATCACTATAATCGTATTTTTAATAACTACCTTATAGTATTGTTATAATGTAGAATTCTTAAAATAGTAATAAATTAATATTTTATATTACAGTAATATACAATACTGATATGAGAATAAAGTTAATAGAATTCTTAAAAAGTACGTTGTATTGTATTGAGTTATTTTGGATCCATTTATTTTTGTACATTATGAGGAACTCATCTAAATCATCCAAAATATTTGATTTAAGAGACCAGATCAAACATTAAAAAACATTAACTTCCATTAAATTAAATGATTTGGATGATAGTAATTAATCCCTCAAAATATAAAGGATGAAGTGAGTTTTAATTAAAAAAGATGAAGTGTAATGGGTAGAAGTTAATATTTTTTTAATGTTTGATCTTATCCATTAGATCAAATGAATTAAATGATAGTGATTAATCCTTAAAAATATAAAGAAATAAGTGTCCCTAAATTAGATTTTCTCATACTAGACGATTACCCGTGCACAGCAACGGGATTTTATAGCGGCATATATAATGATATTTTGGTTAAGTGTTTTGTGAAACATTTGCGTAACCAAAATATTACTATAATTATTTGGCGCTATAAAATCTCGTTGTTATGGGTAATCGTTTAGTGATAATATACATGTACATATACACATACAAAAATCATATCTGAAACCGTGTCAATTCAATGTTTCAGTTCAATTAAAAAACATCTATTAGCTATACGTGTGAATTAAACCATGTAAACGAGTATGTAAGATTGAAAAGTATATGCATGTAATCAATATTGAAAAGTATTAAACCAGCTGTTACCACCGTGTATGTGCTAAACTATTTTTAACCAAGTTATTTATTTATTTATTTATTTATTTTATTTTTTTATGTTTTAAATTTTTTCAAAAGTAGAATAGGTATAGAACAAAATTAAAAGATTAATAGTTTTTTATTCATGCTTTTGAGTAGTTAAGATTGATAACTAAAATAAAAAAGATATATCAGAAAACATTAACAAATCGTATAAGATACTATTATATGATTAATATTAATAATTGTTTAATCTATTAACTTTTTTCTAAATAGCATATGTACATATCTCTTTTACAAAAATAATGTGTTTAATGTCATAATAAATATAAATACTAGTTTTAATGCTCGTGTACGGACGAGGTTTGGATATAAAATTTTAAGTAAGCGCTAATTTACCTATTGCGATTTTAGAGTAGATATTAATAGTTTAGAAGTAATCTCGAACACACACGAGCTTTTAATCTATATTATACTTTAAAAAAATAGTAGATAGGGATTTTTATGATTTATGTTTTGGGTTGATCATTGGTAGATGGGTTGAATGCCCGAAACACAATCAAAATAGCTTGTATTATACCACTGAAAAAAATAGCTTGTATAATATATATCATGGCAACTAAAACAAAGTTGTTTTACTAAGAAATCCAAACACACAAAACATGTAAATTGAAACTAAATTAAGCACTTTACCTAACATTATAAGCTGATGCATAGTTGTTGTTGGTGATTTTGCATCACCGATATTATTTAAGTGTAATGGATTGACTTAGTTGACCAATGAATAATTGTGATAAATGTTCAACAAGTCGGGGTTGTGCGGAGTGCACACTTGTATGACGTTATTATGATTATTATTCGGGGGCGAAGCCCCGAATGACGGTTTTGTTCATAACACACAAAACATATTCTCAAGTTTAAATCTGAGTTTTATCCGATTTGAGATTTCGGTAGAACCACCGAAATACTTCAATCTGATAGTGTTTACACGACTCTCAGATTACTGTGATCCAAATTTCCTAACAAAGATTGAAGTATTCTATGATCATGACGAACGGAGAATCTGTGAAGGACATGACGAGCAAGTTCGATAAGTTGGAAAAGTTTGAAGGGCAAGACTTTCGTTGCTGGCAAAAGAAGATGCACTTTCTTCTTACCACCCTAAAAGTTGTGTACGTTCTGAGTACACCCAGTCCGGAATGGGATGAGAATGACACTTTGGATACGACCAGGAAGAGGATGAAGTGGGAGAACGACGATTACATATGCCGTGGTCATATTATGAATGGTATGTCTGATTCCCTAATTGATATCTATCAAAACGCTGAATCTGCAAAAGCACTATGGGAGTCCCTAGAATCCAAATACATGGCAGAAGATGCTTCTGCAAAGAAGTTTCTTGTGAGTAATTTTATGAATTACAAGATGGTTGATACCAGGTCTGTCATGTAACAATATCATGAGATGTTAAGGATTCTGGGACAGTATACCCAACATAATTTGATGATGGATGAAGCCATCTCGGTTTTGATAAACTGCCTCCTTCCTGGAGAGAATTCAAACACGGTTTGAAACATAAAAAGGAAGAGTTAAATTTGGTTCAACTCGGTAGTTATCTACGAATTGAGGAAGGATTACGAAATCAGGAACTTGATAATAATCCTAAAGGAAAGAACCAAATTGGATCTTCTTCTGTTAACATGGTTGAAGGAGATGGAGTCAAAAATTCTAACAACAATTTTAACAACAACAAGAACAAAAGAAAGTTCAAAGGTGGTGATGATAAATTTGCCAACAAAAAGGGTACTTTGACTTGTTGGAAATGTAACAAGCCTGGTCATATGAAGAAGGATTGTCGCTCTAAAAAGGGCAATAATGGCGATGGTTCAAGTGGGTCTAAGGATCCTGATAAGCAACAAGGTTATAATTCTGATTTTGTACATAATTTTGATAATGTTTTACATTATGTTTCTGTAATTTCTGATGCATTTTATGTACAGGATTATGAAGTTTCTTGGTGGGTTGATTCGGGTGCAACAAGTCATGTTTGCAAGGATCTTCGTTGGTTTCAAGTATGTAATTCGATTGAAGATGGCTCATGTGTAAAGATGGGAAACGTTGCAACCGAACCAATCAAAGAAATAGGGCGTGTTTTATTAACTTTCACTTCTGGAAAAACTTTATGTTTAGATAATGTATTGTATGTACCCGGGATTTGAAAGAATCTTGTTTCTGAAATTGTGTTGAATAAGTTTGGCTACAAACAAGTGTTGGAAAGTGACAAGTATATCTTGTCAAGACATGGTTCATTTGTTGGATTTGGTTATGTATGTAATGGAATGATTAGATTAAGTTTGAATTATCCTTTGTTTAATGATTCCGCTTGTATGGTTACTTCTAGTCATAGCAATAGTTTAAGCAAATATGAATTATGGCATGCTAGACTAGGACATGTTCATTACAAGAGAATGAAAGATATGTCTAGAATGAGTTTAATACCTGCTTTTGATATGACACCAGAAAGTTGCAAGACTTGTATGTTAACAAAGATCACTAGACATCCTTTTAAGAGTGTTAACTGGAAAAGCAAAGTATTAGATCTCATACATAGTGATTTATGTGATTTTCTTGCCAATCCTTCACTAGGACATAATAAGTATGTCATTACTTTTATTGATGATGCATCTAGATATTGTTATGTCTATCTACTGCATACTAAACATGAAGCTCTAGATAAATTTAAAATTTATAAACAAGAAGTAGAACTTCAAAGACAAGATTTGATAAAGGTATTTCGTACTGATAGAGGTGGTGATTATTATGATCCAGTTTATTTTCAATCGACTGGAATAATACATCAAACCACGGCTCCTTACACGCCACAACAGAATGGTGTGGCTGAAAGGAAGAATAGGACTTTAAAGGATATGGAGAATTCCATGTTATCCTATTTTGGACTAAGTGAAGGGTTTTGGGGTGAGGCTATGTTGACAGGCTATTATATTCTGAATAGAACTCCAAACAAAAATAGCAAACAAACACCTTATGAAATTTGGACCAAGAAGGTACCAAATTTGACTTATTTGAGGGTTTGGGGTTGTAGAGCAGTTGCAAGATTAACTGAACCAAAAATGAAAAATCTGGGTGAGAAAGGTATAGATTGTATCTTCATTGGGTATGCCGAGCATTCCAAGTGTTATAGGTTTTATGTTATAGAACCTCATGATTATGTGTCGGTGAACTCTATAATAGAGTCAAGAGATGCAATATTTGATGAAGAACGGTTTACGTCTATACCTAGACCAAGAGGCATGATTCAGCCATCTTCGAGTAAGATAGCTGAAGATGATGTTGAAGGTACTGATGGTGTACCTGGGGCATCTGTTTCTAGGAAAAGCACTAGGACAAGAAAAGCTAAGTCTTTTGGGTCTGACTTTCAACTTTATTTAGTTGAAGGAACAAGAGATATGACTTTATCTCACTGTTAATATTGCCTCATTATTGAGGAGGATCCAAGGACTTTGAGTGAAGCAATGGCTTCTAGGGACGTTGCTTTCTGGAAAGAAGCAATTCAAAGTGAGATTGATTCGATCATGCAGAATGATAGTTGGGAAGTCACTGATTTGCCTCCTGGATGCAAAGCATTAGGAAGTAAATGGATCCTTAAAAGGAAGATGAAAGTGGATGGAAGCATAGACAAATATAAAGCCAGATTGGTTATCCAAGGCTTTAGACAAAAGGAGGGAATTGACTTCTTTGATACTTATGCTCCTGTTGCTAGAATTTCCACTATTAGATTGTTGTTAGCTCTTGCAGCTATACATGATCTAGTTATTCACCAAATGGATGTGAAAACTGCATTCTTAAATGGTGATTTGGATGAGGAAATTTACATGAAACAACCTGAAGGGTTTGTGATGCCTGGACATGAAAACAAGGTATGTAAATTGAAGAAATCATTGTATGGTCTGAAACAAGTACCAAAACAATGGCATCAAAAGTTTGATGATGTGGTCTTGTCTAATGGTTTTTCTTTAAACCAAGCTGACAAGTGTGTGTATAGCAAATTTGATGCTTCTGGTAAAGGAGTCATAATTTTCTTATATGTGGATGACATGTTGATCTTTGGTACTGACCAAGATCAAGTTGATAAGACAAAGGAATTCTTGTCATCTAATTTTGATATGAAAGATCTGGGGGAGGCTGGGGTGATTCTTGGTATTAGAATCAAAAGAGGAAACCATGGTATCTCTATTTCTCAATCACTATATATTGAGAAGATACTGACAAAGTTTAACTTTGCTAATTGTTCTCCTATTTATACTCTAGTGGATCCTACTGTGAAGTTTCGACCTAATAAAGGAACTCCAGTGTCTCAGCTAGAATACTTTAGAGCTATTGGATGTCTTATGTATGCCATGATTAGCACTAGACCAGATATAGCTTTTGCTGTAGGAAAGCTTAGCAGGTACACTAGCAATCCTAGTGCTCTACATTGGCAAGCTCTAGGTCGAGTATTTCAGTATTTGAAAGGAACCATGGATTATGGTTTGACTTATAGTGGTTATCCTTTTGTTTTAGAAGGTTATTCTAATGCCAGTTGGATTAATAACATGGAGGATCACTCATCTACGAGTGGTTGGGTATTCCTTCTTGGAGGAGGTGCTATTTCTTGGGCTTCAAAGAAACAGACTTGTATTACAAACTCAACTATGGAGTCTGAATTTTTTGCTTTAGCTGCAGCTGGTAATGAAGCTGAGTGGCTGAGGAATTTGGTTTATGAAATTCCTTTGTGGCCTAAACCGATATCTACCATTTCTATCAGATGTGATAGTGCTGCTACCTTGGCTAAGGCTTATAGTCAAGTTTACAATGGAAAGTCTAGACACTTAGGTGTTAGACATAGCATGATTCGTGAGCTTATCATGAATGGTGTGATATATGTGGAGTTTGTAAGAACTCTGTGGAAAACTAGAAGGGGGGTTGAATAGTTTTGCCAATTAAAACTTCTTTTTAAACTATATAGATTGACTTATGTCAATCTATTTGGATGTGTGTTGGATGTTGATAAACAAGCATATAAAAGTATGTAATGAAAAGATAAGAGTAAGAAGCACAAAACTACAACGCGAGTATTTATAGTGGTTCGGATACAAGGACACCTTCCTTGCCCTACTCCACTTCCCGAGTCACCTACTCGAGAGTTCGTAATCACTACACGACACCAACTCCTTATGGTGGAGAAACCTTCACAATGTTGCCTACTCTTTTTCTGGTACTAGGCTAACCTTCGGGTTCTTTCACACCAAGGTGAACCACACCTAACACAACGTCGCCTACCCTTTATCCGGTACTAGGCTAGATACCGAGTTCCATTACAATGGAGGATCTACTACCCAACACTACACCAACGACTAATCCCAAAGGAGACCAACTCCTTATTACAACATCATCAAGGATATCAATATCCTTGGATCTAATGCTAATCTATCTTGTACATCGAAACATACCATATCAAATGTACATCTAAGGCACCTTTCACTAATGCCCTTAGTTAGATCTTCAAGTCAATCTTCACCAATGTCTTGTGACTTGACTTCTAGGCACCCTTCACAAATGCCTATAATACGGACGATCGACACCTTTCACTAATGTCTTTGTCTTGACACTTGAGACATCTTTCACTAATGTCTCCAACACTACACTTCTTAGAAGAAAGAAAAGAATCGTCAACAAGAGGACTTCAGTAGTCTTGATGATGAGGAAGCATGGCAACTCATGGACTTGAGCTTGCTTGACTTCAAAGGTGGTCATCTCGCCTTTAAGAGGAACCTAGAGAATCACACAAAAACAAAACTACAAACATAGATCACTTGAATCTGGGGTTAGAGAGTTTTAAACTTAGGGAGAAAGTATGTGAGAAAGGGGTGAGAAACAATGAAGAAATGGCTCACTATTTATAGAGGAAAATGTTCACTGTTCCCCGGATCCCACGGATCCCTCCCACAAGGGATCCGTCTAGGGTAAAGCTAGGGATCCGTGGGACGCTCCTCTTTACCCATGGGTATTTTGGTTATGGGCATGGGTCATGGGTTATGGGTTGATCCATGGGTCTTTTACTAGATACAATGTATCTTAAGAGTGCAATGCACCTAGTCACATGGGTATGGGTCAATACCATGGGTTATGGATATTATCCATATATGATATAAGCATGATGTCATGCAATGGGTTATGGGTCAAGCTCCATGGGTCATGGACTTTGGGTTGTACCTAACTACATTCAATGTATTTGGTCAATGGGTTATGATACTTAAGTTTCTACCCATTTATATTACCCAATATACTACATACTAGTTATGTGTATATTTTACCCAAATATGTAAACACTAGTTATTGTACATATGTAATATTTAATCATAAAATCACTTATACTTGTTTTAGTGTTTTATGTGAAAATGTGAATATGTTAGAAATTATTAGTTCAAACCATTTACGTATTTTATTTGTTTCTTTAAAATGATTTTACGTTTGTTATCGACAAAACATTAGAAGATCGTAAAATATAAATAAACGTTTTTACGGTTTATTTGTATTAACAATCTCTCCCTTTTTGTTGATGACAAAACATAAAATTATTTTAAGGAAAAGCTAAAATTCGTAAAAGTTTGAATTTGTGGTTTTTACTTTCTTCTCCCCCTTTTTGTCGAAACAAAAAGAGCTTCGAAAGGAAACTACCACATTGTTTTAGGAAAACATGTGAAAGAAAAAAAATAGAGAGCAAGTAACGGGAAAGGATCTCGTCTTTACTCCCCCTTGACGAGTCCATCCCTATGTAAGGGCGTCAAGAAAATAATACTAAGCTAGTTCATTTGCAACTAAGTTTGCAAAAGATTTCGTCTATGTGACGAATGTGCTCCCCCTTGATGATTGCAATTTTGCAACGGGATGCCATGAAATGTAATCCTAATATTGTAATTAATTTCTAATGTATTGCTTTGACACAAAACTCCCCCTAGCTTTGGGGTGTCAAAGTCTTCATGTGTAAATTGAATAACTACAAAACAAAGGTTAGAAAACAAGTATAATGCACAATTTCCTTCAAATATGATCCAAGTTAGCAAAAAATATTTTTCTGTATTACGGATCCCACGGTTCCCTCCTTGTAGGGATCCGTCTAGGCAAATATGAGGGATCCGTCTGGCTGATGATCAATTTCAGTAATGGTGATATAACACATTATGTTAATATCAAAGTGAGATATGTATTATACAACATAATCATATACTCAGAAATATAGCAAGTACCATGTATTTTCATTTAATAAAACTAGAGATATGATATACATGACTCTAAAAACTAAGAAAATGATCGATACATGACTTGGAATTACTAGACTTATCTAAGTAACGCTTGTAACTAGGACACCACTAAAATCCTCTAGCTCAAGTTTGTTTAGGTTTAATCTCGTCGAAACGTTCGAGGAGGTGATAGAACATGAAACGTTGGTCTTCTCGTACTTCATTTATCAAACTTTCAACATGTTGACAATGATAACAATCTTTGTCATGGCTAGGTAGTGGTGGTGGAAGAAATGAAATTGCTTGATGCGAAGGATTGAGTGAAGCGGCTTGTGGAGCCTCAAACGACGGAGGGATTGGTGGAGGCACATTTGAAGATGGCTCGATCAAGAATGATGGTGGTGGTAGAGAAGTGTCAACTTCCATATGGTCGGGTGGTTGACTTTGACGATTTCTCATAATCCAAATGGGATTATATGATGGAAAAGGCGAAAAGGAAGCTGGAGCTAATGTTGA
Source organism: Chrysanthemum makinoi (assembly GCA_910596185.1). Classification (NCBI taxonomy): domain Eukaryota; kingdom Viridiplantae; phylum Streptophyta; class Magnoliopsida; order Asterales; family Asteraceae; genus Chrysanthemum; species Chrysanthemum makinoi. The sequence goes on along the minus strand of OU343223.1, from coordinate 225,409,271 downwards.
CTCAACACCTTAATTTTGTACCATTATTCCTCCTAATGAGGAGAAAGTTGCCGGCGGAGGAGGATGAGACGGCCTAGGAGGTAAATTCTCTAAATTGTAGAGGTGTGGTGATGATAGTGGAGTTGTAAATGAGATAGCTCTAGGAACCAATGGTGATGGTTTAGTGGAGATGATATTTTTTGGCCTAGGAGGTATGGTGGTGTTTGGCATAGGTAGTTTAGTGGGTACTATCCTTTTAGGAATTGGTTTGATTAGTTGATAAGAAATCCTTGCATTTGTTGGCTTGACCGGAGATGATTCGGTTGAAGATATTTCGTGTACAACACGAGCAATTTTCTTGGGTGGTTCTTTGGTGGATAAGTTGCTACTTGGAGTTTTTCTCATGATGATTTCAAGAGGTTTGTAAAGGTTTCTTAAGTGCTGAGAATAGTCCTAACAATGTGGTTTATAAAGCAAGAGATTTGGCAAGTGCATTCAAGCCTTAAATGTTAGGAATTAGAAATTCCATGTTAAAGTGTCGGTCACCCTAATTATGGTCTAGCATATGTTAGCTCGTAGACGTGTCGTTATTTACGTTATTTAGTAGTTAATTAGTTAGTTTGTAGCGTAGTTTAGTTTAGTGTAACACCGTGGAGGAAGGACGGGTCTTTACCCACTGTATACCTGATCCACAAGCCGATAGGAGGTCGTTATGTTTGTAACTATAAATACCCCTTCCATCCTTGGAAGGGGTGGTGCTTTCAATCTAACCTTTCATATTTTTGTATACCAAGTCTCTAGCAAGAAACACCCTCTCATTCTTTCTCTCTCTAAACATGGCAAACTTGTATTTCCATCATCCAAGACCACCCGAATAATCAAACACAATAATATTACGATCCTACAAATGGTATCAGAGCCAGGTTTTTTGTGTTTTGATGATTTTGTTGTGGTTTCTACATGTTTTATGCTGTTTTTTGTTGTTCTATTTCTACTGGTCAAAACATTTTTTCTCAAATATTGAAGCAAAACAGTTTTTAACAAGTTATTGTATCCTCCATTTGGTCAAAAACAAAAAAGTCATCTTGTCTATTTGCTACCATCTGTGTCGTGTCCTTTGTTGGTCCATACAGATTGTGTATATCATCTTTTATGACTTTTATGTTACCAAATATGTGTTCTATCAAGTGGTCAAATGGTTTCTTTTTCTTGGTCAAACTGGGTCTAAATGGGTCAAAAGAAACAGTTTTATGCATTTTCTGGGTTTTTTATAAAGCTGATCGGAAAACTTAGTCGGAAAACTCATCGGAAAATGCTAAAAGTCTTCATAGCAACTTATCCATGAGTATTTACTCATGGTAGCAACTTGCCAAAGCGAGTTGCTAGGTAGCAACTTGTGACAGAAAAAGATTAACGACTTGTATCAAGAAAAAATGTAGAGACTTGACCTAGCGACTTGTTATTTAACAAGGTAGCGAGTTGTGATGCAGCGACTTAACAGTTATGTAGCGACTTGACAGTTATGTAGCAACTTGACTGTTATGTAGCAACTTGAAAGTTATGGGTAGCGACTTGACAGTGACAAATAGCATCTTAACAGAAATGAAAAGAAATAGATGAAGATGAATGAGGATGATCAGGCTGAAATTATCTTTCTCATGACACATTCTATCACAATCTCATACAACTAGATCCAACTACATATACATCAAGACTCGAATGAAAACAAAATATTAACCAATCATCAATGTCTCAACTCTCATTGCTTAAACCAACATCATACCCACATCATCAAGATCTCAGGCTTGTCGTGGGTTTCTCATGTTATATACGACCTTTTAAGATCATTCACGACTCAACACCATCATTGATCCATCAATTTCTTCGAGACACAAACAACAATATCTCTCACCATACTGAAAAAAGATTCGTTCGATATGAAAAAGAAAGTAAAAAAAAATCTCAGATTTATGTTGTGTTCTCTAGTGATTAATATAAAACCATTGAAGGCTTTTTCACAACATATTCTCATCACAGATCCATCTAGTTTCTATCCGAATCTAAAAAGTTAAAGATTCTAACATGAATGTTAGCTCTTTTTCTTTGGTTCGTTCTTAAGTTATAAGCTAAAAAAGTAATGATTTTTGATAATATTCGAAACAAACTGAAGAAAGAACAAAACCATTAGAGTTTCATCTCTCTTCGTGTTCGGTTATTGGTTAAACTAAGTGACATATTAAAACAAACCTACCTTGAACTTGTGTTCGAATCTTGTTGTCATATCAATTCAGTAGCCATCCCTGTGGCTAGGTCAAAACGAGTCCTATTATTGGAGCCAACCCTGTGGCTAACTCAATGAAAAGCTATTCGTGGAAAACGTATGGTGACTGCGTGACTGGGGATTGGTATACGAATCCTTTGTGTTTGTTATGTATTAATTAGATGAAGAGAGGGATTTGTCTGAGGTTGGTATGACAATGAGTTTGGATGATAGATGTGATGTGTAAAAAGTAGATGAGAGGTGAGATAGCAGATGGAGGCGAATGTAAGTGAGGATGATTAGGGTTTGATGCAGTAATGTGTGAGGCGGATCTATTTGAGTATATTTAGGGTTATTAGGGTATTGTGGAGTGGTATGTGAGTATTAATACCGGAAGATTTAGGGTTAATATGATGGATCGGGTGTAACTTCTTTGGGCCGAATTGATTTGATCTCATGGGCCTCAGCGTAATACACTTTGAATCATGGGCCGAATGATTAATGGACTTGTTATATCTTGGTAACATTGATTTTGAGCAGGCTTGAACTTGGATATTGATGGGTATGCACGTTTTTGGACCTTATCTGTACATCAAAACGTTTAATACTTTGATGTTACACGTGTTGATAAGTTTGATACTTTGGGTATGCAAATCGTTTTTCTGTTCTTCAATTTGATACTTGGACCGCACGTTTACGTGAATTGAATTTGGATGAACGGACATTTATGAGAGTTAGACATTGCACCTTAGATGATGAAACTTGCGACTTGATGCAATTTGATGATAAGATTTGGTGGGCTATTAGAGTTGTTGATGGGATTCGTCGTGTTTTGCTGGTTGATACTTTGGTTATACATTATCTCGAAGGTTGTTATGTCATGGCTTTGATGTTTGTAAAATGTTGATTACGGGATTGTTTGTTCGGTATTTCTTATTTTGGATTTGAAGTGTGGTTTTCCGAGCTCGTTTACTTATTTCGTCTTCTTTCTTTCTACCTTTCCGCGAAGACGACTTGTTTGGGCGTTTATTGAGGGTGATAAAGAATTGGCTATTTAGTTATGTTTGTGATTCTTTCTCGCTTAACCCACAACATAGCTATCACTTCGGTGTCTCACTCAGTTGAGAATGTCAAGAGGTTTTGTACATTGGGTACACCGTTTCTTTTTCACAAGGATTAGTACAAGCTTAAGTAACAAATCTGGAGAATTTTACATCATGTTCAAGTTTGATATATCAGGTTTACTTTAACAAGTGGTCACAGCAAATAGCCGACAGAATATGTGAATGATGTGTTTACCATAGTGTTTACTGGATGGGTGATGTTATTGTTGATGCTGGACAATGAACCATTGATGAACCGCTGCATGTTCCCCTAAAACAAATATTCACTGAAACCAAAGTTGTCATAACACATTCAAGCTTATATTGTTTACGGCTTTGTCTTGATTTTGTAAAATCCCGCGAAAGAACCTTTTTCTCGGTTTAAATCCCATGACAATGGAAACATCCTGGTAATAGTAAAGTGCATTTCCGGATCTATCTTACGGTTTATTCTTGGTTTTGTAAAATCCCGCGAAAGAATCCATTTCTCGGTTTAAACCATGGAATTGTAAAATCCCGTAATGATGGAACCATCCTGGAGAAAGGAAAGTGTAATTCCTGGAGAAAGGAAAGTGTAATTCTGGATCTTATCTGATGCTGGTGCTACGGTTTCTGCTTCAAAGAAGGGATAAAAGGGTGTACTTCATGAATTGGGTGTGTGTTTGGGTTGTCTTCATGGCAGTTTGGTTATTTCATGGTTTTACGGGGTTATGTGCTTTTAACCATGGTCGGGATGAAACCATTATCATAGTTCACTTAAAACGTAAAAGGAAGCTAGATGTGAGCTTTTAACCAGAAGATGTGACAACGGGGTTAATTCACTATTATTTATTTGAGGTTGAAGTGAAATATCACGGGCGAGTGTACTTAGTATCTGAAGGTATCGGGGATGGTTGGATGAAGATTCTTCATGATCCTTGTTCGAGCTTATTATAAAAAATGAAGACTTGGAAATCTAGTTATTGTTGGGTGTCTTTTACCTTTTCTTTTACCACTTGGGGGAATTGGGCTCTTACCACCACAAAATAACTATCACTTTAAGGAGTTACGTTGTAGTGCTCAGTGTCACATTCAATTGTGGATTTTCAAGAGGTGATGTACGTCTTATACTTGATGGTTGGTTGGATGAAGAGTATAGAGTACCTAGAGATTCAATGGTGGATGAAGTCTCGGCACCGCTCTTTGTTACATATATGCAAGTTTAAGTCACGAGTTCGGGTTAGTTTACTTCAGGGTCAAATTCGTCATATTGGGTTTTCTCCATCAGCTGTCACTACAAAGAGCCTACTGAATGATAATGGGGTTGATTACATGTTTTGCCAAGAGAGCTGAAAAGAGAGAGATGATGACGTATGAACACAACAGTTCATGCCTCGTACTCTAAAGAAAAGAAATGTGTACGTTTCAAAGCGCATTATCTTTGAAAGAAGAGAAATCTTCTTATGACGTTTGAACACAACAGTTCAAGCCTCGTACTCTAAAGAAAAGAAAAGTGTATGTGTAAGTGCGCTTTATCTTCGGAAGAAGAGAAATATTCTTATTTATGACCATTCTCATCAACATGCTTCATGCTTTTTCCATGCGCTTCAGTCATCAAGTGAACCGGACTACTGATAATTACTCTTATTCCACTTGCTCAATATAATGAAGATGGCGACATCATGTGCTAATTTTGCGGGGGAGAAGTGTGAATATAATACATTTGGATGATAATCACTTGTTTAATCAAGAATGGCAACTCCGTATGCAATTCTTGAGGGGGAGAAGAAGTGTGAATTTTCTGCATGGTTGATTGATATTTGAGAATATATGGTCAAACGGCTCCTAACTCATGTAAGAACCGAGCTTCTTCTTATCGGATCATCTTCACATGTAGTTTCTTCTAAGAGCCGTTGGTTGACATCTTCACACAGGCTGATATGATTAAATGACAAAATGCTTCTAGTTGCTGGGTTGATTTCCTTGATGAACGTCTTTCTATTCTTGTTTGATTGGGAGGGATTTGATTTAAGGGGATTTGCTATTTGTATGTTAACGGGAATGCATTTGGTGAGTTGAAGATGTTGACTTTCTATTCCCCAACTGGACAATCTTGAAGAAGGTCGAGTCTACAGTCGATTCTACATTTTCTGTGTTAGAAGACTAAAGACGAGTTGCATTTAACGATCTAAAGACTTCTTCTTAATTCAAGCATTCATCAAACAGATTGTCTGTTTTGGGGAGAGCACTAATTGGGGGAGGGTGATTTAATCCCCAATTAGACTTGCTCATTGATGAGTGTGTAAAAACTCATCATTTTAGGTCAAATCTGAACTGCAAAACATCTAAAAACACTCCGAAATGCATCAAAATACTGAAAATATCTCAAAATTGTGTTTTATATGTTTCAGATGCAAATTTATTGAAAACAAATGAAAAACGAACAAAGTTTGCATAATTGGCAGTTTCAGTCCCCCGACTTTCAAAAATTGACAGAAATAGTCCCTGAGCACCTATTTTAAAAGAAAAGTCACCAAAGGTCCTTTTGAAATCATAAGTTGTCATAATTAGTCCTTTGGTGAATAATTTCAAAAGTTTTGAGAATTGTCATGTTTAGTCCTTCAAGTTTCTGAAAATGGCAAAAATGGTCCTTACATTATTTGAGATTTACAAGTCTAGCCCTTGCATCATTTTTCAGAAATTTCATATTAGGTCCCTGAAAATCCAGAATGTGCACAATTGGTCCCTAGAGTGTCTAAATGGATCCTAAAACTAATCCCACGACCCATATTAAAATCATAACCCAACCCAACACAAATAACCCACGCCCAAAATTAACCCGACCCACTCCCACTCTACTTTCCCTCCCAAACACCTTTACCCTTTCTCTGCTACCCAAAAAAAAAAGAACCCTAACACCTAATTCTCTTTTCCCTGAAACCAAAACACTCAACCTCATCTCTTCTCTATTACCCACCTTCACCAAAACCTAACTCACCCTTAATCCCTTTTACCCGGATTTTCCCAAAACCCAAACCCACTTTCCTTCTCCCCCATGTCCAAGCTGTCAATCCCACTTCAAAGACCAAAGGGATGGCCTGATTTACTCTCACGTGTACCTAATTCTTGGATGGTTGAGATTGTCACAAAAGAAGCACAAATGAAAGAGTGAAGACTTGAAGAGATTGAAGACCATCAAGACTTAGTATAAATAGAGATGTGTAGCCATTCTATAAGGCACCCTTTTATTTTTAATCTTTCACTTAGTTTTCTGCTTTTTTATTGTAATGTAATTTTTTTTCAGTTAATGAAGAATTATCACTTTCAAATCTGTTACAGTTTCTCATCAGTAGTAGTGCAAAATTAAGTATTTTTAGTTAAGTAAAGTTGAGTTAAGTTTTAGCTTTCACCAAAAATTTTCATGCTTTCTAAGTCCTCAATCTGATTTTAAGAAGAAAAACTTTCTTAAAGAGTGTTTGGGTCAAGGGATTTAATTGGTCAAAAAACCATTTTTTTACCCGTCTGACCTACCAAGTCAAACTCATTCTAGTAGTCTTAGATCAGTCACAAGGTTTTGAAAGTAATTGCATAAGTTTAGTACAAGTTTAGGTGAAATAAAAAGTGTTTTTTTCTGCTTTCTGAGACTGAACAGAACAGCAGCTTAAGCTGCTGTTCATAAGCTATTTTGTAGCTTGTTTGATCTCCAAAACCTGCACATTTGGTCTTTCTTGAGTCCTTGTGTTACAAACTCAACTTATGTCCACTTTACTTGCATCAGAAGCCACTTTAGCTTAGTGTAAAGTAGAATTGAAATCTGTCCTATTTCAGTTTTTATCACTGTCATACCAGTATTACGTGGCTAAGATAAGCTGATAACAGATCATTTCCAAGCTGTTAAAAGCCTTTTTCTTGGCCTCAATCAGTTTGTCTATAATCTTGGTTATGCTAACTTTAATATTTTGTAGCTTGTACTTGTTTGGGAGATCTATTTGTGGCTTAAAATTAAGCTCCAACAGGGCTCAATAGGCTGTTCCCAAGCCTGCAAATCAGCAACAGGTCACCACTGTTTTTTTTCATTCTAGCTTATCAAGGTTTGATAACTGCTTATTAGTTATAATTTTGTGTATTTAGGTGGTATAGCCTAGTGTAGTTAGTATATCAGCTTATTAGGTGCTTGTTGATAGCTTATTTACCTTTTCTAGTCTTAAGGATCCCCTAGTTAGATCATTTAGCCAACTGCTTATCCTTGTAAGTCTAGCTTAAGTTAGTTCTTCTTAGCTTATTTTTAATTCCACTGCTTGTTCCCATAGCTTAGTTGATTTTAGATAAATAATCTCATGTCCTAGCTTAATCTCACCCCCTTACTGCCTTGTGTGCTTAACTTGGGCTTAACAGTAGCTAAAAGGTGTGTTTGTTTTTCTGTCCAAAGCTGTACCCAATACGCTGTACAAGCAGCTTATTAACTGGTTTTCTAGAGTAAAAATTTCACAAAAGTTACTTATTGTGATCCTATCTTCAGTTGCAAAAAAAAGAAAATAAAATAAAAAAAATATTTGCAAAAAGTGTAGGAGCCCAGATTCGAACCTCGGTCTCCTCACTCAGAAACCAAAGCCCCAACACACTCACTCCCAACCAACGCGCCCTTGGGACTTGTCTCGTTTTATTTTGCACAAACAAATCTTTTAACCCCTAAAGACAGTTTTGCCAATAAGCTCTTTTAAGCTTATTCACAGCTTATTTTCCCAAACAACCAAACTGTTTCTTATTTTTCTTAGGTTAAGCTTAGTTAAAAGTAGTTTCTGTGAATTTTTCAGATTTTTCAACATTAGTTTAATATTTTTAATCATTTAATTAGTGTTAATTAGTTTTTAATTCGTAGAAATTAATTTAAAATTCAAAAAAATTCCCGGCTTTTTTCTAAAATTATTTTTAGTCAAATAGAACGTAGGAAAATTAATTTCACACCCGTATCCCTTAAATTGCAAAACTTTTACGTTTATGTCTCGGGTGGTTGTCGTTTTTTTGCGTTTTTACGTTTTTGCACCCTAGGACTTAGTGTAGCTTCGTTTTATCATTCCTTAGGCTTAGTGATAGTTTATTTTTAGTTTAGTAGGGTTCCCTTTCCTTAATTAGCTTCCCGTTAATTAATTTGTAGAAACGTAACTCAAATCAACAAATCATTAAATCCAATTCAAGTTCTAATCACGAAACTCAACGAATCCTTCCATTCACACCTCGTTGGGACACGACCCGGGAAATCACTTTTCCGGTATCACTTTTATCACACCCGTAAGATTTGATACGTTGACCTTTTTCCTAAAGGGTCGATTTTTCGAATTTTACGGTTATTTTGATATACGTTGATATTGTGTTTTTCACCACTCACTTCACAACGAATCAAATTTTGGCGCCGCTGCCGGGGATGTGTGTTGCGACAATATCGTGATTTTTGCGATTAGTGACTTGAAGAACCTTCCTTGTGAAGTTATTGTTTTTATAAAAATACAAAAATACAAAAATATTTTCCTTTACTTTGTATATATATGTAAAAGATTAAAAATACAAAAAGATTTTCCTTGTTGTTTTAAATAAAATAGAAGAAACAATCAATATAACATTCTCAACTGAGGTGTTATCATTATAAGTTCCCGAACAAAAGATTTAAAACTTGCCTTTGTGTCGCTCGTGATTTGGTTTACTTTTATCGGTTTAACAAACTGTGTGAGGGGTATAAGGACGGCCTGACATTAAATTGCGGCTGAAAAGAGACGGGTTTTTAATAAGCTTCGCACTGACCTAATAAGTCTCTCCGCTCCTTTGTGCGTTTTACTTATAGAAGTGATCATTTCACGCGGGATTATTGGTTTAAGTTCACTGTGTTTTGCCTCGGTCTTGTTTTAATTGAAAGTGTTGTTTTGGTAGTGCATGCGCACTCGTTCCTCTAGATCATTGAGTTTAACCTTTCTTTTTTCGTGATCTAGCAGAAATTCATCCTAGAAGACGTTTCATAGAGTGATATCTGCCCGAATAGTCGAACCCGAGATTCATACTATTCCAAACAACAATATGACGGTTTTTCTTCCAAGTACAGCAACAACGCTTCTCAACCACGAACTATTCTGTGGCATTTTTAAACAATTTTGAAAAAATTTGATTAAATTGTTTTGAAAATGGAAAATATTGTTTTTGAAAATAAATGGTTGGATTCAAAGAAATCAACGGAATTTTGCGTGATTTCAAATTAGGCAAAACGTATAATGTGGTGATCTAAAGATTTAATGTTATGTCATGGTATGATTTTTCTTTAGAATCAAGATCTTTCAAAATGAAATTTTTTTGTTCTTGTTTGATTGTGAAATTGTTTTGTTTTACTTAAAAGATCTCTTAAAACAATCATACCTGACACTAACAATATTTAATGTCGTCCTTATTAATCATTTTTCAAAATGAAATTTTGCCACGTCTTTCCCTAAAATTTTTCTAAATGATTTAAATCATTCGGGATCCATCTCTTTGAATTTTTGATCGGGGAAGATCGCATAAAGGCACTCCTGCCCCATGTGCCAAACGATTTCTAAACTGCACATGTTGAGGAGGAGCATCTATCCAAAACTAAACAAGGCACATATTCTCCCATGTTTTCTAAACCAACTTTCCACAAAGGGTTTGATATTTGTGATTGGGGAGAATTTGTGTAATTGATCGATAAATGATGATCGATTTGAAGTGCATGTCGCCTCCCATATGTGCTAAACACTTTCGAATCTCGAAGCATATATTGAGGGGGATCATTTCAAAAGAAAATAAACTATCAAGGTACAAAGATTTCTATGTTTCATCAAAAAGTACCTTGATTGTTCTAATGGTTTTCAGTATGGGTGTGGAAGTACTTCAAAAACCTCTTGCCTCTATGTGATAAAATGATTTCAAATATCCTATGCACATATTGAGGGGAGAATTTACCAAAGAAAATCAAATGGATTTTTCTACGGAAACTGTGATCAAGAAATTATTTCAAATAACTCTTGCCTCCATGTGCTAAACAATTTCATGATCATATGCACATGTTGAGGGGGAGCATTTCTAAATGATCAAAACTATTAAGGTACAAAATGCTTTGATCTCGCATCACAAGTACCTTGATTGATTTTTCCAAATGATTTTTCAATTGGTTTCATGGAAGAATGAACAATACCAAAAGACCGACCAATTTACTTTATGCATGGTGTTATAAGGGTGGTTAGGTTAGGTATCCCACCGATCTCTGACAATCCCTAGATAGTGTAGAGTCCTTAGGAATGATGAAAAAAGGAGAAAATGAAAACGGGAAGAGTGCGGACTGAGAAAGAGCTAGAACTGGAATAAACCGAACAAGGTTCTAGTAATGAAGTCTCGGTAAGCACTGAAGGGGTTGAAGAATGAAAAAGAATTGGATGTAAAAAGGGTGAAAAGAAATAGCCCTCCAATAATTCAACCTTAGTGCAGAAACCGGGTTCAATTCATATGCTACTGGTGGTTACTAAGGTAACGCCGATATTGAAGACAAGACAAGACCCAGTGATGCACTACACTACAACTTCCCAAGCTACTCAAGTTCCTCTTAAAAGGACTTGTTTCATTCTCACAGGGAACCTACATAATCTATAGACTTTCTCCTAGAGATTTTTGATATTGAAGAAGGAACCAAATGTGCACAATTGAGTCTAGAGCCATGAGATCATCCACAATATCTCATTAGGACACTAAATTAATGAAGACTTGCTGTTTCACACAATGTGGAAAGTAAGAATATATTAAGAGTCCTACGCATTATCCTTGTGGTATTGCCAGAACATCCAAGTGATATGTAAAATATTCACGATGAAGATGGAAATCCTTCTAGAGCCAACATCAGACAAGCTCTTGGTGGGTGACATGTGATATCTTTTTTAAAGATCAAGCTTGTGACAACTGGATAGAAACGATGGGGCGATTCATTTTTGAATCAACCTTGGTCCGGATTGAATTGACGAATACTTTTGGAAAACCGTTCGATGTGCAAACCTTCTTTTCTCTAGCACGTCGAATGTGTATTCTTATTTCAAACTCAAAAGTTCTCGATTGAATAAATATCTCGATGTGGAAAAATTCTTGCGAATCTCTTCTTTCTCTACGTCGAATGTATGTTTTCAAATTAAAAGGGTATTTATGATTGAAATTGATTTCTTCTTCTAAACGTATTGAAAACTCTTTCTCTTAAGCAATGGATTGTTTTCAAATCATTTTTTCAAAGACGCTCCGTTTAAGAACAGCTAGAGGTAAACCCTCGCCAAGGAGATTCTTGCTATGCTGATCAACGGGAACCGTGGGCGTGTACCTCAATTCAACGAAAGTGATCAAAGACACATGCGCTTTATCTAACTGTGGTAATGCGTACACCCCGACGAGTCGAATTGAGGATCAATCCAAAATAATAGGGGTGTCATCGGGTCAAGCCAAAATATTATATTCACCCTATTTCAGTTCGGGTCAAATCGGGTCGGGTCAAGTCGGGTTCGGTTCAAGTCCATTTATATAATTCTAGAATTTAATTTCTTAAATTTAGTAACCAAACGTTATGAATATAATGTCTATTGGTTTTTAAAAGGTTATTATATTCATACTAGTAGAGCAATGCACTAATACATGCATTTTATAGTTGGATTTACATTTTCTTTTGTATCCTATGCATTTTGTTTTCTCCAAGTCAATTATATAGAATGAAAATGAATATAAAACCAAATATATGAAGCAATATATGTTCATACACTAATTTGGGCATTTCAATTAAATAAAGATTGAAAAGTTAAAAAAAAAAAAAAATTAAGTTTGGAACCAATTTTCAAATATTTTGAACCCGATGCCTTAGTTATGATCGGGTTATATGTTGACCGATTGACTTTTGGACCGAGTAACCCGATATCCTTCGTCGGGTTCGGGTCCGGGTCGGGTCGGGAAATATGACACTCCTACTCACAGCATCCACACTTAATTGAAGAAACCATGACTTGTGCATATCTACAAAACCTGGCTATGATATTTTTATACTATGTTTCCACAAATATCATGAGCCGAAGCTTCCGCTACTGATGAAAAGATGTCATGATCCGAGCATGTCGGTCCGAAAGTCACAACATCACATGAAGGCAACACTTAACTATGGATGATGAGAGATTTGTTGTGGCATGATGATCTCAAAGAAATCTCAAAGATCATCAAAGTGGATGGTTTTCTTCAAAAACCTCCACTTAAATGTACAAAACTATGCGGACTTTGAAGAATCGCTACAAAAGCACAAAGATTGCGGAACTGAAGAATTGAAGTCTCAGACGGTTTTTCTTCCAAGCCCTAACAGCAACAACATAGAATGCTAGGATCTCAAAACGTATCTTCATGTGGGATGACCATTTCCCTTAAACAATTGTTGAATTAGAAATTCCATGATTAAATTGTTCACCCCAATTGAAAATGGAAAATATGTTTCGTAGATATTTCGTTATTAGTATTAAAGTTAGTTTGAAATCAACGTAGTTTAGTTTAGTGTAACACCGTGGAGGAAGGATCTTCAGTGATTTCAAATTAACCCGTATTTTCAAAGCCGATATCGTTCAAAAATCCGTTTGTACGTATAAATAATGGAAGGGGTGGTGCTTTCAATCTAACCTTTCACATTTTGTATACCAAGTCTCTAGAATCAAGAAACACCCTCTCATCTCTCTCTAAACATGGCAAACTTGTATTTCCATCTTGTTTGATTGTGAAATTGTTTATATTTTACTATTTAAAAGATCTCTTAAAACTACAACCAAAACACACAATATTTAATGACTCAAAAATGTTCCTTATAAATATCATTTTTCAAAATGAAATTTATGCCACGTCTGATTCGTGTACAAAAGATTTTTCTGAAAAACAAGTGATTTAATGATCAATTCGGGATCACAACAATTGGTTTGGAATTTTTGATCGGGGAGAGATCGTTAAATCTCAAATCCCTAAATGTTTTAAATGAATGAAAAGTCAACTTAAGTCCTTGGGAAACCAAACGATATTCTAATACAAATGCACATCCCTGTTGAGGAAGCATCTATCCAAAATGGCAAGATGAGTATTACCCCTAAACAAGGCAAATATGGTCCCAGGTATTCTAAACTTGAATTTTATAATCACTTGTACTATGGATTGAAAATTTCAAAGGGAACATTTTGATAAATTTTTTGGGGGAGAATTACACTTTTAGTCCCTCAAAATCCAAAATGACAATCTAAGGTCCTTTTTAAGTTTAAAATGAAATATCGATTTGATTCAAGTGCTATGTCCTTGCTCTCCCATATGTGCTAAAGTCCTTGTGTGAACTTTGATGAAATTCTCAAGAAGCATATTTACATTGGTCCTGGGTTATTTAGCTACAAATACCAAAGACCCTATTATTAAAATAAACATATCGGCCCAAACAACAGCCCAATTTCTATGTTTATCATAAAGTACCTTGATTGATCCCTTTGCACCCCTACCACCCACCACATACCGTGGTTTTTTACCTGGCACCTTGCACCTCACTACTCTACTTCACCCAAACCTCTTGCCTCTATGTGATACAACCCACCACAAAATGATTTCAAATACCCGCTTCCTATGCACATATTGAGGGGAGAATTTACCAAAGAAAATCTATGGATTGTTCCTTCTACAAACGTGATCAAGAAATTATTTCAAATAACTCTTGCCTCCATGTGCTAAACAATTTCAAAATCATATGCACATGTTAAAGTGGGATTTGACTAAAGTTGATCAAAACTATTAGGTTGAGGATGAACAAAGAGTACTTTGGGATAGCCTCGTATCACAAGTACCTTGATTAAATTTTTCTTTCTTAGATTAAATGTCTTTCAATTTTTAAATTGGTTCTCAAATGGAAGTGAATGAACAATACATTTCAAAAGACCGACCAATTTATCTTTATGCATGGTGTTATAAGGATGGTTAGGTTAGGTATTCGTTCCCACGATCCGGCCAGAGCGGAGGGATCTACCCAGGGACAATCCACTAGATAGTGTAGAGTCCTTAGGAATGATGAAATAGGAGAAAATGAGAATACGGGAAAGTGCGGACTGAGAAAGAGCTAGAAGAATAAACCGAACAAGGTTCTAGTAATGAAGTCTCGGTAAGCACTGAAGGGGTTGAAGAATGAAAAGAATTGAATGTAAAAAGGGTGAAAAAAATAGCCCTCCAATAATTCAACCTTAGTGAAACCGGGTTCAATTCATATGCTTGGTGGTTACTAAGGTAACACTGGTTTGAAGACAAGACATCATGGACCCATGACACTACAACTTCCCAAGCTACTCAAGTTCCTCTTAAAAGGACTTGTTTCATTCTCACAGGGAACCTACATAATCTATAGACTTTCTCCTAGAGATTTTTGATATTGAAGAAGGAACCAAATGTGCACAATTGAGTCTAGAGCCATGAGATCATCCACAATATCTCATTAGGACACTAAATTCTTGAAGACTTGCTGTTTATGTTGGAATTACTTGTTGCAAGATTTCAAGTTTGAGTCCTACGCATTTTTTATCCTTGTAGGTAAAAACATGTGTGACTACTTGTTTATGTAAAAGGTTCTATTCACGATGAAGATGGAAACCTCCTTATAGGAGCCAACTTTGAAATCAACAAGCTCGAGTTTAAAGGGTTGTTTGGATTTGGGTGACTGAGTTAATGATCATGTATCTTGTTAAAGATCATATGCTATATGTGACTAAATTGGACTAGAAACGATTAACCAAAGGGTGTAGCATGATAAAAAGTCACTCTTGAATCAACCTTGGTCCATTGGAATGAATACTTGAGGTTGTCATGACCTAAAACCGTTCGCATATGTGTTCAAATGTTGTTTCTTTGTTAGTTTCATGTTCTAGCATCGAATGTGTATTTAGTCATTAAATTTCAAATCAAAAGTATCAAATTCTGATTGATCATAAATACTTTTGGAAAAACCGTCAAAATCTCTTCTTTTCTCTAGCACGTCGAATGTGTATAATTTGTGTTTCAGTATTAAGTATTTATGATTGAAACTCTTTTGGGAGATTTCAAAAATTCTTCTAAACCTTAATTAGAAAAATAATTTCTTTAAAAGCAATACGCGATTGTTTTCAAATCATTTTCTATCAATCAAAAATGCCTCAATTTGCTGGTTCACTTCATTACTTCCATAGCTTGTGTAAAGTTGGTTATTTGTGACGTCCTTTGTGGCTAGAGTCACTGACCTGTCAAAGATTGCTTATTTCTAACCTGCTTATCACAGGCTTAAATTTGTATCTTGATCAACGGGGAACCGTGGGTAATCCGTGTACCTCAATTCAACGAAAGCTGATCAAGAGACACTTTTGTGCGCTTTATTGAGCTAACGTGGTATGCTTTTGGAACAGTGCCCACGATTGCAAGCTGATCGAATTGAGGAGTCAATCCAAAGCGGATGCCCTTACACTAGGGGTGATCAGCTTGGTCCCCATTTTGTAGAGTGTCGGTCGGGTATCTTACACACGGGTCACCTAGCCATAAGCCAATAAAAGCTACTCAAGGTCCCAACCCTATGTGAATTAGCTTTGGTCGGGTTCGGGTCCACCCAAATCGGTCGGTCAAGGCCCAGTCTTTATTTTCAATCGGGTTGATCAAGTCCATTTATATAATTCTAGATATTTAATTTCTTAAATTTAGTAACCAAACGTTAGCTTGAGCTTTTGAATAAGCCAACCAAATGTCTATTGGTCCAACTTTTAAAAGGTTATTAGCTTATTCATACCGGAGCAATGCACTAATACATGCATTTTATAGTTTGGATTTACACATTTTCTTTTGTGGAATTGCTTATTTGTTTTCAATTGAGGTCAATTATATAGAATGAAAATGAATATAAAACCAAATATATGAAGCAATATATGTTCATACACTTATTTTTGGGCCTTTCAATTAAATAAAGATTATGAAAAGTAAGCTCAATTTTATCGGTGGTCATAACCCGAACCCGAATTTTCAAATATTTTGAACCCGATGTTTATAAAGTTTCATTTTCTGGGTTAATCGGGTTGACGATTAATATTGGACATGTAGTAAACCTTTATCCTTCGTTTGTTTCACCGGGTGGGTCGGGAAATATGAAGCTCTACTCAAAGTCCACACTTAATAAGAAACCATGACTTGTAAGCTAATATCTACAAAATGGCTATGATATTTCTATGTTTCCGCTACGCCATCTGCATATATCATGATAATAAAGTATCCGCTACTGATTGAAAAGATGTCATGACCAAAAGTGTGAGCATGTCCGAAAGTCACAACATCACATGAAGGCATTTACACAACTATGGATGATAGCTTCTTATATTTATTTTAGAATTTTGAGTTTTAGATTTTTGTGCTTATTTAGTATTCTCATAATAATTAAATCTCAATAGTATTCAGTCAATTAGACGTGGAAAAGTTCAAAATACCTCCATTAAGTACAAAACTAGAATACTTTGAAGAATCGCTAAATATATTTTTAGTTTCTTAAATTATTGCGGAACTTAGAAGATTCTTTATTTTAATTGAAGTCTACGAGATTTTCTTGTTATTTAAACTAAAATACATTTAATTCATTTTAATTTATATTAATTAATTAATAGGATGCAAAATTTATTTTAATTTTCATGGGGTTTCTTAGGGGAGATCTTTGTTAGAATTAGAAATTTTCACATTTGTTAAGTGTATTGGACCCCACGCTTTATTTTTATGGTCTAGCATTTTATGTTAGCTCGTTTTAAGACGTCTCATCAATTTTAAAAATTGATAGGCGTTATTTAGTAGTTAATTAAGTTAAGTTTGTATAATTTAAGTTTTGTAACACGCTTGGAGGAAGGACGGTTCTTGTATACCTTTTTATCCACAAGCCGATAGGAGGTTTTATGTTTGTAATTATAAATTACTTCCATTCCTTGGTCAAGGGGTGGTGCTTTCCAATACTATTACCAAATTTTCATTGTTTTGATATCACCAGAGTTCTAGCAAGGATATTTTAATCCTGGTAAACACCCTCTCATTCTTTCTCTCTCTAAACATGGCAAACTTGTATTTCCATCATCCAAGACCACCCGAATCATCAAACACAATAATATTACGATCCTACATTAAACCACTAAAATTCATTGGAATGTGATGATTAATATGCACAAGAGTCAACTTCAGAGTTTGTACTGATCTAGGAACTCATTTAAGATGAGATGGAGTGTTTAAGTTAGAAAGATGAGCTTGAAATGATTGTTTTAGCTAGAGTTGACATAATCTGTCACCCGGATCCCACGGTTCCCTCCAACGAGGTATCCGTCTAGGCTAATCCTAGGGATCCGGCTCTCAGCAACTAGAATTTGATCAATTTCAACCAATTTTGACGTAAGGATGATTATGATCAATTTTGCTATAAAAGATTTCCAAAGTTAGATATGAGGGATCATGTGAAAAATGATGTGTGAGTTTGAGAGCAGAAGAGTAATGGATTTAAGTGAAACGATAGATCTACAAGCGTCTTTGAGTGTGATCTAGGTGAGTTATGTGTGAGTAGGAAGGATCTACTTAACTTGATAAGGACTTAATTTGCTTTAAGACACTATGTCTAGCTTAGTGTGAGGTGTTCTAAGGACATGTTTGAAATACAATTATTGCAATTGCATTTTCTTTCTTGGATCCCACGGTTCCCTAAGTGTAGGGATCCGTCTAGCACAAACTTTGGGATCCGTCCATTTGCTAAGCAGAACCTTTACTAAAGGTATGCAATGATCTTGACAATGCATTATATTCCAAGGTTAGTTTAAGAGGTTCTAACACTAAGATATCAAATGTAAGATGAAGGAAATTGGATTACATTGATAAAGCATGAGTACAAAAGGATTGATCCTATTTGAAAGACTACTAAGTTCCTTGAGCGTTTTCGATAGAAGGATCATCAAATGGTTGATGAGTGTTGGTGGAATCAAGAATGAAGAAAGTCTTCATGAGAGATATGTTTAGCGGTTCCATCATCTTGTTCACAAGTACTTACAACGGACTTTGAAATTAAGGATGAAAATGTATGACGTTATGATAGAGGCGTCAAGAACATTCCATAAGGGATGAGTTTATTCTTTGAGCCTTGAAGATTTACACCGCCTTGCTAAGAAGTAGGTGAGATTGTATGGTTGTTGTGTTAGCAAACAATACATTATGTGAGCACAACAAGCGGAAGGATTTCCTCGATTTCCTAAGACTCCAAACATTTTCACGTAGGATGAGTGCAAAGGGTTTGTACTCTTCGGATGTCCCGTAAAAATAACGTTTGGATCGAGTAATATGGTCGAGGTTTGCATATTATGCGCATTTAAATCCTCCTCGGGAAGGTATGTGTAAGCAATATGGACTATTTTCTTCACGAAAGTTGAAGAGAGAATCAAGAGACCAATCTTCGGTGAAGGCACATTGTCCATGATTTGGAATCCGGAGGATGTGAGCAAATTGCCCAAGAGTTAAGACAAACTTTTGGTTTTTGATCCAAAACCAAAGAGATATAGAGCGATCCTCGTTACGAACGAGTTCAACTTGACGAACGAATTCCATTATGAACCTTGGACATATCTTCGTTGATTTCAAGAAGACATTCTAGTCCTATGGCTCGGAAGGAGGTATTGATACCTTCTTCGAATTGTAGAGAGGTGTCTACAATACGTCCTTCGTGAAAGTGACGGTTTTCGAGATTATTGAACCTACGGACATGATTGCCAGGTGTGTTGGGCTCAAGGGAGATGTTCGGAGTGTAGACGCTAGTGAGTGAAAAATCAAACTCATATTCATGCGTCATAGTTGAACCTAAAGAAACGATGAGTTAATAGAAAGTGATGTTTGTGGTCAACCAATGATTATCTAACGTTTTTACTAGATTTTTATTAACAATGGTTTTTAACAACAATGATACTTAACTTACTTATTGTTTTGACATTCTAGTGAAATATTACTTTTAGAAAGAAAGTGGTTTTTATTATGCATGAAAAACTGTAGTCCAGATGTACGGTTCCCACGGTTCCCTTTCATAAGGGATCCGGTTAGTCTAACTTTCGGGATCCGTGGATCTGGAATAACAGGAACAGTTTTCTTGATAAAAACATAGATTTTTAGATCTTATAGTTTTATACCAAGATATGTGTTTTAGCCTACATTTTCTTTTAGCATGCATACATGGCTTTCTAATGTATCACGATAGAATAAAATAAATCACAAAGAAATGATAAACACATTATGATAATAATAACCTAGACAACTAGACTATTAGTAATATTTCATTTCAATGCTAAGGATGATACAAAGGATTGGGTATATAACCCCAATGTAGATTAACAACACAAAGTAAATGTCGCCGTATGTGAACTTCATCATAGGGAACTGATGAGTATGTAAATACTCATTATTTTTAGTTAAATCTGAACTGCAAAACATTTAAAAATGCTCAGAAATGCATCAAAATACTGAAAATATCTCAAAATTGCAATTTATATGTTTCAGATGCAAAATGTTTAAAATCAGATGAAAAATGAGCTAATTTTGCATAATTGGCAGTTTCAGTCCCCAAGTTTCAAAAGTTGTCAGAAATAGTCCCTGAGCACTTATTTCCAAAGAAAAGTCACCAAAGGTCCTTTTAAAATCATAAGTTGTCAAAATTAGTCCTTTGGTGAAAAATATCAAAAGTTTTGAGAAATTACAAGTTTGGTCCTTTAAGTTTCAAAATTGGCAAATATAGTCCTTGGAAGTTTGAAAATGTCCTTTATGGTCCTTGCACTATTGAAACTTGTCATTTTTGGTCCCTTGAAACAACTTTGCAAAATTGGCAGCTTTGGTCCTCCAAATATCAGAAATTGCATATTGGTCCTTGTTATTTAATACAAGCCATGACCCTTTGGACCTTTTTGAACCCCTGCCAAACCCTTGTGACCCCTCCCTTTGACCCCCCGTCCAATACACCCACCAAGTCAAACCACCGGACCCCCTTTTCCCTCTCTTTTTCTTCTTCCCAACTGCTTCTCTGCAACACCCAGATACTCCCATCCTTCCAGCTAAACTTCACCTTTCCTTGTTCCCCCCACCTCCACCAAACAACAAGAAACATTTAATGATCCCTTCTCCCTTTCACTCAACCCCTCAACTGTTAAACCCAATTTGGCGCCAAAATTTGATCAAACGGCCAAAAATGACTCAAGTCATCCAATGGTTGAGATAATTAGTGGGATTTGATCAGAGGCATGTGGGGAGTCTAAAAGTGCTATAAAAGAGAGAGGAGATGCAGAGGAGAAGGATAGCTAGTGTAATTTTAATTTGTCATGTCGTTTTAATAAATTTAAGATTTCTAGTCTATGTTTAAGCTTCCAAGTACTTTTTTATGTAATCTCAGTGTGATATAAAACTTTTTAAGTAATCAATTTCAATTTCCAAGTTCGAATTTATGTTATGCAATTTACAAGTTTATGTATATGTGATTATAAGTTGAAAAGTGATAATAAGCTTGTATAAGTTTTTATATAAGCTTTAATAAGCTTACTTTAGCTTATCATTTACTTAGAAACTCACTTACTCAATTTTACTCTCAAAAATACCTTGGTCAACAAAAGTCAACTGTTGAAGCTGATTTGGATTTGAAATGGGTAATGGTTGATGCAGAGCTGGATTTGGGATTGGATTTGATTAGAATAGTGGTAGTTTGGTTATGGTATAAGCTGCAAATAACCTGGACACTTGTAAGTGTTTTAGAATCTGCTCCTTTCATATCTGTTTTGCCATATTATTAGTTCAGTAGTAATCTGTTGTTTTTCTTGTTATTATTACATTTGTTAGTTCAATTTTGATAATAGATCATAGTTAGTAAGATGTCTTGATTAGATTTAAGGATAGATATAGAATAGATTGCATTCTAACATCTTAAGGATTGTTTGGCACTAGGCCATAGATCTGTGATAAAGGTTAGATCAGTGGTCTAAGTGAGCTGTTATAAGCTTATATAGGTTAGTTGCATTTATAGTAGCCTTGAGTTTGCACCTTAGATCTATAAAAGTCAATACCCCACTTAATCTGTTCTTACCTTTGTATCAGTTAAAATCAGATGATCATGGTGTGCATTTAGGGTCATATTTAGTTAAGCTAACCTAATTTGGGTTATTTCAGTCATTAAACTTCAGTTTCATTACATTTCTTAAACTCTGAATTTCAATAAAGTCAAATGTCCAATTTGTCTAAAAAGTCAAAAATTGAAAATCCAAGTTTTTACCAAAGTTTGTTGATTTTTCATAGCTTCAATTTTGGGTCAATTCAAGTGAAATTGTAGACTTAACAAGTTCAGTTGGTCAAGAATTGAAAAGTTATTTTTGGAAATTTTTTGTAAGTCTTCATAAGCTCCAAATTAGCTTGTCAAATGGGTGACAAATCCCCTGTGCACTGACTCAGTGTTAACTGAGTCTGCACAGGTTTGTGTAAGGCTCTCAACAAGCTCATAAGAACTTGTCCAGGGCTCAACTTTGGTTTACAAATAGCTAACCAGGTCTAGTTTAGGTTCCAACTTCTGTTTTTGACTTCCAGCTTATTGGGTAGCTTATTCTCTAGCTACAAAGTAGTAGCCAAAATCTGTTTTTAGCACTTAATCAATCAAGTCAAATCTGTGTAGTTTGCATTTCAGTAGTATAGACTAGTTGATATTAGTTGCATTTGAGTAGTTTTAACATATTATAGCTTCTGTGATAGATTGGTGCTCAGCTTGTAGCCTTTGGCTTATTCCAAGTGCTTATTTATAAGCACTTGTAACTGCAGTTTCATATTCTCACACACAAGCCACTGTTTTTATATTTTTCATAGATTCATAATATTAATTTAGACTTTTCCTGAATTTTTCAAAATTTTCTAGTTCAGTTTGCTATTTTTCTTCATTTAAAACAGTTTTTAAGCCTTTTTAATTAGCTTTTAATACAATTAAATCAGAAAAACTTCAAAAAAATAAGTTTTCATTTTTCCTTGGTTAAGATAAATATAAAAAGTCAAAAAATTATTTTTCCAGATTTTTCATAGTTTAATTTGTAATTTTTAGCAATTTAAGTAATTTCAAATAGTTTTTAATTCATAGAAAATAGAAAAATAATCAGAAAAATATAAAATTAGTTTTGAAAATTCTCTTTAGTTATTTTAGATTTTTCTAAGTCATAATTTCATTTTTCTAGCTTTATTTCATATTTTCTTGTATTTTAGGTTATTATTTAATAAGTAAAAATAGTTTCTAATTAATAATAATTAGATAAATAGTTTTAAAAATAATTTTATTTTTCTAAAAATTTTCTCTTATCATTAGGTTTGTAAAAATGTCATTTTTATATTTTTAGGATTAATATTGTTTCATTTTCACATTTTCTTTTGTACGTCACGTAGTTTTTAATTTAAGTTTTATAAAAGAAAATTTAAAAACATCATTTTGCAAATAGTGATAGCGTTTATTTAATATAGTTTATCTTTTTAATTTTCTTTAATTTTCATTTAAGCCCTTGTAGTTTATATACTTTTCCTTTTGTTCATAATCAATCACAATCCTTTTCCGTTCAAATCCTCTCGATCACTATTCGTTTGATTATTCTCGCACAGCTCGTTGGGACATAACGACCTGGGGAAACACTATACTCCTCTGGACTTCATTGCATTGGTGTCTGAACTGTTTTAAGTTTCTTACGGTTAGCCATTCACAAGTATAGCTTGTGTGAGATAACTTGACTGTTTGCCACCAATCAAATTTTGGCGCCGCTGCCGGGGAGCTGTGCTAATTATCCTACGCTTAGCAGATTAGTGATTTGAATATTCACTCCTTGGTTATACCATCCATATCTATATATATTTTCTTATAAAAAATCCAAAAACCCAAAAACATCCAAAAACGTATAAAACACAAAAATATTTTTCTTTTGTTTCTATATATATATATAAAAAAAAAGATAAAAATACAAAAAGATTTGTCGTTTTCTTTGTTTAATAATAACAACATAAAAAATTACCACTGCAAACCAAGGCAGTGTACTACCTAACTGGGGGTACGACAATAATAAGTTCCCGAACCTAAGATTAAAACTTACCTTTGTGTCCTTGTGAGTGGTGTACCTTTTTCAAAGAAGCCATTCATCTTGTGATTATTGGTTTAAGTTCACTGTTGTTTTGCCTCGATTTTGTTTTAATTGGATTTGTTGTTATATCTACTTTTCAAAACCAGAAACCCAAAAAGATTCTTCTTTCCCCATTTTCATAATTCTCTTGTTTCCTCAAGTTACGTCTAGTGCATGCGCACTCGTTCTTCTAGATCATTGAGTCCTTTGCGTGATCTAGCAGAAATTCCTAGAAGACGTTCTCGTAGACGTGCTGCCCAAATAGTCGAACCCGAGATTCGTACTATTTCAAACAACAATATGGCAGACGAACGAACTATGGCGGAAATGCTCCAAGCACCCATCGAGGGTTATGGAGATGCCATCATTTTACCAGTAATCAATTCTGATCACTTTGAATTGAAGACACATTTGATCCAACTTGTGTCTACGAATCAATTCCGCGGGTTTGATCGAGAAGACCCGTATGCATACTTCCGTTGGTTTAACAAGTTGACTTCAACTATCAATTTCAAGGATGTACCACAAAAAGTAATCAAGTTGATGCTTTTTCCATTCTCACTTGAGGGGGCAGCCCGGATTTGGCTGGAAAAAGAACCCCCTCGATCCATCGAAACTTGGGAGGATCTTGTTCAAAAGTTTGTCAATTATTTCTTTCCCCCATCAAAGACAACTAATCTTAAAAATGAAATTTCTGGATTTCGTCAAAATTTCGATGAAAACTTTGGAGAGGCATGGGAGAGATTCAAAGATCTCCTCAGGAAATGCCCCCATCATGAATTCACGGAGCTTCAACAAGTTAATATCTTTTATAATGGGTTGAACGGTAACGATCAAGATTCTTTGAACGCAGCCGCAGGTGGCAATATCTTGAATCGTAAGCCTAAAGATGTGATTGAGATTTGCGAAATAAAATCAAAAGTTCCTATTTCTCGCAACAAAGTCAATATTCCGAACACTCCTGCTTCTTCATCCGGTAACTCTTCCGAGTTAGCCGCTCCAATAGTCGAGCTAACGGACGTCATCCGTTGTATGATGAAAGAGGTAAAGGAAATCAAAAGCGAAATTCATAAGCCGGAACCAATCAAAGCCGTAAACAAGGTGTGTGAAACTTGTAGTGGTCCACACGCGTATTATGATTGTCAAGCAACCGATGCTTCTTTTTACCAAGCTCCCGTAGCTTCGGTAAACCACAATCAATACCGACCACAAGCTGATCCTCACTACCGTGCACCTAGCGG
This sequence comes from Chrysanthemum makinoi, assembly GCA_910596185.1. NCBI lineage: Eukaryota > Viridiplantae > Streptophyta > Magnoliopsida > Asterales > Asteraceae > Chrysanthemum > Chrysanthemum makinoi. Next base: position 225,384,508 of record OU343223.1, on the reverse strand, counting down.
TATGACACCACCTGGTTTTCCTCCTGTGCAAAACCATGGCAATCAAAATCGCTTTGTTCCGAATCAAGGACACAACTTCAATAACTCTCAAAATTTCAATCAAAACCGGAACAATTTCAACCAACCTTATCAAGCTCCGAATCAGCAGAGTTATCAACAACCTTCTCAAGCTCCCCTACCAAATGACTTCATGAAAATTACTGAGTCAAGCATACGTTCAATGCAAACTCAAATCAATAACATCAGAGTTGAGCTAAGAAAGGAAATTGATACCACATTGTCTCGGCAGACAAATGAGTTGAAGAATATGATGAGCAGTTTCATGAACATGAATATGAACAAAGCTTCGTCATCTTCTGGAGGACTCCCAAGCAATACAGTTCCAAATCCAAATGCCGAGTTGAAAGCCGTCACCACTCGTAGTGGTAAGACGCACAATGGACCTTCGACTCCAATGCCTCCTCCACCAGGAGCAATGATTCAAGTTACCAAGGATACAACGGACAAGGTGCATTTTTCAAGCCCACGAAGTACCGCACACGTCCCACCTTCGGTAGTCCAAGCTTTAAGTCCGGAACCCGAAGTTCCGAAGACAAATTCTGAGCCAAAAATGACTTCCATCCCAGCTCAAAAGTCTAATCAACTTCCTTACCCATCAAGAATGCATGATGAGAAGCTCAAAGACAAAAACAAAGAACAAATGGAAAAAAATTTCCAAATTTTCAATGAACTACACTTTGATATAAGCTTCGTTGATGCTCTCGTTCTAATGCCCAAATTTGCATCCACGCTTAAAGGCTTACTGACCAACAAAGATAAGTTATCTGAGATGGCTAAAACCCCTCTCAATGAGCAATGCTCAGCGATCCTTCTCAAGAAGCTTCCCAAAAAGCTTGAAGACCCTGGCAGGTTTTTAATCCCGTGTGATTTCTTGGGGATGGTTCAATGCCCCGCCTTGGCCGATCTTGGCGCTAGCATTAACCTCATGCCACTCTCAGTATGGAAGAAACTGTCTCTTCCTAAACTTTCATCCACTTGTATGACACTCGAGCTAGCGGACCGTACCATAACTCGTCCACTTGGGATAGCCGAGGATGTCGTGATGAAAGTAGGAAAGTTTCACTTTCCTACTGACTTTGTTGTAGTAGACTTTGATGCAGATCCTAGAGTTCCCCTCATCTTAGGGAGAGCTTTCTTGAGAACGAGCCGTGCTCTAATTGATGTATTTGCTGAAGAGTTGACCATACGGGTTGACAACGAAGAACTCACGTTTAATATCAACCAAAACTCCAAACCTCTATCCAAACAGAGTGTTGCCACAATTGATCAAAAATCTGAAAGAATCAATGCAACACTCTCAAATTTCACGGTTAAGAGGAGTCACCAAAAACGTGTTGAGCTAAAAACGTTGAAAATTAACCCTGGTTCAAACAAATGGTTTGAAAGTTGTACCAAGGAAGTCAAGAGTGTTCTTGATGATGATGATCTAGAATCGGAGACTTTATCGGAAGTGGTGGAAATTGCTAGCTCTAAGAGCACACCACTTGTCCCACCTCCGGAATCAGTTTATCGTATCGAGTTTGTTAACTCTGTGGATGAAACCAATCTCTCTTCAGTTTCATCTGGATTGGATGATGATGTTTGTGATCCAATGGGAGACATTCTTCCCATTGAAGAATTGCTCAAAAATGATCCATCATCTCCTAGTCTTATTATTCCCAACTCTTCCATCCCTTCTCTCACTTCGGATGAGGAAAATGACAACTTTTGGAATGAAGTCGATGCCTTTCTTAGTGATGAGTCGATTCCAACAGGAATTGATAATACTTACTTTGATCCGGAGGGGGACATTCTTTTTCTGTAAAATCTGTTGATTGAAGAACCGTTTCCAACCTTCCCTACCGGAAATTCTGTTGACAATCACCATACAAGCTTCAAGTTTAAGCTTAAAAATGTCAAAAATGGTGATTTGCTTCTTACTAATGAGGAATGGACATGCATTCTCATGCACATCTTTATTCCATTCTTCACAGATGGTGTGGTTGCTCTTTCCCTTTTCTCTTTCGGGAATGAGGACACCATCTTTGACCCCGGTATCATCCTTTATAGTTTCTACTATTAACAATACCGCGGTTGTATCTCGTCGGTGTGGAACTTTCTGATGTTCATATGTTTATTAACATTGTGAACGAAAGTCCGATCGAGATTGGTTTTCCACGTTGCTTCCCCATGAACAAATGAATACGGGGTCGAGTCAAGCTAGCGACTCGGGAACCAAAACCAGTAGCACACTATATGGGTTTTCACCCGTATTTCTGACTTCTTTCTATTTTCTACCACCCTAGTGTGGGGGAGTTGCCCCACATGTTGTATATATATAAGTACCAAAAAAAATGGCCGTAGTATTTCCCTTTTACGTTCTATGTTTCGGCATAACCGCCGGTACTTTGAATATTGAGGGCAATATTCATTTCTAGTGTGGGGGGGGAATTCTCACGAATTTTATCATGTAATTATACCGCCTAATTCCCCCATTTTTGGCCAAAATTTTTTTTTGGAGTAAGTGTTTTTCACTTACTCAGATTATGGTTATCAGTCCGCCATGTCTAATAAACAAAAGGATTGGCTAATCCAGGAGCAAACGGCTCTTGGTAAAGATATCTCAAATCCGTTGACGGCTTGCAATTTGCCCAAAATTGTATGGTATTCAGCTCACCATATCTTTAATTAGTGAAGAGTTGGCTAGCCCGCAAGTTTATGGCTTGTGGTAAAGGCAGTGGAAAAACCATAATTGGTAATCAGCTCACCAAAGATAATATTGATAATTTATCTAAGAGTTGGCTAGTCCAGAAGCAAACGGCTTCTGGTAAAGACAAATCAAATCCGTTGAAAGCTGGTGGTTTGCTCAAAATCACTTGGTTATCAGTGTACCAAGGTTCTTACTTGAACTGAAACATTTGGCTACTCCAGAAGTAATGGCTTTTGGTAAAGAGATTCAAATCCATTATGTTTTCTCAAAAGATTGCTAGGGACTAGCAATAGTTTAGTGTGGGGGATTGATGAGTGTGTAAATACTCATCATTTTTGGTTAAATCTGAACTGCAAAACACTTAAAAATGCTCAGAAATGCATCAAAATACTGAAAATATCTCAAAATTGCATTTTATATGTTTCAGATACAAAATGTTTAAAATCAGATGAAAAATGAGCTAAGTTTGCATAATTGGCAGTTTCAGTCCCCCAAGTTTCAAAAATTGTCAGAAATAGTCCCTGAGCACTTATTTCAAAAGAAAAGTCACCAAAGGTCCTTTTAAAATCATAAGTTGTCAAAATTAGTCCTTTGGTGAAAAATATCAAAAGTTTTGAGAAATTACAAGTTTGGTCCTTTAAGTTTCAAAATTGGCAAATATAGTCCTTGGAAGTTTGAAAATGTCCTTTATGGTCCTTGCACTATTGAAACTTGTCATTTTTGGTCCCTTGAAACAACTTTGCAAAATTGGCAGCTTTGGTCCTCCAAATATCAGAAATTGCATATTGGTCCTTGTTATTTAATACAAGCCATGACCCTTTGGACCTTTTTGAACCCCTGCCAAACCCTTGTGACCCCTCCCTTTGACCCCCCGTCCAATATACCCACCAAGTCAAACCACCCAGACCCCCTTTTCCCTCTCTTTTTCTTCTTCCCAACTGCTTCTCTGCAACACCCAGATACTCCCATCCTTCCAGCTAAACTTCACCTTTCCTTGTTCCCCCCACCTCCACCAAACAACAAGAAACATTTAATGATCCCTTCTCCCTTTCACTCAACCCCTCAACTGTTAAACCCAATTTGGCGCCAAAATTTGATCAAACGGCCAAAAATGACTCAAGTCATCCAATGGTTGAGATAATTAGTGGGATTTGATCAGAGGCATGTGGGGAGTCTAAAAGTGCTATAAAAGAGAGAGGAGATGCAGAGGAGAAGGATAGCTAGTGTAATTTTAATTTGTCATGTCGTTTTAATAAATTTAAGATTTCTAGTCTATGTTTAAGCTTCCAAGTACTTTTTTATGTAATCTCAGTGTGATATAAAACTTTTTAAGTAATCAATTTCAATTTCCAAGTTCGAATTTATGTTATGCAATTTACAAGTTTATGTATATGTGATTATAAGTTGAAAAGTGATAATAAGCTTGTATAAGTTTTTATATAAGCTTTAATAAGCTTACTTTAGCTTATCATTTACTTAGAAACTCACTTACTCAATTTTATTCTCAAAAATACCTTGGTCAACAAAAGTCAACTGTTGAAGCTGATTTGGATTTGAAATGGGTAATGGTTGATGCAGAGCTGGATTTGGGATTGGATTTGATTAGAATAGTGGTAGTTTGGTTATGGTATAAGCTGCAAATAACCTGGACACTTGTAAGTGTTTTAGAATCTGCTCCTTTCATATCTGTTTTGCCATATTATTAGTTCAGTAGTAATCTGTTGTTTTTCTTGTTATTATTACATTTGTTAGTTCAATTTTGATAATAGATCATAGTTAGTAAGATGTCTTGATTAGATTTAAGGATAGATATAGAATAGATTGCATTCTAACATCTTAAGGATTGTTTGGCACTAGGCCATAGATCTGTGATAAAGGTTAGATCAGTGGTCTAAGTGAGCTGTTATAAGCTTATATAGGTTAGTTGCATTTATAGTAGCCTTGAGTTTGCACCTTAGATCTATAAAAGTCAATACCCCACTTAATATGTTCTTACCTTTGTATCAGTTAAAATCAGATGATCATGGTGTGCATTTAGGGTCATATTTAGTTAAGCTAACCTAATTTGGGTTATTTCAGTCATTAAACTTCAGTTTCATTACATTTCTTAAACTCTGAATTTCAATAAAGTCAAATGTCCAATTTGTCTAAAAAGTCAAAAATTGAAAATCCAAGTTTTTACCAAAGTTTGTTGATTTTTCATAGCTTCAATTTTGGGTCAATTCAAGTGAAATTGTAGACTTAACAAGTTCAGTTGGTCAAGAATTGAAAAGTGATTTTTGGAAATTTTTTGTAAGTCTTCATAAGCTCCAAATTAGCTTGTCAAATGGGTCACAAATCCCCTGTGCACTGACTCAGTGTTAACTGAGTCTGCACAGGTTTGTGTAAGGCTCTCAACAAGCTCATAAGAACTTGTCCAGGGCTCAACTTTGGTTTACAAATAGCTAACCAGGTCTAGTTTAGGTTCCAACTTCTGTTTTTGACTTCCAGCTTATTGGGTAGCTTATTCTCTAGCTACAAAGTAGTAGCCAAAATCTGTTTTTAGCACTTAATCAATCAAGTCAAATCTGTGTAGTTTGCATTTCAGTAGTATAGACTAGTTGATATTAGTTGCATTTGAGTAGTTTTAACATATTATAGCTTCTGTGATAGATTGGTGCTCAGCTTGTAGCCTTTGGCTTATTCCAAGTGCTTATTTATAAGCACTTGTAACTGCAGTTCCATATTCTCACACACAAGCCACTGTTTTTATATTTTTCATAGATTCATAATATTAATTTAGACCTTTCCTGAATTTTTCATATTTTTCTAGTTCAGTTTGCTATTTTTCTTCATTTAAAACAGTTTTTAGTACTTTTTAATTAGCCTTTAATACAATTAAATCAGAAAAACTTCAAAAAAATAAGTTTTCATTTTTCCTAGCTTAAGATAAATATAAAAAGTCAAAAAATTATTTTTCCAGATTTTTCATAGTTTAATTTGTAATTTTTAGCAATTTAAGTAATTTCAAATAGTTTTTAATTCATAGAAAATAGAAAAATAATCAGAAAAATATAAAATTAGTTTTGAAAATTCTCTTTAGTTATTTTAGATTTTTCTAAGTCATAATTTCATTTTTCTAGCTTTATTTCATATTTTCTTGTATTTTAGGTTATTATTTAATAAGTAAAAATAGTTTCTAATTAATAATAATTAGATAAATAGTTTTAAAAATAATTTTCTTTTTCTAAAAATTTTCTCTTATCATTAGGTTTGTAAAAATGTCATTTTTATATTTTTAGGATTAATATTGTTTCATTTTCACATTTTCTTTTGTACGTCACGTAGTTTTTAATTTAAGTTTTATAAAAGAAAAATTAAAAACATCATTTTGCAAATAGTGATAGCGTTTATTTAATATAGTTTATCTTTTTAATTTTCTTTAATTTGCATTTAAGCCCTTGTAGTTTATATACTTTTCCTTTTGTTCATAATCAATCACAATCCTTTTCCGTTCAAATCCTCTCGATCACTATTCGTTTGATTATTCTCGCACAGCTCGTTGGGACATAACGACCTGGGGAAACACTATACTCCTCTGGACTTCATTGCATTGGTGTCTGAACTGTTTTAAGTTTCTTACGGTTAGCCATTCACAAGTGGCTAGCTTGTGTGAGATAACTTGACGGTTTGCCACCAATCAATGAGTGTTATGGCGATTAGCACGAGGGCGATGTAAACCATGTCGATGATGAACCTTCTTGGTTTTGGTTTAAGATGAGATGAGATGAGATGGGAGGAAGATGAATTTTTGAATGAGAGGTAATTTTTTGAAAATGAAAGATTTGAAAAAGTGGGGATTTGATAAAGTGCGCGACGAGTGGTTTATTTATGGGGAAGGAGGAATTTTTGAAATTTGTGTTTTGTTTTTTTTATTAGAAAGATATGATTTTTAGATTAAATGAAATAAAACACAAGTTTTATATACCATGACTTTAGACACAAAAATAACACGTATGTGAGAAAAGGCTTCCTAATAAAGCTTCATATAATATATGTATGTGCACAAAAGATAATCATATAAATACCTATGTAGGCATACTTAATTATCAAGCTAATGTCATTTTAGAGATAAGTAGAAGATCATACCTCTAACGCACTTAGGAATGTCTTTACAAAATGTCAATAGACAATTCCGGCTCCTTTGTGTTTAAGATACCTTCTTAGGGAAGGTATTCTTGTTACCAAGCGATTCCTATGGCTTGGTAGGTATGAGCTTTGACTAATCAACATGACAAAGAAGATTAGTGCATTTAAATAAAAAGTAAATAATAAAAATGTTGTCATCTAATCAACATCCAAACAAAAGAGTTTTAAAAGACATGGTATTTGTTTTTATGAAAAATCTTCTTTGTAGTTTTCAATTAACCATGGATCGTATCAAGTTTTTAAAGTATAATATACTTCAAGAAACTTGTTAACGAAGCTCTGATGCCAATTGTGGAAAACTAGAAGGGGGGATTGAATAGTTTTGCCAATTAAAACTTCCTTTTAAACTATTTAGATCGACTTATGTCAATCTATTTGTATGTGTGTTGGATGTTGATAAACAAGCATATAAAAGTATGTAATGAAAAGATAAGAGTAAGAAGCACAAAACCACAATGCGAGTATTTATAGTGGTTCGGGTGCAAGGACACCTTCCTTGCCCTACTCCACTCCCCGAGTCACCTACTCGAGAGTTCGTAATCACTACACGACACCAACTCCTTATGGTGGAGAAACATTCACAACGTTGCCTACTCTTTTTCTTGTACTAGGCTAACCACCGGGTTCTTTCACACCAAGGTGAACCACACCTAACACAACGTCGCCTACCCTTTATCTGGTACTAGGCTAGATACTGAGTTCCATTACAATGGAGGAACTACTACCCAACACTACACCAACGACTAATCCCAAAGGAGACCAACTCCTTATTACAACATCATCAAGGATATCAATATCCTTGGATCTAATGCTAATCTATCTTGTACATCGAAACACACCATATCGAACGTACATTTAAGGCACCTTTCACTAATGCTCTTAGTTAGATCTACAAGTCACTCTTCACCAATGTCTTGTGACTTGACTTCTAGGCACCCTTCACTAATGCCTATAATACGGACGATCGACACCTTTCACTAATGTCTTCGTCTTGACGCTTGAGACATCTTTCACTAATGTCTCCAACACTACACTTCTTAGAAGAAAGAAGAATCATCAACAAGAGGACTTCAGTAGTCTTGATGATGAGGAAGCATGGCAACTCATGGACTTGAGCTTGCTTGACTTCAAAGGTGGTCATCTCGCCTTTAAGAGGAACCTAGAGAATCACACAAAAACAAAACTACAAACATAGATCACTTGGATCTGGGGTTAGAGAGTTTTAAACTTAGGGAGAAAGTATGTGAGAAAGGGGTGAGAAACAATGAAGAAATGGCTCACTATTTATAGAGGAAAATGTTCACTGTTCCCCGGATCCCACGGATCCCTCCCACAAGGGATCCGTCTAGCATAAAGCTAGGGATCCGTGGGACGCTCCTCTTTACCCATGGGTATTTTGGTTATGGGTCATGGGTTATGGGTTGATCCATGGGTCTTTTACTAGATACAATGTATCTTAAGAGTGCAATGCACCTAGTCACATGGGTATGGGTGAATACCATGGGTTATGGATATTATCCATATATGATATAAGCATGATGTCATGCAATGGGTTATGGGTCAAGCTCCATGGGTCATGGAGTTTGGGTTGTACCCAACTACATTCAATGTATTTGGTCAATGGGTTATGATACTTAAATTTCTACCCATTTATATTACCCAATATACTACATACTAATTATGTGTATATTTTACCCAAATATGTAAACACTAGTTGTTGTACATATGTAATATTTAATCATAAAATCACTTATACTTGTTTTAGTGTTTTATGTGAGAATGTGAATATGTTAGAAACTATTAGTTCAAACCATTTACGTATTTTATTCGTTTCGTTAAAATGATTTTACGTTTGTTATCGACAAAACATTAGAAGATCGTAAAATATAAATAATCGTTTTTACGGTTTATTTGTATTAACAAACTCAACTGAATTTAGCCGACCATTTAACCAAAGGGTTAGCAAGAGATCTCATACGCAAGGCAGCTATTGGGATGGGTTTAAAGTCCACCTAATTAAATCCTTGTATCAAGATACCCAATTCCCATCTAACGTAATGTTAAATGCTGGATTCAATGAGGAAAGCTTGATATCTTTGGATTGGAACACATAATTACATCATCCCACGGTATGTGTTCAGAACTGCAAGATAAAGCAGGTTGAAATTATATTTCTTAATGGTTTTTTGACAAATTGCATGTGCAGGTGCAAGAGTAAAGAACCACCTATATAAGCATGAAGTTTAGCTGCTTCAAGAAGCTTGGGACTTGGCTTTGATATGCTTATTGAACGATAGGACACAAGCTAGTAAAACATAGTGTCAAGTGGAACATGTAAATGTGTAAACTGTTGTGTATATTATCTTCATGTATTCACTATGAATAGAAGGAGTTCAATCCTTAGTGACACTCTTATATTCGAATATTTGGAATGCTAATGTACTAATGTGAAATTCAATCGTCTCGACATTTCATTTATGCATCAGTTTGTTGTTTGTTATGAGTTTGTTTTAAGTTAATCAAGATTATACTTAAATGGGGGTGGATTGTTGGTGATTTTGCATCACCGCTATTATTTAAGTGTAATGGATTAACTTAGTTGACCAATGGGTAATTGTGATATATGTTCAACAAGTCGGGGTTGTGCGGAGTGAACACTTGTATGACGTTATTATGATTATTATTCGGGGGCGAAGCCCCGAATGACGGTTATGTTCATAACACACAAAACATATTCTCAAGTTTAAATCTGAGTTTTATCCGATTTGAGATTTCGGTAGAACCACCGAAATACTTCAATCTGATAGTATTTACACGACTCTCAGATTACTGTGATCCAAATTTCCTAACAGTTGTGGTGGATCATTGTGGTATTTTTTAGTTTTTTTATACAAAAACTATTAATCTTTTATTATTATTATTATTATTATTATTATTATTATTATTATTATTATTATTATTATTATTATTATGATTATGATTATGATTATGATTATGATTATGATTATTATTATTATTATTATTATTATTATTATTATTATTTATTATTTTTTTTTATTATTTTTTTTTCTTTATTGTAAAAACATCACTTTCATTAGAAACAAAACCATAGGGTTACAAGAAATTAGTGGGGAGCCTCGAAACTATCTGGGCCCCCACACCTTTAGCAATAGCAAAACTAATCCTACTGAAGATATGGGTAGTAGCACGCGCCCCAATATCTTGAGTTATAGAGAACTTCCGAATCCGCTTAAGTAAGGTCACTGCATCTGCCTCAAGTTCTCCTAGAGAGGAAAACGAGAAAGGGATGAACCCATATCCAATGTTCGCACATTTAGCTCCATATTTGACGCGCTTGCGTTTTGCAGCATCAATCACCACACGACCTGGCGCAATATTATTATTATTATTATTATTATTGTTGTTGTTGTTATTATTATTATTATTATTATTATTATTATTATTATTATTATTATTATTATTATTATTATTATTATTATTATTATTTTTATTATTATTATTTTTAATTATAAATATCACTTTATTAGAAACTCAAAAGATTTACAGGAAGTTAGTGGGAAGCCGAGATACTAACTGGGCTCCCACTCCTCTAGCTATAGAAAAGCTAATCCTACTAAAGATATGAGAAGCAGCATGTGCTCCAATGTCTTGGGTCTTCGAGAACTTTTGGATTCGCTTCAGTAAGGCCACAACGTCCTTCTCAAGTTCCCCAAAAGAAGAGAATGTGAATGGGAGAAACCCATATCCAGTATCCGCGCACTTGGCCTCATACTTGACGCGTTTACGTTGTGCGGTCACAGACACCGCACGACCAGGCACAAAATCAACTATACTAGTTTGCGTCAAGGGCGAAGACCCAGTCAAATCAACACATACATCAAGCCCTCCGTCCTACGAGTAGAGTAACATATCAGCTGGACGTAAGGGTTTTTCCCTTTCTCCACTAAGCCTGATATCAACTTTTTTACGAGCTGAAATCCCTGATCGAGAACAGATGTCAACCAAGGTATCGCGCACCACGTTATGCCGATGTTTAATACCAATAATGCCAGCGCACGATACAACATGGTCCCCATAAATATCCCCCGTAAAGACCTTGGAACAAGCTGAGCACGGAATCTGAACAGAGAATAAGGGAACACCTAGCCGATAACATAACACACACCGGTAGGTCCTAGCATTCATAGTCTGTCCCAACCCAGATATCGGAACTACCCTAAGCCAGTCCGAAGTGTAGTCCTCCATTTGCGATTTCCATAATGCCATTTGCCGAGTAGATAAGGAAAAAGTGGATTCAGCCGTTTGGGTAACACTTGTGAAATATATATCTGCCAATTTCTTCATGAGTTTGGGGGCAGCGGTCTCACTTGGATTACTCAAAATGTCAATATCCATTTTCGCATTAAAAGAACATAAGGCATTATCAAAAGAAGGCCCAGGAGTTACAATACTAGAATTTCGGAGGAGCTTAGTCTGTAAGCTAGAAGATTGGAGTCTAGACGCAAGGAATGCATAGTTCAAAACATCACCTGCAGAGTATACGCCAAGCCCCCCAAATGCAAAAGGTAAGGTGGCAAGCCTCCATTGCCAATCACCAAAACCAGGTCCAGAAGCAGTGATAATACAATCCAAAAAAGAACGAAGTGCCACATCAAATGAACTCTGAGTACGCTCAAAGACTCGAGGAGAGCATGTACGGATAGAAACATATAACTTGGAAATACCGGCACAAGCACGAAGGAGCAACAACTCACACTGGGGGGTCATTAAGCTTAGCAACAGCACCCATAAGCTCAACGGTTTTAGCAACCCTTTTATTATTATTATTATTATTATTATTATTATTATTATTATTAATTGTCCTTTCACACAATCAAGTGAAACCTGTAAGACAAGATTGGATAGTGATGAGTGGTCGTGAAATTTTCTAGTTTTTTAATTTTATATCATTCCACAAAAGTTTCATAAGTACAAGCATTTTTTAGCAGCTTTGTGTTTTCACAAAATTAACACATTGATTTTTATAAGCCATTTGTTGAGTTAATGAAATTTATCATTATTTGACTAATATGCAAACAATTTTGACTTTTTATTTGCCAATCACGTTACTCAATGTTGTCACATATCAAACTTTATTATACAAAAGATTGGTGTTTGAACATCTATTACAATAATAAATTTAATACCATCTAATTTTACTAAATTTTGAGTTTAAAGTTATACCTATTGTACAACAGGATTTGAGTTTGATGTTATAAATATAAGCATTAAAGTTTGAAGTTTGAACATCTATTACACCAATTATTGTAATATCATCTATCAATTTTTACTCAAAAAACGGAGTTTTAAGTTATTAACATGAGCATTAATGTTTGAACATCTTTTACACTACTAAATACTAGCAGGGTACCCGCGCGATGCGGCGGCAGGTACCTTGTTACTGAATTTTCTGGTAACGTGATGTTATGCGGTCATATTTTTTTTAACAATTAATTTAGAAATAATAATAACGGAGATCTTGTTTAGTTTACTTTTCGTTTTCGAGTCTAGGTAGATCTTTGTTATTACTGTGAGTTAGGAAGTGACAGGTGGGTAACCTAACAAAAAATAAATAAATAAATAAATAATAATAATCTTACAAAGTTAAAAATGTTTTTCAATAATGTAACGGTTCACTTTTTTGTTTTTCAGTCGAGTGAGTTATCGGTCGAGGGGATGAACCCTTCGTCAATTTTGGAGCCGACCAACCCAGTTCGACCCTCATGCTGCAATGGCGGCGACTCGGTCAACGCAATGGCGACCGAATCCGTCGACCAACCACTGCGGGCAGCCTAATGGCTTTATTTTTAAGTGCTTAGCTTAGCAGCTTGATTAGATTCTACATTGTGGTTAAATAGTTGTATATTTTGGTGTAGGGGTGAATTAAATAGTGTATTAATTGTATATGTTTAATAGTTGTAACTTTTTTTTATTATTTTTATTTGTGCTTCAAATAGTTATAACTTTTTTTTACTTTTATTTGCTTAAAAGTTCTATATTAAGAAATTTTAAAAAAATAATAAGAGGGAAGGTACAAGATGCATTATAAGTAGTATAGATAATATTATAGAAGAATTAAATTAAGTTATTTTCAAGAAACATTTAAATGTTGAGTTCATATAATAAGTAAAATGTAAAAAATAAGAAAACATTACATGTTTGGTTCTTGTGGTTTGCTCAGATTTCATGTTTAGTCTTTAAGTCGTTTTAATTACACCAAAGATACCTATTTTTGAAACTTTGCACTCATTTAGTCCCTACTTTGGATGGGCCGTTAGTTTATCCGTTAAGTGTTTGCATTGTTAGTCCCTCCGTAAAGATTTTTTGCATCGTTAGTCCTCACTTTTTAAAATGAATTAAAAACGTGTTTTTATTCGTTTTCGTCCATCTTTTTTACGTTTTCGTCCATTTTTTATTATGTTTTTATTTCATTTAAAAAATGAGGACTAACGGTGCAAAAAATCTTAACGGAGGGACTAACGATGCAAACACTTAATGGATAAACTAACGGCCCATCCAAAATAGGGACTAAATGAGTGCAAGGTTTCAAAAATAGGTATCTCTGGTACAATTAAAACGACTTAAAGACTAAACATGAAATATAAGCAAACCACAAAGACCAAACTTGTAATATTTTCAAAAAATAAATATGAGTATTAATGTTTGAACATCTATTACACTAATAAATGTAACAGCGTATAAAAATTAAGTTATGCCCAAGAAACTAATAAATATTGATTTCAAGTGATAAGCAAAACTGTTAAAATAGTACGTATTCTAAAAGTATGAGTTTCATGCTATAAATCTATTATTATACTAAACAATTGTGCTTCCTGTTATAAGTATGAGCATTAACTATTAATTACTATATTAAAAGTTTGAGTTCATGATAGAAATGTGAGTAGCAATGATAAAAGTCTATTATAAAAGCATTTTTTATTTCATGTTATATATACGAGTATGATTAATTATTATAATTATATACTAAAAGTTAACTTTTAAGCTACAGATGTGAGTATTAATAATTAAACACTTATTAACTTGTTATAAGTGGAGATTCAATCCTTTTAGAGTCAGAAAGTAAAATTTAAAAATGAGGCTTTTTCAATAATTTTTGTTCCTTTTCTTTTTGTATTTTCTTCTTTTTGCTTAATATTATATTCATCTTTTTAAGCCAAAAACACTTTGTGAGTTTATCTATCGAAAATATCGCATTTAATTATCTTTTATATATTCGAAAAAAATCGATGATAAAACACTAATGAATATAGTATGTAATATCATATATGATATTACATATCATAAAAATTCAATCACTAAGCCAAAAACACTTTGTGAGTTTATCTATCTTTATCTAATCCATTTATCAATCTTCCACTAAATACAAAATTTGAGTTTATAGTATAAATATAGAGGAGAGTTATTTTACAAACCAAACTTTTTTTATATATGAAGGGACTCATCTCTACCATTCATCTAAAAAGAAATCAATGGCTAAGATTAAAAGTATTTTATTATTTCACATATTTTTTATAATTTAAATATCTCTTAAACTGTTAATCGTTAAACAAAAATAATTACACCATCGCGACGAGCATTTAATTATCTTTTTATATACGGGCACTTTGATATATTTTCGAAAAAAGAAAAAAAATCGTTTTTTTTTTCACTATTTTCGTCTTTTTTTTCGTTTTTCTTCAAAACTGGAATTTGCATAAAATATCATATATGATTTAACACTAATTTGAAAATCACATTTAATATTAGTGTTAAATCAAATATGATATGTAATATCATATGTGATAATAGTGTTAAATCATATATGATAAATCACATATCATATACATATCATATATGATTTAACACTAATATCACATTTGGTATTCAAATTAGTGTTAAATCATATATGATTTTTTCATTCAAATTTCAGTAACGTAAAAAAACAAAAAAAAAACTTAAAAAAAAACTTAAAAAAAACGTGAAAAACACGAAAAACAATTTTTTTGTCGAAAGTATATCAAAGTGCCTATTTATAGAAAGATAATTAAATGCTCGTCGTAATGGTATATTTTTTTTCACTTGACGATTAACGGTTTGAAAGATATTTATATTTGAAAAAAAATGATGAAAGTGAGTTTTATTAATTGTTGGGATTAATCTCATCCATTAGATCTAATAAAAATGAAGGGTGGAGATTGATCCCTTGATATGTAAAAGATCTTTTGTCCTCAAATGATCTTAAATCATAAATATAAGTATTATATTATTAATAGTTATACATCTATTACACTAAAAAATGTAAAATCATATAGATAGATTTGTTGTAAAATTTAGTGCATTTGAGAGATCATTTCACACTTAGTAATGGGTTTGGAGGGTACGGAGTGTACACCCACCAGGTCCTGTACACCCTGAATCTGATAGTGGTTAATTATTGTTTAGTCTCTGATGAAATTTTCAGAGAGTGACTTCAAACTTTGTACTCTTTGAGTAATAGGCTGATAAATCTCATTAGGGAGTGGTTTCATCAGAGGATTCATGTCATAAGTGTGTAAACTTCTTAGTGAGAACACTCAGGGAGCAACCCTCTCAGGGGCAAGCACATCAACGAGTGTAACAACAAGCTGAGACTAAATCATAACTAACTTGTAACGGCTTTTACTTATTTAAATGGTAGTTATAAATGCATTAATGACCATGTTTAATTGGCCTCTCTAGTATTATGGAGGCTAATTGTTGGGTTTTATGGATACTACTGCTTTTGGGAGAATCGACTGCTTATGGGGTTCCTGATAAAATGGTCTAAGTGTCATCTGCTGCTGGTGTTACTGAATCTGCTGCTGGTGTATTCTACCTACTGCTAGGTGGTGCTGGAAAGAATCATGAGAATACACTAAGTGGTAACTGTTGCTGGACTTGGGGAAACTACTGCTAGAGTAAAGTTTCTGCTGCTAAAGACTGAAGTGCTTCAAGAGTATATGTATCTACTGCTAGTTTTGTTTAACTACTGCTGGAGTCTTAGTTTGTTTTGTATTTATGGAATGTCGCGTTCCTATAATGTAGTATTAGATAAGTATAGAGAAGATACAATTGTATAAGAAGTGATTGTAACCTAGTAGGACTCCTTAACATATAAAAAGAAGATCCTAGGTCATTTGTTTTACATATAAGTTTAAGGCGACTTCAAGGTTGTAAACCCTAGTGATATTAAGATCACTCGTATTATTAATCTAATAATAAGCTTTTGATTGTGAATTCATTGTGTTCTTCTTATTCTATAAGTGTTATCTTCCGCGTGATACTTAAATGATCAAACAATTTCTTATACAGAAGCTATCAAAGATCTATATTTACAAGGTGAACTGGGATCAACAAGTGATATCAGAGCTTGTGTGATCAAGAAGCTGTTACAACAAGAGGAATACTATCAAAAACTGTGAAAGATGGACTCTACACACTCTTTAACACATAACAGGGTTCCTATGCTCAAACCAGATGAGTATGAGATGTGGAACATGAGGATAGAACAACACATCCAAATGATTGATATTGGATTGTGGAAGGTTATTGAAACTTGAAACACTGTCCAGTTTAAAATTGGAGACGAAGGAAAAACCATTCCTCTCACTGCTGCAGAGGACATAGCCAAAAGAAGACTGGAGATGAAGGCCAGAACTATTCTCATGATGGCTATTCCAGATGAGTATCAATTATCCTTTAACTTCATCAAGGATGCTAAGTTATAGATGGATGCTTTAGAAAAGAACATTGGTGGAAATGAAGCTACAAAGAAGAGCAAGAAGAATCTTCTAAAGCAACAATATGCCAACTTTTCTGCATCAAGCACTGAATCCCTTGATGAAATCTGCAACAGGCTGCAAAAACTGGTAAGCCAATTAGAGCTTGTAGGGGTGACCACTGAACAAGAATAATTGAATCAAAATTTTTTGGCTAGTCTTCCATTTGAATGGGACACACATACTATTGTGTAGAGGAACAAGCCAGAATTGGAGAAGTCAAGCCTGGATGATCTACGCAACAACCTGAAAGTCTATGAGGCTGAAATAAA
The DNA here is from genome assembly GCA_910596185.1 of Chrysanthemum makinoi. Lineage (NCBI taxonomy): Eukaryota > Viridiplantae > Streptophyta > Magnoliopsida > Asterales > Asteraceae > Chrysanthemum > Chrysanthemum makinoi. Next base: position 225,367,442 of record OU343223.1, on the reverse strand, counting down.
GCAAAAGTCAAGTTCAAGAACAAGTTCAAACAACTTGGCATTTGTTTCATCAAATAGCATTAGCAGCACAATGGTTTATGTCCCTACTGCTAAGGAAGGAAGTGCTGCTAGTGTATTGAGAAGTGCTGCTGGAGGTGAGAATTTGAATGATGTTGCAGTGTGCTCATTCTTTGCCAGTCAATGTTCTGTTACTCAACTGGCAAATGGGGACACTAAACTGACCCATCCTGATGATGTTGAAGAGATGGATCTTAGGTGGCAAATGGCCATGCTCACAATGAGGGCAAAAAGGTTTCTTCAAAGAACTGGAAGAAGCATGCAAATGACTGGTGTTGATAAAGTAGGCTTTGACAAGTCCAAAGTAGAGTGCTATAATTGCAAAAAGAAAGGCCATTTTGCAAGAGAATGTAGATTTCCCATGTCTCAAGAGAACAGGACAAGGGAGGTGGAAAGGAGGACCATTCCAGTGCATGAGACTTCAACAACTGCCTTGGTGTCCTGTGATAGGCTTGGTGGCTATGATTGGAGTGATCAAGCTGCAGAAGGCCCTACTGACTTTGCTCTCATGGCACACTCCACAACCTCAAGTTCTTCTGATTCTGAGGTATTCTTTGAATCATTTTCAGATTCCTGCTTTTATAGAGATGATTATAATAAAGTAACAAAGGAACTTGATAAAGCTAAATTAATACCTTTAGGTTATAAAGAAGGTCTGAAATCCGTAGAAGCAAGATTAGAAATTTTCAAATCTAATAACATCAAATAGTTCTGAAATATTTAGTGTCAGTCTCCCTGATAATGCTCGTATTTTATATCATTTATATGGATTTACGCTTGTTATCCTCTATATTTCACTTTCAGGTAAATTACGAGCATTGGAGCTAAAGAGACGCGGATTTGGAGAGTTTATTGAAGATATATCATAGTATGCTCATTTTGAAGAAGTTACGGCGTAACTCCTCTCTCACATTACGCCTTAACTAAAGCGTGGCTCAGAAAACCAACTCAACAGAAGATTACGGCGTAACTCTCCCAAAGATTACGTCGTAAATAACTAGGTCAAATGCGGCTTCGCGCCGCTGCAAGCTACGCCGTAACTATTGTCTCAATTACGGCGTAACAAAGATTTATTGAAGATACGGCGTAGCTCTGTTGGAATCACTCCTAAACCTTATTCAAGTTTTAGTTACTCACATGTAATAGTTAGCTTATTATGGCCTTTATGTTTGTTATTAGCCTTAAGCTTATGTAGAAGGCCCATGAGCTTAGGCCCAAGCCCATAGGAGAAAGGAAGGGAACTAGGAGTGTTGCCCTAGCTTCCCTCCTATAAATACCTTATGTAAACCCTCACTTGAGGGTTGGTTGTTCAAGTTATTCCTTTCACATATCACCTACGCATAACCGGTCTTACTTATATCGTGTATGTGTGTTTGGTTCTTGTTCAATCGCCTCTCTATCTTTCTTATAAGCTTGTGTGGTAAACCTTGTGACCTAACAGTGGTATCAATCGCCAAATAGTTGGGTGAACAAGTTTGTTTTTGAAAGTTTTTTTCTTGGTCGTACGCGTAAAAGTGAGTTACACTTTGGTTCGCTTAAAAAACGTATTTTTTACACTTTTGAATCCAAGATTCTTGTACTTTCAACATTTTAAGGTGTTAAAATACTTGTTTTTGGCAAAAAGTTTCAAACTTTATGCGTGGATCATTGTTTTGAGCTAGTTTTTATTCGTGGGTAGTGTTCTACGCGTAACTGTTTTAAGAGTTTTGGTTCATCAAGTTTCACACTTTTGTGTCTTTTGGTGTTATTGAAGCTATTTCATCACACAAAAACTAGTTTAGAAACATCTTTGAGCAATATCCAATTTACGAGTAGGTCTACGCGTAGTGAAACCCTAAAACTACGCGTAAGTATCTCCTTGGTTTGATCTTCATTTTCGTGGTTTATTCCGTGTTTTCTTACTTGGATAAGTCTGAAAATACGTCGACTTTGGATACCTTTTGCACTGTGAAGTGTAAAAGATCACTTGGGATAAAACCCTAAAATTACGCATAAGCATAAGCTTACGCGTAGAAATCCTACGCATAAGATTTTTCTTACGCCTAAGCTTCGTCTTACGCCTAAGATAATCCTACGCCTAACTTTCTACGCCTAACTTTTGTCTACGCATAACTTTAGCGTTTTTTTTCCTTACTTACGCGTAAGCTAAATTCTACGCGTAACCTCTAATTGTTACGCGTAACTTTGGTGTTTTTACGCATAAGTGCTACTTGTCTATTGTGATTTCTACGCCTAAGGATACTTCATCAACAAAGGTTCATTCGACTACAAAGATCCATTTTTACCAACACAAGTTTATCAACATGTCACAACCACCATACTCTAACTATTTCCCTTACACTTATCCTCATCCTCAACGTCAACAACAACTAACTCCACAACATCAACAATGGAATCAACAACAAGCAATTTATCAACAACAATTTAACCAACAACATACTCCACAACTTGCTGCAAATCCACAACCTCAAATGGTTCAACCACCACCAAGTCTTCAAGTTCAACCGTACACAAATGACTTCAATCAACATCCATCAAGGACCATTATGAAGGAACCCACTTGGTTTGCAAAGATGTGTGAAGCTTTAAGCAGCAACAATCAATTCATGAGGCTGGATCACTTGATAGACCTCCAATGCTCACTCCAGAAACTATGATCAATGGGTGATAAGGTTCTTTAGGTTTTGTGATCTAAAGAAGCCACATGCAAAGTTCTTAAAGAAGGTTATCTTGGAAGGTCCATTTGAGATGCCTACTATCATTGTACCCGGAGATCCAAATGCCATTCCACCAAGAGATGAACAAACGAACATTGCTACAGTTGCAGACTTGAATCCTCAAGAACTTCTACACTATGAAGCGGATGAGCTTGCAATGGAATATATCCTCTTAGGATTACCAAACCCAATTCTTCGTAGTGTTGATGCTCAAAAGGCTGCAAAGAAAATGTGGGATCATATTCGTCTTCTTATGGAAGGATCTGTACTCAATCGGGAAGATTTGGAATCCAAAATTTACTTGGCTTATGAACACTTCATGATTGAACATGGAGAGACACTAGAGTCCTATCATCACCGTTTTTCGGACATCATCAATGATTTGGATAAACACAACATCATCATGCCAAGAATTGCTGTGAATACTAAGTTCCTGAGTAGTCTTGGTCCCGAATGGGAGAAGTATGTCATTTTTCTCCGTCAAGCGAAAAACATGCATCAATCTACATATGGATTATTGTACGATTACTTGAAGCCTCATGAAAAGGAAGTTGATAGGAAAGGATTCTCCGTGCTCAAATTGCTCCACCGACACATCCGGAAAATCAACAACTTGCCTTATATGCTCAAAACAGTTATTCTCCTCAACCAGCAACTCAACCAACTGCTACCATCACACCAAATGATCCTTCACAACCTCCATCTCAAACTCAATTGGTTCCATACAACAACCAACAATACTCAAGTCTGAAGCTAATGAGGAATCGATCCGTTCAAGCACTTGCAACAAGGATTTGCTATGATTGCTAATGCCTTTAGCCGTTATACCAACAAATCCAACAATCGTATTCGTTCCTCATCTAATACAAGGAATCAAGCTGTTGTGAACAATGGACGAGTTGAAGTTTAGAATCGTGGTTATGGTCGCCGATGGGCGGTGGTCAAGGGTTTAATCTTTGTGGGTAGGAATAACAATCGAGCTCCGGTGGTGGAACAGGAAATGCTCGAATGGGTTGAATGGTCTTCGATGCTACAACTGCAATGAGAAGGGACACTGGCTAATGCATGCCCAAAGCCAAGGACTAGGGGCAGTGCTTATTTCAAAGAGGCTCTTCTTTGGCTCTTAAGGATGAAGCTGGTGGAACTCTCACAGACAAAGAATAGAGCTTTATGGCAAATGCCGACTCAGATGATGATATGGAGGACTTGCAGGCCAATGCAAATGTTATGTTGATGGCTAATATGCATGAGTTACACATGAGTGACACAGGCCCAGTGTATGACACTTATGGCTTGTCTCGGTACCAACAAACCATATTTATCTCGATCTCATATCTTCGCCAACATTTGAATCCGGCAAGGCTCGAATGTTCAAAATGCCATCCACATCTCATTCCGACGATTTTCAATTAGACCCCATAGTTATATTTGACGATCAAGATGACCAACCGGTTTCCCTTGATAATCAAATTGACTCCGTGGTTATACTTGAGGATCTTAGTAATGATCATGTTGAGACTCACGTTGAACACGCCGAACTTTTGCCTCATCCAGATTTTGCTCGGTTAATACAAGACCAACAAACCATAGTGGAAAAATGTCATGCCATTAATCAGGACTTAAAATGCAAAAATGCACTGTTAACCAAGGATTTTGAATGCCTACAAAAGCAACTCAACTTTTTCAAAACTCAAGAAAAACGTGAAAAAAGGTTTTGAAGCGCCTTTGCCAAATCTTATCAAAACGAAAAATATTTAGAAAGACAGATGCGTGATCTAGCCGCTTCGAAGAATGCTTTGTTGTTCGAAATAGAACAACTGAAACATGAACATAAAAAGCAAATTAACGCTCTCACCTTGGAAAATCAAAAAGCTAAGGCTGAGTTGTTAACTTGTCAAAACAGTTCTCTGCATACAAAAAGCATTCAACGAAACGAATAGATGATCATCTTGAAGAAATCATCGGCTTGCAAAACAAACTTAAAGAGTTTAAAACTGTTGTTTACAAACATGGCGAGTCGGTCAAAGCCATTGAAAAGTTTACTTTAAAACCCAATCCAAATGGATATGGACCGAATCTTGCCGATTACAAACCTAAGCTTTCAACCAAAGCATTCAAACCAAATCCTGAAGTTTCCAGTGCATAATATAAAGTTGATAATTTTGTTATGAGTGTTGTTGAATATCATCGTCAAGAGGAATTAGATGCGGAAGACGAGAGTCGATCAAAATTAGGAAAAGTTGTTTACAACAAACCTTTTAACTATTCAAAAGCAATCACTTTCGTCACACCAACGGATTCTTCTAACACACCAAGGGTAATCATAAAAACACCTGAGTCTTCTAATGTTAATCCCCAACCAGAGTATGCACAAACTTATGGTCCTTTACCTTCCATCAGTGAAGTAAACTCAAAACTTGAAAATCGCAAAATTCTTCGATATTTTGACCTTTTCATGGGTGACCTCAAAACTTTACAACATGAGATAGAATATCATTCTGAAATCAAAGTTCAACACTTTCAATCGCCTCTAGCGCGAGAACAAAGAGACATTTTTCCGAAAAATCTTTTACCAAATGTTAAAAATTTGAAAAGTTGTGCATTGTCTTGGGAAAGGGACTTTCATAAGGAACTTGAATTAATGAAGGTCGTTTTGAGAAAAGCGAAACATCTATTTCTAACACTAAACGTAAAAGAAACTGTTGAGAAAAGATGTTGATCGACTCTTGGAAGATGTCATCTGTGCTGATATCCATAATGTTGTGCTAGAGAATTCTTTGTCATATGCATTTTATTATATCTCTGCTATCTTGTTGATTCGTGGTAAATGTTGAGAACCCTGATAATGTGCTTCAGATCGAGTCCTTAAAAGTTGAAAACAAACGATTGTCAAACGAACTTTCAAATGCAATTCGTCGTCTTACTTGGTGTCAAAAAGATATTAACGATCAACAACTTGTTTTTCAACACAAAATCGTCCAGTTGCGTGCAAAATTTTCTGATCCTAAAATTGAGCAACTGGATGATCAAAACGTGTCTTTAAGTGTCAAATCTCAAAATATGAACAAGAACTTGTAAAAGTTAAAAGGAATATGGTGTCATATTTGATTTACTCAAAAAGACTCGTGATGAAGCATCAAATGAACTTGATCATTATCTTGCACACACTAACAAAGTTATGCATTTTTTGGAAATGTTCGTCCGAAAATCAAGATCGATTCACACTATCTTCAAGTTAAGAGAAATGTTAGGAAAGTATGAACAACTTCCGCCAACCATCATTAAGAGATTAGCCCCGGTAACACTTAGTACTCATGAACCTAGAATCCCTACTACCAAATCACAAGTTGTTAACGTGCCTCCTTCTCTTGAAACAGAATAGTTGCATCTTTTCCAAATGTCCGCACTTCACAGCCTAGGAGCACTAAATCAAAGAATAGGAAGTTGCGACCTACGAAAAGATCAATCAGAATGCTAAAGTAGAAGAACACCCTAGGACTATGAATAAGACTCACGTTGCCTCCACTATAGATATTGCGTCCGGCAAATGTAATAGAAATAGTGATGTAACGAATGCTAAACCTTTAAGTACTTTTGATATTCATCGATGCACCTTGTGTTATTTGTCGTAAAAGTATGAATTCCGATTGTCATGATAAATGTGTTGCTAAAGCTATCATCTCTCGTTTAAGGAATCCTAAGAACCGAATACCTCTAGGCCCACTAATCTTTCTAAGTCTGTGCTTGGTAGACCGCCCTCTTTAGATTCTAAGAAACGCATTGATGTCCCTGTAGCTCCAGTTTCACCTCCTAAGAATGTAGTACCACCTAGTGCATTCACTAAGACTAAAGCAAACACTAGTTGGAGATGGCAGAAATGGATATATAACACACTAGGATTTAAGTGGATACCTAAAGCTATTAATGTGTGTATATCTACTATAACTGCTACGGAACCCTCTAACATTTCGGGTTCCACATATACTTCTATTCCATCTCGTCGTCGTGTGTAATGCGGTGATACAGATCATTCTCTGGATTGTTGATAGCGGATGTTCCCGACACATGACAAGCAATCTTAAACTGTTATCAAACTTTATTGCAAAGTTCATTGGCATTGTCCGGTTCGGGAATGATCACTTCGCAGCTATCATGGGCTACGGAGACTATGTCAATGGGAACATCAAAATCAGCAGGGTTTACTATGTGGAAGGCCTCGGTCATAATCTGCTTTCATGGAGGTCAGTTTTGTGATGGAGATTTGGAGGTTGCTTTCCGGGAGAAAACTTGTTTCATTCGTGATCTACAAGGAAATGACCTTATGTCTGGATCGCGTAATTCTAGTCTTTACACTATCTCTATGCAAGACATGGTTGCTTCTTCTCCCATCTGCTTACTTTCAAAGGCAACATCAACAAAATCCTGGCTATGGCACCGTCGTCTCTCACATCTAAACTTTCAAACCATCACCAACCTTTCTCGACACAAACTAGTTGAAGGACTCCCACGGTTTCGGTATTCTAAAGATCACCTTTGCTCAGCTTGTGAACAAGGCAAAAGCACTCGAGCTCATTTTCCTTCAAAGGTGGAACACGCTCTCAAAGCATGTGCTTCATCTTCTTCACATGGATTTGTGTGGCCCGATTCGCGTGCAAACGATCAATGGCAAACGCTACATCTTAGTAATTGTTGATGACTATTCACGCTGGACTTGGGTCTACTTTCTTCAAAGCAAAGATCAAGCTCCACAAATGATCATCACCTTTCTCACGAAAATACAAGTTCACTACTGAAACATCATTAGACTAATCGAACAGATAGAGGCAACTGAATTTGTTAATCAAACTCTTCGTGAATTCTATGAGAAAGTGGGAATTCAAAGACATCGACATCTATTGCACGTACACAAGAACAAAACGGAGTTGTCGAAAGACGAAACCGAACGTTAGTGGAAGCCGCAAGAACAATGTTAATCAATGCTAAACTCCCAGATTACTTATGGGCGTAAGCGTATCTATGCATGCTATACTCAAAACCGTTCTATGATCACAAAACGCCACAACAAAACACCTTTTGAGCTTGTCCACCACAGAAAACCGAATCTCAAACACTTTCATGTATTTGGATCTCTTTGCTATCCGAATAATGATCGTGATGACTTTGGAAAGCTCAAAGCCAAAGTTGACATTGGAGTCTTTATCGGATATTGTGATAATTCAAAAGGTTTCCGAATCCGGAATCGTCGTACAAAACAGGTGATGGAAACGATTCATGCTCATTTTGATGAACTTACGGAAATGGCTTCTGAGTATACCAACTTGGAACCCGGACACAACCGCTTAAACTTCCCCCAAACCCCATCATCACCGAACAAAGCCCTCAGCTTACTCGTCAACAAATGGAAAGGTTATTTGCTCCGCTGCTCAGTGACGATATTGATGAACGTGCTCCGTGTGTATCCGCTGCTCATTTGCTCAACCGATAATACTCTTATACCGATACACTGCTACAACAACTACGGTTGAAGAAGCACCACCAGTTGACTCCAACACAACCGTTGAACACACCGCTTCCAACAATGATGAATCGGCTGATGATGTTCTGAATGAAGTACCCCCAGATTTTGATCCAAATGCGTTCTTTAACCCGTTTGCTAATGAGATGCCGCACGGATGTCGCGGAATCTTCAACAAAGCCATTTGAATCCTCAAAATCGCACAATGTATACCAACATCAACCCTCCACACATAGATGGACAAAAGACCATCCTCTGGAAAATATTATTGGCAACCCGAATCAACCGGTCGTTACAAGACAACGTCTTCACTCAGATGGTGAACATTGCATTTATGCTCTCACCGTCTGCCAATCTGAACCTAAAACATCAAAGACGCAATGACAAAAGACAACTCGATTGAATCCATGCAAGAAGAACTCAACCAATTCAAACGTCTTGAAGTATGGGAACTGGTTGAAAGACCAACAGGGGTCTACGTCATTGGTCTCAAATGGATTTGGAAAAACAAATTGGATGCTGAAGGAAATGTTATTTGAAATAAGTCACGTCGGTGGCTAAGGGTTATCGTCGGAAGAGGTATTGACTTTGAAGAATCTTTTGCTCCGGTTGCTCGTCTTGAGGTCGTTCGATATTTCTAGCGTTCGCGGCTCATATGAATATGACGGTCTATCGGATGGATGTCAAAACTGCGTTTCTCAATGGACAACTTAAAGAAACGGTTTATGTCAGCCAAACAAATGGATTCGTTGATCCCGAGTTCGAATCACGTCTACAAACCGAACAAAGCTCAGATGGTCTCAAACAAGCTCCTCGGGCATGGTACGATAAGCTATCATCTTCCTCATTGCTAATAATTTCACCAAAGGTTCGGTTGACCCAACTCTTTTTATACAATATCACGGGCACATATCTTAATTGTTCAAATTTACGTGGATGACATCATTTTGGGTCTACACATAAAAAGTTTTCAATCGCTTTTGCAAAACTAATGAAGAAAAATTTTGAAATGTCCATGATGGGTGAACTCACATTCTTTCTCGGACTGCAAGTTCATCAATCACCCCGTGGTATTTTCTTGAGTCAGCCCAAATATGCCCTTGAATTGTTAAACAAATTTGGAATGAAAACCTGTGACACCTATGCCACACCAATGGCTCATACCAAGAAGCTAGACGCTGATTTACATGGGAAATTGGTGGACCCTACAAAATACCGTAGTATTATTGGGTCTCTCATGTATCTAACAGCTAGCAGACTGATATTGTCTTTGCCGTATATCTTTGCTCTCGTTATCAGTCGCGACCAACTGAAACCCACCTCTCCGAGGCTAAAAGAATCCTCCGATACATAAAGGGAACCATTAACTTGGGGATCCGGTATCCGAAGGATTCTGGTTTTGAACTAATCGCTTTTCGACGCACCACGCAGGATGCTTAGACTCACGGAAAAGTACTTCAGGAGCTTTACAATTTCTTGGTGATAAACCGGTGTCATGGCAATCGAAGAAGCAGGATTGTACATCGTTGTCCTCAACCGGCAGTAATATGTAGCCATGTCGGCGTGTTGTGCTCAAGTCATTTGGATGAGAACACAACTCAAAGACTATGGTTACGTATTTGACAGAATCCCGATGTACTGCGACAATCGGAGTGCCCTTGAAATCTCGTGCAACTCGGCCAAGACTCGAAATCAAAGCACATCGATCTTCGATATCATTTCATCAAGGATCACGTGGACAGTGGTTGTTGAATTATATTTTGTGGGTACCGAATACCAATTGGCAGATCTTCTCACCAAAGCCTTGCCTCCCGCTAGGTTTAATGAGTTGGTCCACCGGATTGGTATGAGGTGTTTGACTCAAGAGGAATTGGATGAACTCCTAAAACAGTCTTAAAAACCTGTCAAACACCAAAATCTCTTTTGTAAATAATTTTTCAAAAACAAAATACAAAAATATAAAACCTGATAAAAACAACAAAAATATTCTTCTAATCTAATTTTCTTTCAACATGGCAAGTACGTTTCTTCCGTCAACACTCTAATCTTTCAAAATTCAGTATTTTTTTCGATCAAGTGTTGAGGGGGAGAAAATTTATACTTAACTGTTTCAAAACATCTGTGTACTTGCATGTTATCTTATCCTGGTTGTTTCTTTTATCAATGGTGGTAAACTTTTCTGGTTCAATGACACTCCTCGGACTAAAAATTATAACCTTTCATTATTCTTAAGTCTAGGGGGAGTGTAGTCAAAGTTTCTTTCTTAAAATCTTTGTTTGGTAACCAAAATGGAAGTTAAATGGCGTTGTTTGAAAAAGGAAAAGGTGGAGGGACCAAAACTGTCAAAATGTTAAAGTTATTTTAATAAAAACATCCTCCACCTAACATTACCCTCACATTTATTACTTCTAACCTAAAAGATCCTACGACTAATATTCATTCAAGAAACTGCTTTAGATCATCATCTTGTAAGTGTTTTCATGATCTTAAAAATAATACAAGCTAAGGTTTTGAATTTCAAGCAAATCCTACGGCTAAAACTTTTGTTACGCGTGATTATGTGTTCTACACATAAGCGTATGAACACACAATCATTGTGTCAGTGTTTGTGGTTAAATGGATAGTGTCAAAACGTTCCTAATACATAAATGGTAACATTTTAACCATCAAAACCCACCCAGAAACACGAATTGATGATTTTTGAAAACTAGGGTTTATGAGTCGAATTAGGTGTTTTCAAATGTGAAGAGTTTTGGTTATAAAGATTGTTGTGTTATGTTCATATGTTGATGAATTGATGATTTCCTGGCCCTATAACTACCCAGAAACACTAATTTAATCGAATTAGGAATTAGGGTTTAATGTTCTTGAGTTTGGGTATTTTTGATTCACCACGATTTAGATGTTATAACTTGTTTATAGACTTTCACAACATCTTAGAACTACCAGAAATTGTTTGGTGCAAATCCCATGGCTAGAAAGTTTATGCGTAATTCATAACCCTTAGGGTTTTGACCTACGCGTATGACTTTCTACGCATAAATGTTTAACAAGCTTTCATGCCATGATGTGTGTAATATGACTATACATGTTAAGATTGATGATATGATGGTTTTATTTCAGGCTTGTTACCGTAAAATTCGTAATCAAGGTCGATTGTTACTCTACGCATAAGGATCACCTTACGCCGTAGGCGTTATGCGTAAGAGTAATCCTACGCATAATTACTACGCATAAGGTTCTACAATGGGACTACGCGTATCCTGTGAAGGATATGCGTAAACAGTGACCTCTACGCTTAAGGTCTACTCTTACGAGTAAGCCTTACGCGTAAGGTATAAATACGCCCACGCGTAAGCTCTACGCATAAGGTCCCCTTTTCCTACGCGTAACATTTCTTACGCGTAAGTTAAGATCCTACGCATAAGCTTTCATCTACGCGTATGTCATTAATGTTTACGCTAACTTTGCCATATCTACGTCTAAGCCTTGATAGACCTTCATTATGAATTGTTACGTGCACAAACTTGTTAATAAACAATTCATATCGTCACGAATCCAATAATGTCACTAATAAACTTAATCGCTTGATATGTTGTGAACAATAAGTGATAACATAAACTTTAAAACTTAAAGTTAACTAACTCACGAAACATTTCACGACGTCATTGGACTATTGAACAAACAAGTGACTTAGGACTCGTAACAATCATTAACACTGTACATTCAATAACTAGACAATAAGACCTTCTGTTGACTAACACTATGTCTTTCGATATGTTGGTTCTTTAGGCTAATGTTATTTCGATCACGACATGGTGAACAAATGAATGTGGATGCATCAGAAGTTCTTACAATTGTTGATATCTTTCCAAAGGGTTATCCGAGAAAGATTGGAAAGAACAACCTTAGGGTTGACTTTGATACCCTCACATGCTCAGAATCTTCTTGTCTCATTGCAGTGGACATTCTCAGGAATCATCCCTACCGTAACATGCTCTCACACTCTCACGCCCAGAGGTCTACATTCAACAATTCTGGGATTCTATGCAGAGGATCACTGGTCAAAGTGCAATGAATGTGACACTTAATCACAAACAAGTCACTATCACTCCTGCTGACTTACATGTTGTTCTCATCATTCCCTGACATCGCCCAACCAAATTCTTTGCTACCCCTTGAAGAGACAAATTCGAAATTCTTGATAGATATTGGCTATGATGAAGCTTTAGGAATCATTACTAAGCACTCTCACGTAGAGTCAAGAATATTCCTCAACCATGGAGAACACTCTACATGATCATCACCAAATCGGTCTCTGGTCGGTGGCTATGAGCATCCCAAGCTCATGGAACTGCAAATTTTCTGGTCGTTGATCAACAAGAAGGACATTGAAATCGAAGCACCGATATGGGAGGACATGATGCTATTTCACAAGAAGCTTGGCTCCAAGATTCCCTATGTCAGATACACCAAACTGTTGATCTAGAGAGCTCTTGGACTTCATCCTGATATACCCATGAGGCTCAATGACCCAGATAATCACGACATATTGACGAACCCATATTATCTGCCGAATCAAAGAATCGCCAACAAAGAAACAGGTACGGTATTACCGATCACCTTCTAACTACCGAAATCAAAAAGCTTGAAACATATAAAAGGTATCGGTTAGCGTAAAGAAGGCAAAGTTGGTCATCTTGATGAAAAATCTTCCGTACACCTACCGGAGGACCGAAGAAAGGCTGGAAGTGTCACAAGTACAGATATTTATAGGAAGCTTCCCAAAAGGAATCCTCCTCGTAAAAGGATTGTTCCCGTAAAGGAAGCTGAACCTATTCCCACACCCGAACCGCAAAGAAAGCTTGTGGACGAAAGCTCTGAAGGTACCGACACAGATGAAGAGATTACCTACTCTGAAACTGCAAAGGATGACAATCCTTCAGCACCAAAACCTCCAAGTCCTCAAGTGAAAAGAAAAAGGGAAGACTCATGTACTTGTACCTTATGATGAAAGCTCGGAGAGTGATGAAGAGCCACCGAAAATGTATACAAGAAGACGATCAAATTCCTTAGACACCAACACAAAGCTGAAGAATTTGCTAAAGACCAAATGGGTGGTCTTGGAGGATCAAGTGGTCTTGCCACTCGAACCATCTCCTCGATGCGGTTAATCAACCCGATAAGGGAGCCGGTGCCACCACTCTTGTGCAACAACAAAAGCTTGTGGAGGATACTATCGAATATGAGTTTGAGGAACCGGAAACTGAGAAGTCCGAAAAGATAAAGATGTTGATTATGATACGTTTCTTCTAGATAGTCCTGCACGATCAAAGGAAGAAACCTCTAAACCTCCGAAGGATCCAGAGTCTCCTCATATCTCTTCATCATCCGATTCGTCTTCTCACTCTTCACCACCACCATCAAAAAGATCAACAAAATCATCATCCGATCGCTGAAGAAGCCACCTCGATCTTGGATTTCTCAGACTCATAAAAGAATTGTGAAAGCCGTCAAACAAGTCAGAAAGAAAGACGTGCTCAACAAGAAGTTGAATTTCTTTGTCGATCACATTCAAGATCTGTATGACGAGAATGAAAAGATGCAAGGAGAAAGGAAGTTTGTTCAGGAATTCATGAAAAATCACCGTCAAGAGGAACTGAACGATATGATCGAAGGATACACGAAAAAGTACCTTCTGGAGTACGTTCCTGGTATGTGCTAAAACACATACCTTTTTCATTATCAAAATTGACCCAAAATAACCAAGAAAGAGCCGTTTATTGTTAACATTTGCGTGTTTCTTGAGTTTTTGCTTGTGTAGGTACGGATACGATAAAAACACACAAAAGAAGCCAAATCGCCGAAAATCCGAAAGTACGAGAGATTAAGAGAGCTAAAGCTGAGCCGAAGGTCGATTTATGCATTTGTGAAGATTTCTACTCTCTAAGGATGATTTGTGAAGATATAATCAAGTTTGAAGAATTGTCAAGATCAGTCCCTGAACTTTGAGTATTTGGCAAAATAGACCCCTCAAGATTCAAAAGTTGCAAATTCCACCCTTGGATTATTTAAGAATGTCAAGAATGACCCTTGGAGAAAGATTTCATATTTACAGATTTGGTCCTTGGATTTTCAGAATTAACATCTTTGGCCCTTATAAGTTTACATGGATCACATTTCATATCCTTTGGTCCAATACTTTATCCAAGCCCATGTCCAAAATACAAAGGCCCAATCCAAATCAACTTACCCGGTTATCCAAACCCAACCCCATATCCGGATACCCCTTATACCCGTTACCCTTTACCCGGTTTAATTTAACCCATGGTCAACGAGTCAAACCACTCGAAATATAATAAACAAATCCCACACGCCAAAAACGCCCCCAAATATACCCAGCTCAAGAACCCTAAATTACCCTCGGCATCAATTAGTTCAATCCGTTTCAATTAAGGGTAATAATGTACAATCACTGACACATCTGACACATGGGGGATGCCAGGTCACTAATCCGTGTGATATATTTCCAATCCTCGCTTCGATTGGTTGAAGTTATGTGGCATTTGTAATCCAAGGGTTGAGATCAAGTGGGATACGTAGAGGGATGATCTAAGGGCTAAAAGACGACTCAAAGAAGCACAAATTGCAAGTTCTAGATCCTTCCTTGGCCTCAAGCTCGCCTATATAAGGCCCTCTTATTTCACTTGTATTGTGTGTAGAATTTGAGTAGAATACTAGTAGTTTATTACTGTTTAATGTTTAATTTTCAATTCTGTATTTTCTAAATTTCAGTTCATTTGTAATAACAAGTTTTATTAATAGAAGTAATTTTAGTTTCTGTTTTCAATTAATCTCAATCATTGTTTCATTGTTAAAAATAGCTTATTAGTAGTTCATTTTCTCAAATTAGCTTATCTCAAATCGTTTTCAGCTTATTTGTTCTTTCAAACAAAAATCACAAAAAAAAATAAGAAAATACTTCAAAAATCAAAAATATCTCGTATTAATTCTAAAAAAGGTTTTCAGCTTATGTTTTTGTTATATTGAGTTCATCAAAAGCTTATTTAGTGCTTAACTAGTGCTCACTCAGTTCTACAATCAAATTGCTTCAATTCACAAAATTCAGTCAAACAAAGTCAACTGTGGAAGAATGGGTTGATTTGCTGGTATTAGATCAGAATTGGGGTGATGCAGAGTTGGATATGGGTTGATTTAGTATAATTTGGGGTTGAAATTAATAGGATAGTGGTTCATTGATCATTGGTTAGCAAGCCATAGTGGCTAAGGATCCAAGTGAGTTTAATTCTCCAACTGAATTATTGAATGTTCTGTTTTTGTTGTGTTTAAATTGTTATTTCTGTTGTTTCTAGTTCTATTTCAGTAGTTACAATATAGATTTATTACTATCATTGGCTAAGATTAGAGAATAGGTTAGGATAAATTGCATATTAGACTAATTAAATACTGTTTGGATCTAGTCATTAATCTGAGTTAGGAGTTTAGGAATTGGTTAAAACCTGTTGCATTAGTCTCTAGTAGAATAGTTATAGTCATTTTAATGGTTAAATTGCATACTATTGGTCTAAAAGTCAAAATCACCTCAAATCTGTCCCAGGATCATATCTGTTAGGAATTTTAGAAATATTAAGCTTCATTTAGGTTGTAAACAGGTTAATCTAGCTATAATTGGTTACAATCCATCATTTTATAAAGATCTTAGTTCATAAAATTGAATCAAATCTCACAAAAGTCAAAACTCAATTCTTTGTTCAAAAGTCAAAAAGTGAGAATCTCAGTTTTTATAAAACTTTGTGGATTTTTAATAGACTCATTTCTGGTCCAATTCTAGTGAAATTTTGGGATATAAGTCTTCAGTTGGTCAAGTTTGGAAAAGTCATTTTTGTGGAATTTTGTGAAATTTCTATAAGCAGTTATTAAACTCACAAGTAGGCCTTATTTGCCCTGATCACACTCATCATACACTGAGTGTGATCAGACCTTCTTGCAGCCCTTGCACAGGGTTCAATATAGCTTGTTAAGGTCTGAGTTTTGGTTTAGTGGTTCTCTGGTTGGTGGTTTCTAGTTTCCAATTCATGGTTTCTGTTCCAGCTCTCTGAATAAGCTTGTGTAATAGCTTATAGTAGGGAGTTAGGACTGTTTGGCTTTATTGGTTGATTAGAATCAAAACTTGGTAGAATTGCTTATTAGAGGTTAGGAGTAGCTGGAATTAGTTGATATTAGATAGCTTTAGTATAAATTAGCTTCTGAGACAGTTTGGTAGCTTATTGCACTGTTTAGCTTATTACAAGTAGCTTATTTAGGTTTAGTTACACTACAGCTTTTAAATCCTTCACATAAGCCATAGTTTTTATATTTTTAATAAATTTAGAATATTATTTTAGACTTTCCCTGAATTTTCCATAATTTTTAGTTATTATTTGCTATTTTTCTTGATTTAAAACAGTTTTTAAGGCATTTTAATTAGCTTTTATTACAAATAAATCAGAAAAAGTTAAAAAAAATAAGTTTTCATTTTCCTAGATTAAGAAAAATATAAAAAGCAAAAAAATAATTTTTCCAGATTTTTCCTAGTTTAATTTGTAATTTTTAGCTATTAAATTAGTTTTAAATAGATTTTAATTCATAGAAATAGAAAAATCTTCAGAAAAATACAAAATTAGTTTTGAAAAGTCTTTTGAGTTATTTTAGATTTTTATAAAATAGTTTTATAATTTTCCCTTTTATTTTCATAATTTTTAGAATTTTATATTTGTTTTAAAAGTTATAAATTAGTTTTTAATTCAAATAAATTCCAGAAAAATCATAAAAAATAGTTTTAATTCTTAGTTAATTTTCTAATATCATTTTTAGTTAGAAAGTAATTTTAGATTATTTTTAGAACTTAGATTAGACGTAGTTGCTTTTTATTTACGTTTCTTTTAATACGTTTTAGAATAAATCGCGTATTTAGGATTTCCCGTAGTGTAATTTTCCTTAATTGATTTCCCATTCCCCGTAGTTTTAATATAATCAAAAATCCAAAACATCGAGCATTTTAATAACGAACCAATAACGACGTTGCCCATTCACACCTCGTTGGGAAACGACTCGGATTTCCTAATCTGTATCACTATCACTCACGGGTTTTGATTCATTATCCTTTTTCCTAAAGGGATTTTAAATCATTACTTGTGGTTATTTTTTATATCGATATTGTGGTTTTATCCATACACACACCCCTAAACCTCAACGAATCAAATTTTGGCGCCGCTGCCGGGGAGGTTGTGTCGCGACAATATTGTTAAAGGTTTGACGATTAGTGACTCGAGATCCTTCCTTTGTGAAGTTATTTTTATAAAAATAAAAAAAAAAAGTAAAAAATATTTTCCTTTTTCTTTTGTATATATATATATATCATATTAAAAATACAAAAAGATTTTCTCTTGTGTTTTTGAGCTTAAATAGAATACATCAATTATATAACATTCTCAACGGAGGTGTTATCATTAGTAAGTTCCCGAACCAAAGATCAAAAACTTGCCTTTGTGTCGCTTGTGAGTCGATTTATTTCTATTAGATAAAAAAACTGTGTGGTGGGTATAAGGACGGCCTGACATTAAATTGCGGCTGAAAAGAAGCGGGTTTTTAATAAGCTTCGCGTTGACCTAAAAAAGCTTCTCCGCCCGCTTGTGCGTTTGTCTTATAGAGGTGATTTATTCACTTGGGATTATTGGTTAAGTTCACCGTGTTTTCGAATACCGTTCGTTTTAATTGCCTTGGTTTTTGAAAGTGCATGCGCACTCGTTCCAACAACTACAGACCGATACGTGAAGCCGCTACAATTTCGAGAAGGCAAAATAGACGTGCTCCATTAGTCGAACCCGAGATTCGAACTAATCCGACTCCGCCCATTGTCGAAATGGCGGAGGACAACCGATCTATGTTAGAACAACTCCAAGCACCCACCGAGGGTTATGGAGAAGCCATCGTCGTCCCGCAATCGTTGCCATAACTTTGAGCTTAAACACGGATTGATAAATTTGGTTTCGTCAAGCCAATTTTATGGATTTGAGAGGGACGATCCTCACTCTCATATCCGACGGTTTAACAAGCTCACGTCTACGATCAAGTACCGTAACGTTCCGGAAGAGGCTATCAAGCTACTACTCTTCCCATTTTACTTCTGAGGGGGAGCGCCCGATTTGGCTCGAGAAACTACCCCTCGATCGATAACCACATGGGAGAATTTAGTGTCAAAATTCGTGAACGAATTCTTCCCACCGTCTAAAACAACAAGCTTAAAAAACGAAATAACAAAATTCACACAAAGATTTGATGAATCATTTAGTGAGGCATGGGACCGATTCAAATTTTTGCTTAGGCAATGTCCCTCATCATGGTGGTTTTACGGAGTTACATCAACTTGATACATTCTATAACGGTTTGAATGAGACTGATCAAGACTCTCAATGCCGCGGGTGGTAATTTGTTGACCCGATCAACGAGAGATGCCTTGTTGATTATTGAGAACAAATCTAAAGTTCGTACCTCACGTAGCAAATCGGTTGTTGCCCGAGTGAGTGTTTCACCATCGTCCTCGTCTTTATTAAAAATACGCCTAGCAACCGATGCTAAGATTGATAAGCTTACGGATATGATTCAGGCTTTGGTTAAGATTAAGACCGCTAAGGTTAATTCTTCTCCACCCGCTCAAGTTAAAGCGGTGGAATCAACTTGTACTACTTGTGTGGCCCGCATGCTTACTACAATTGTACCGCCACCGATGGAAATCCTTTCGGCTAATGCCGAACCGGAGGTAACCAATACCGTTCTCAAGTTGAACCAAACCCTCGTGTTAGTAATCAAATGGTACCTCCGGTATTTTCTCAATCAAACAATCAGACTCGTTTTAATCGAATCAAGTTCGTGGACCAAATGTTCAAAAGCAATTCAAAGCCCCACCAAATCAATACCCGAATCAAGGAGTCAATTACAATCAAGGATATCAAAATTCAAGCTATCAAGCTCCGCCTTTGCCTTCAAATGAATTCACGAATTACGTTCAACACAATAATGCTACCATCGAAACCATGCAAACTCGATTTCAAGTTTGAGAAATGAGTTTCAATCTTCGTTGACTAGACAAAGCAATGAGTTAAGGAATGAGATTCGACCGAACAACAAATTGATACGCAGAATAAACTTGAGAACATGTTAAATGCTGTTTTGTGTAAGATAAGTCAACCCTCGAGTTCGATCTTCCAAGTGACACTATTCCCAACCCGAAGGGTGAGTTAAAAGCTATAACCATACGGAGTGGTAAGACTTATGATGAACCATCGTTTCCTACTCCGCGGTGGGAGGAGGAACGAGAACCGTGGTTATGAAGAGAATGTGCAACCCACACCCGTCCCACCTCCGGTCGTTCAGACTCCGATTCCGGAACCCGATGTTCCGAAGACTAATTTTAAACCCTCACTTCCTTATCCGTCTAGACTTCAAGATCAAAGGATTCGTGATAAAACCGAAAACCAAATGGAGAAATTTGTTGAGATCGTTCAATCGTTGAATTTTAACATCGGCCACCGACGCTTTACTCCTCATGCCAAATTTGCTGCCATGATCCAAAATTTAGTGAGTAATAAGGAAAAGTTGGCCGAAATTGCAAAACACCGAATGAGAATTGCTCGGCGGTGCTCCTCAAGAAACTTCCTGAAAAGTTAGGAGACCCCGGCAAATTTCTTATCCCTTGTGAGTTTCCGGGAATTGTGAAATGCTCCGCCTTTGCCGATCTTGGTGCGAGTATTAACTTAATGCCTCTTTCGATTTATAACAAGCTTTCTCTCCCTGACACCCTACCCGATGACTCTTGAACTCGCGGACCGCTCAACCTCTATTCGAAAGGAATCGCCGAGGATGTCTATGTGAAAGTAGGACCACTACATTTTCCCCCCGACTTCGTTGTCGTTGACTTTGATGCTGATTCCCGAGTGCCTCTTATTCTTGGGAGACCTTTCTTACAAACGGGCCGTGCGATGATTGACGTTTATGAAGGAGAAATTACTTTACGATCTCATAAGGAAACCGTCTCATTTAACATTAACCATCCTTCGAGATACTCCTCCAATTATGATGATGCTTCTATTAATCGAATCGACGTTCTCGATATTGCTACGGAGGAATATGCTCAAAAGCTTGATTTTTATGGGTGGCAATCCCACCATTCCTTCTGAAAATGTTGAACCAACTTCGAGCCTATAATTGCGACACTCTTCCCTCTCTTACTCCATTCGAGGGAGGTGATTTCTTTTGGAAGAGGTCGATGAGTTTCTTGCTAATGACGAATCGATTCCACCAGGAATTGATGATGGTGTTTATGATTCGGAGGGAGATATTCTTTATCTTGAACAATTGCTCAATGAAGATCCATCACCGTCACTCTCCTCGAAAGAGATTACGATTGAAGAAATCAAATCAGACAAACGTTTAATGAAAACCTCCCGAGCCCGAGCTCAAGGATTTACCTCCTCATCTTGAATACGCTTTTCTTGAAGAACCAAACAAGTTTCCCGTCATCATTGCTAAAAACTTGAAAGATGAGGAGGAAACCGCACTTTTGGATATTCTTCGTAAACATAAGAGTGCCATCGCTTGGCAAATTTCCGATATCAAAGGCATAAACCCTCGTTTTTGTACTCATAAGATCTTAATGGAAGATGATTGCAAACCCGTTATTCAACAACAACGTAGGGTTAATCCGAAAATTCATGAGGTTATCAAACAGGAAGTTCTTAAACCTCTTGACGAATCATTTATCCATCTCCGATAGCTCATGGGTTAGCCCTATCCATTGTGTCCCTAAGAAAGGTGGAATGACCGTCATTGCTAATGAAGATAATGAATTGATTTCTACGCCTTGTCACGGATGGAGGGTGTGTATTGACTACCGAAAGTTGAATGATGCTACACGTAAAGACCATTTCCCGTTACCTTTATGGATCGATGCTCGAACGTTTAGCAGGGAATGAGTTCTATTGCTTTCTCGATGGTTTTTCCGGTTACTTTCAAATTTCGATTGATCCGCAGGATCAAGAGAAAACGACTTTCACGTGCCCTTATGGAACGTTTGCTTACCGACGAATGCCATTTGGCTTATGTAATGCTCCCGTACGTTCCAAAGGTGCATGATGGCTATTTTTCATGACATGATCGAGAAGTCTATGGAAGTTTTTATGGACGATTTCTCGGTTTATGGAGATTCTTTCACTTTTTGCCTCTCTCATCTAGACCACATGCTCAAACGGTGTGAAGACACCAATTTGGTCTTGAATTGGGAGAAGTGCCATTTCATGGTTCGAGAGGGCATTGTCCTCGGCCGTAAGATTTCAAAATCGGGATTGAGGTCGACCGAGCTAAAGTCGACGTTATAGCTAAACTCCCTCATCCCACTACCGTCAAAGGTATTCGGAGTTTTTTGGTCATGCCGGTTTCTATCGCCGTTTCATCCAAGATTTCTCTAAGATAGCCCTCCCTCTGACCCATCTCCTCGAGAAGGATGCTCCGTTTATCTTCACCAATGAATGCGTTGAAGCATTTAATTTTCTCAAAAAGAAATTAACTGAAGCATCGATCTTAGTTGCCCCGACCGATTTGCCCTTTGAGCTCATGTGTGATGCAAGTGATTACGCAATTGGGGCAGTCTTGGGGCAACGTAAATCGAAACATTTTCAACCCATACACTATGCGAGTAAGACATTGTCTGAGGCCCAACACAATTATACGACTACTGAAAAGGAATTATTGGCCGTTGTTTATGCTTTCGAGAAATTTAGACCCTACCTTGTCTTATCAAAGACCATAGTGTATACCGACCATTCTGCCCTAAAGTATCTTTTGGCAAAGCAAGATGCTAAGCCACGATTACTTCGGTGGGTTCTTCTCCTTCAAGAGTTTGATGTTACTATTCTTGACAAAAAATGAGCGGAGAACCTTGCTGCCGATCACCTTTCTAGACTTGAAAACCCCATCAAAGTGCTCGAGAAAAGGAGATCACGGAAACATTTCCTCTTGAGACACTTGGGATGATTGCTAAGAAAGACCCAAACACCCCATGGTTTGCCGACTTTGCAAATTACCATGCGGGCAATTTCCTCGTGAAAGGGATGTCGTCCCAACAGAAAAAAAAGTTTTTCAAAGATGTTAAGCATTATTTTTGGGACGATCCCTACTTGTTTAAGATTTGTGCGGATCAAGTAATCCGGCGGTGTGTTCATGGCCAAGAGGCCCTTGATATCCTCAATGCTTGCCATAACGGACCCACTGGAGGCCATCATGGTGCAAGCTACACCGCTAAGAAGGTTTTTGATTCCGGGTTTATTGGCCTACCATATATCGAGATGCTCATGATTTAGTTAAGTCTTGTGATTCTTGCCAACGTCAAGGGAAAATTTCGCAAAAAGATGAAATGCCACAGAATGCTATTCAAGTTTGCGAGATTTTTGACGTGTGGGGCATCGATTTTATGGGGCCATTTCCATCTTCTAAGGGTAATAAGTATATCCTCGTGGCCGTCGACTATTTGTCTAAATGGGTTGAAGCAAAGGCGCTCCCCACCAATGACGCCTGAGTGGTTGTTAAGTTTCTGAAGAATTTGTTTTCCCGATTCGAGCACCTCGCTATCATCGTGATCGCGGTACCCATTTCTGTAATGAACAATTTGCTAAAGTTATGGCTAAATATGGAGTTACCCATCGTCTTTCTACCGCTTATCACCGCAAACGAGCGGACAAGTTGAGGTCTCCAATCGTGGTTTGAAAAGGATTTTAGAAAGGACCGTAGGAGAAAATCGAGTTTCTTGGGCCGATAAGTTAGATGATGCATTATGGGCTTTCCGCACCGCATACAAGACACCCATCTGTGCACCCATTTAAGTTGGTGTATGGAAAAGCTTGTCACTTGCCCATAGAACTCGAACATAAGGCATTCTGGGCCTTGAAACATGCTAACTTTGATCTTAAGACCGCGGGTGATCAACGGAAAGTTCAATTGAATGAATTAAATGAGCTTAGGGATCAGGCTTACGAGAATTCTTTGATTTTCAAAGAGAAGACTAAGAGGATTCATGATTCTAAAATCAAAAACCGTGCTTTCAACGTTGGTGATCAAGTTCTCCTCTTTAACTCTCGCTTGAAGATATTCTCGGGCAAACTCAAAACCCGTTGGTCCGGACCATTCACCGTTGCTCAGGTTTTCCCGTATGGAATGGTAGAGCTTTCTCACCGATGGCCCAAATTTCAAAGTGAATGGCCATCGTGTGAAACATTATTTTGGAGGGTACATCCCATCTATGGTTGTCCCATCTCCACTTTCCCTAAGGACAATGAATTCGGGATCGAGTCAAGCTAGCGACTCGGTGACCAAAAACAGTAGCGCTTCGTGGGAGGCACCCCATGCTTATCTCTATTTTCTTTCTATTTTCTAATAAGTGACGTGAAGGGGTTAGCCTCTTCGATTTCTCGTGATTGGTTGTTTGTGATGTTGTGTTCAGATTTTCCGATATGAAGACTCTCGTGCTCAAAGTTGTCTTTTCTCTACTCGAGTTTCATGATCGATGCTGATGGAAATCCGATATCCGAAATCTTATCGACTAACGTTTATCTTTGAGCATACTTAATAAACGTCTTTTAGATTTTCGTTGATACTTTTTATTTTAAACATTGAGGACAATGTTTCTTCTAGTCTGGGGTAGGGTAATCTTCGATTTGATTTGACCGCACTTGCTTGTTTTTTTTCGTGTACTCTCAACCCTTTTTTCCTTAGAAAATGAAAACATGTGCTTATATGAGAAAATTTAAAAATTTTTAAGCTTTTGTTAAGTCTTTTTGATTGAAAAGTTTGCTAGTCTCTTAGACAAGAAGCTATAAAATGCGAATTCTATCTCTCAAAGCCAAGATTTTGCAAGTTTCCCTGAGTGATTTTAAATATGCATTACTTAATTTCATTTAGACAAAGCATTTGCTAAGTTAATATATGTTTTGACACCTTGTTGACTTTCCGCTGCTGAGAGTAGGAATGGAATTCTGACTTGACCGGGCGTGTTGAGCCCTAGCTTGTTCCCTTAACCATAGATAATTTAATTATCGGCTAAGCATCCGCGGATCTCATTATTTGGGATTTTAAATTTGCGGAGATCGAGAAATGATAGAGTTACTTATGAGTTTAGATGCTAAGCGTGGAGTAGTTGGTTCTCTTTAGAGCCCATCGAAGGTACTTATGGCTTTTTGTTCCCACAAAATTGTTTCACCCCATATCTGTCAAATAATAAGTAGAGATGTTGAGTTTTTGGCGATAGTTAGTTCTTTGTCTTCTTTAGAGAATCTTTGCCCATGAGAGTTGGTTACACATCGAGGTACTGCAGTGTTACTTGTAATAGACAACTGATTCCTGATAGTTTGCCGCTATTGTTTCTATTGTTATAAAAGCCGTAGGGTTTGGAGTTTGGCACAAAATTAACATGAAATAAAGCCCAAATGTTTTAAATTAAAAAATCCAAAGCTATAAAAGTTGTCATAGACTTCTATAAAGGCAGAGGAAAATCCAAAGTCATAATAAGACTTCTGATTAAGCGGTAATCCCGTTGAGTTAGTGGTTGAAAAGACCAAGGGCCTAATTGCAAAAATGCAAATGTGCTGAAATAGTGTTAAGCCAAACTTCGGATCCGGGAGATGTCTAAATAAAGCTTCTGTCTCTGGACTCGCAGATGAGTTGTCTCGGTCGCCATAAAAAGGATATTCTCCCTAAATCGTGTGAAATTAGGACCTTGATGTGGACCTCATTCTTGTGTGCAATGGTTTTCGAGGGAAGATAGATAACTAATTAGCAACTTAGCTTTATATATTTATCAGAATAAAAGTTATCGAAACGAGAATTATGAAGAATTTCATGTCTCACAAAAATAAAAAATCTAGAGGCAGATAGGAAAATGGGAGCAAAAGGTAATTACACAAGTAACTTCCATGGGTAGTGTTAGCATCTAGAGTCATATTTAACAATGATTTCGGATTTACGCTTAGTTTGGGACTTGTGAAAAATCAGGGACGATGTATTCTATCCGTATGGTCACTTCACGCTGTGATGTGTTTCCTAATCCGTGATCCTAACGTGTCGTTTGAAAAATGTTGGTGTTATTGATCGACATGAAAGTTCAGCAAATCGTCACTCATAATCAATATGCTTAATGTAATATCTATATGTGAAATATAAGGTAAACGGGCTTTTAGAATTAAGGCTTTCTTAATCTCTTTTGAGGAATCTTTGCTACTTCTTCATAGGTTTAGTAGAAAGAGATTGAGATCATTGGTTTTAGAAGTTGAGTTGATTGCATTGCGGGGACACGACAATGGTCTCGTCTGGGATATTTTGTATATGTGCTAAAACACATACCTTTTTCATTATCAAATTGACCCAAAATAACCAAAAAGAGCCATTTATTGTTAACATTTGTGTGTTTCTTGAGTTTTTGTCATGCGTACGGATACGACAAAACAAAAAGAAGTCAAATCGACGAAAATCCGAGTAACGAGAGATTAAGAGAGCTAAAGCAGCGGAAGGTCGATTTATGCATTTGTGAAGATTTCTACTCTCTAAGGATGATTTGTGAAGATATAATCAAGTTTGAAGAATTGTCAAGATCAGTCCCTGAACTTTGAGTATTTGGCAGAATAGACCCCTCAAGATTCAAAAGTTGCAAATTCCACCCTTGGATTATTTAAGAATGTCAAGAATGACCCTTGGAGAAAGATTTCAGATTTACAGATTTGGTCCTTGGATTTTCAAAATTAACATCTTTGGCCCTTATAAGTTTACATGGATCACATTTCATATCCTTTGGTCCAATACTTTATCCGCCCATGTCCAAATACAAAGGCCCAATCCAAATCAACTTACCCGGTTATCCAAACCCAACCCCATATCCGGATACCCCTTATACCCGCAATACCCTTTACCCTTTAATTTAACCCATGGTTAACGAGTCAAACCACTCGAAATATAATAAACAAATCCCACACGCCAAAAACGCCCCCAAATATACCCAAATTAAGAACCCTAAATTACCCCTGCATCAATTAGTTCAATCCGTTTCAATTAAGGGTAATAATGTACAATCACCACACCATCTGACACATGGGATGCCGTGTCACTAACTGTGGATATATTTCCAATCCCTGCCCTGATTGGTCGGGTTATGTGGCATTTGTAATCCAAGGTTGAGATCAAGTGGGATAATGAGTGGGATGATCTATGGGCTAAAAGACGACTCAAAGAAGCACAAATTGCAAGTTCTAGATCCTTCCTTGGCCTCAAGCTCTCCTATATAAGGCCCTCTTATTTCACTTGTATTGTGTGTAGAATTTGAGTAGAATACTAGTAGTTTTCATGTTTAATGTTTAATTTTCAATTTTGTATTTTCTAAATTTCAGTTCATTTGTAATAACAAGTTTTATTAATAGAAGTAATTTTAGTTTCTGTTTTCAATTAATCTCAATCACTGTTTCATTGTTTAAAATAGCTTATTAGTAGTTCATTTTCTCAAATTAGCTTATCTCAAATCGTTTTCAACTTATTTGTTCTTTCAAACAAAAATCACAAAAAAATAAGAAAATACTTCAAAAATCAAAAATATCTCGTATTAATTCTAAAAAGGTTTTCAATTATGTTTTTGTTATATTGAGTTCATCAAAAGCTTATTTAGTGCTTAACTAGTGCTCACTCAGTTCTACAATCAAATTGCTTCATCAAAAATTCATCAAACAAAGTCAATGTGGAAGAATGGGTTGATTGGCCGTATTAGATCGGATGTGGGTGATGCAGAGTTGGATCTGGGTTGATTTAGTATAATTTGGGGTTGAAATTAATAGGATAGTGGTTCATTGATCATTGGTTAGCAAGCCATAGTGGCTAAGGATCCAAGTGAGTTTAATTCTCAAAATGAATTATTGAATGTTCGCTTTTTGTTGTGTTTAAATTGTTATTTCGTTGTTTCTAGTTCTATTTCAAAAGAGTTACAATATAGATTTATTACTATCATGGCTAAGATTAGAGAATAGGTTAGATAAATTGCCTATTAGACTAATTAAGTAATCGCTTTTGGATCTAGTCATTATACCGAAGTTAGGAGTTTAGGAATTGGTTAAAACCTGTTGCATTAGTCTCTAGTAGAATAGTTATAGTCATTTTAATGGTTAAATTGCATACTATTGGTCTAAAAGTCAAAATCACCTCAAATCTGTCCCAGGATCATATCTGTTAGGAATTTTAGAAATATTAAGCTTCATTTAGGTTGTGTCGTGTTAATCTAGCTATAATTGGTTACAATCCATCATTTTATAAAGATCTTAGTTCATAAAATTGAATCAAATCTCACAAAAGTCAAAACTCAATTCTTTGTTCAAAAGTCAAAAAGTGAGAATCTCAGTTTTTATAAAACTTTGTGGATTTTTAATAGACTCATTTCTGGTCCAATTCTAGTGAAATTTTGGGATATAAGTCTTCAGTTGGTCAAGTTTGGAAAAGTCATTTTGTGGAATTTTAGAAATTTATAAGCAGTTATTAAGCTCACAAGTAGGCTTTTATTTGCCCTGATCACACTCATCATACATCTGAGGTGATCAACTCTCTTGCGCCCTTGCAAGGGTTCAATATAGCTTGTTAAGGTCTGAAGTTTTGGTTTAGTGGTTCTCCGGTTGGTGGTTTCTAGTTTCCAATTCATGGTTTCTATTCCGTACCAATAAGCTTGTGTAATAAGCTTATAGTGGGAGTTAGGACTGTATTTTTTATTGGTTGATAGAATCAAAAACTTGGTAGAATTGCTGATTAGAGGTTAGAGTATTGGAATTAGTTGATATTAGATATTTTTTAGTATATTAGTTTCTCGAGACGTTTGGTAGCTTATTGCACTGTTTAGCTTATTACAAGTAGCTTATTTAGGTTCGTTACACCTCTGACTTTTAAATCCTTCACATAAGCCTAGTTTTTATATTTTTAATAAATTTAGAATATTATTTTTAGACTTTTCCCTGAATTTTTCATATAATTTTAGTTATTATTTGCTATTTTTCTTGATTTAAAACAGTTTTTAAGGCATTTTAATTAGCTTTTATTACAAATAAATCTAAAAAAGTTAAAAAATAAGTTTTCATTTTCCTAGATTAAGAAAAATATAAAAAGCAAAAAAATAATTTTTCCAAATTTTTCCTAGTTTAATTTGTAATTTTTAGCTATTAAATTAGTTTTAAATAGATTTTAATTCATAGAAATAGAAAAATCTTCTGTGAAAAAATAATACAAAATTAGTTTTGAAAAGTCTTTTTGAGAGTTATTTTTAGATTTTTATAAAAATAGTTCTTTTATACTTCTTTCCTTTTTATTTTCATAATTTTTTAGAATTTTAGATTTTGTTTTAAAAGTTATAAATTAGTTTTTAATTCAAATAAATTCCTAAAAATCATAAAAAAATATAGTTTTAATTTAGTTAATTTTCTAATATCATTTTTAGTTAGAAAATAATTTTATATTATTTTAGAACTTAGATTAGACGTAGTTGCTTTTATTCGTTTCTTTTTACGTTTTAGAATAAATCGCGTATTTAGGATTTCCCGTAGTGTAATTTTCCTTAATTGTTTTCCCATTCCCCGTAGTTTTAATATAATCAAAAATCCAGAACATCGAGCATTTTAATAACGAACCAATAACGGCGTTGCCCATTCACACCTCGTTGGGAAACGACTCGGATTTCTAATCATTATCACTATCACTTCGGGTTTTGATTCATTATCCTTTTTCCTAAAAAGTTTTAAATCATTACTTGTGGTTATTTTTGATATCGATATTGTGGTTTTATCCATACACACACACTCCTAAACCTCAACGAATCGGTTCCTAAAGTCACAAAATTTCACAGTAACTTATCGAATATTATCACGGATAATGAAACGACTATTAGATCCAGCGCCAACCGTCCTATCGTTCTCAAAATATCGTCGTAAAGCAATTGATCAATGTTCATTTCAAGACTTTGTAGATTGGTGAAAAGTCTAGCGTCCTAGAGCGATGAAGACAAGGATAAGGATGAAGACTCGCACCTAAACGTCGAAGCGGTCGGTGAATCTTCTATGATGCAACCTCTCCACAACCTCTGTTCAACAAAATCTCCTCCTCGTTTCTACTGAAAAACCTCAGGCGATTCGGTTACACCCGGCCGGACAACCGATGATCACTTTGAGTATACGGTGGTGACGATGAAGGCAGCCCCACAACAACCCACCTGAAACAAGTTGAAACCCGATCATCATAGGTTGCGAAGAAGAAGGCGCTCGACTCGTCATATCATGGCTAGATGATGATAAAACGAGGAATTTGAATGATTCTAATCTTGTTAACAACTCCACCCTAAGAAGGTCGAACTTGTGACGATTACATTGGAGCATGCTAAAATTCGCAAGAAAAGTTCCATGTGAAGAATGGCCAATCGGTGAAGCGAATCAAGAATGAAGCGTTTCAACTTCTAAAAAGCACTTGAAAGTGCCCTCGAGGTCGAATATCACCTTGAAAACATTGCTCGAGCTATGTCGAACAACATGGATTGGCTCAACCCGGAAGCAAACATTGATTTCACACAAAGGGACAACCCTCCATACTACACCGATGGACCAAACCTCTACCAACAGCGACCAAGTGACCAAGGATTCCTTTCGGATATTTCTTCAACAAAGACTTGTTTTCTTACACACGGTGGCGATGATTCAGAAAATATGCTACATCGTTGACACTTCCATTCCCAGTACGATACTACTCAAACGCATAGCCATTGAGGAACATGCCAATCATTTGTTCTCCAACACGTTGGAAGCATACACCGAGAGATGCATTGTGGGATTCATCACGGCGAGCAGCAAAGAATCTACTACGAAGTGGTTAGGAAGTCTCAACATGCTGTGTATAGTTCTAAGGATATCGTTGCCATCATACATGTTGAACTTTCGTCTAAGTGGGACTACATTCCTAAAAAGATCATTTAGTCAAACGACAAGATGAACGGGACTATGCTTTCTCACGAAGTTGACTTTGTATCTCAATGACATGAAGACATGTACCTTGCCAAGGTACAAGGTCGCATGAGACAATTCTCAACTGGTACAACGCGATATCAAGTCACTTCTCATCTTCATAAAGGCGCATTGTCATCAAGGAACGTGTAGAAGATCTCCAGGTATTGAATCTTATCGAGCGGCGTGTCTTCACTCCTCCAAAGCTTGATCTTTCCGATATCAACCAGCTATCTCAATATACACTCATCAGCAAACCTTTCGGCGTTGTTTACCGTAGTGAACTTCAAAGAGACTGTTTAATGGCGTGTAGCGAACTCCACAAGTTCGGGGATCATACTTTGAAGCTGGTTAGGGATGGAATGGCATACAGTTTGAAGGATATACGCCGAAAAATTGGGTCTCCTAAGGCTGGAATTCTCGGGAAATGAGGGATGTGAGCCGGATCATCACAATGATTGATGAACGGTTGTTTCGAAGGGATCGATTGACGATTGGAGAGTTATGATTTGTGGTCGACCCAGAATAACATAACGACTTTCAGCATACTTGCACACTCAGGAACATCACGCACTTCTGGTACCCCTTGACTTGCTTCCTTCATATAATTTTGGATGTTTGATTGATTATGTTTATGGCTTGTGCACACATTACAGTGTACAACCCGTACATGTAAATAAAGGACCCGTGGTGCGCTTGGTGCCACATCCTTATAAAAGAAAGCTTCTTACTTTTAGTAAAACCTATCAAACCTTTCACTTTTCAAGGTTTTGCTCAAAAAGAACAAGTACTTTATGACTTTCAAAACCTCAACCGTTTATATCACTCGTTGAGGGGGATACTAATTAAAACTTTGTTCAAAAATTGTTCACAGTGGTCATTCTTCCCGCTACACTTGAAATGGTCATATTTATTCTCAACTTTTCAAAAATAACATCACATATGCCATTTTTAGGGGGAGAAAATACGTGATCAGAAATATGTTGTGTAAATGCAAATGAATCTTTGTGCTATAGACTTAACCCATGAATTGACGAGATCTTAATTGTTAGTTACTCGAAAAGACTTTTAGGGCGGGTAATATTTCAAGCTAGTTAAGCTAGTGATGTAAACGTGTCTCGCAAGGACTTGTCGAGTAGAATGTACATTTCGAGAAACTCTTGGTAGACATGAACTCTGACGGGTTTGACGACCTTTAGAGGATTGTCTACACCTTCAAGGTAGTTATTAGAGCTAGTTGTCACCTAAAGCTGACAATGCAACTCTTTAACTATATGCGTAACCGTGTCTCATGGGTTGTCTATCTTGAGTTAATCAATTCAAAAAGTCGCGCTCTTTCCTCCTTGTGCATTTTAACCGTTAAAACTCTTAAGCACATGTGGAGGGGAGTATTTATGCAAAATCTTATCTCAACAGTGGTACTAAAATGTTTTTCATTCATAAAACCTTTGTGAAGATTTTCACATCAGTGGTTTTATGGCAACATAGGTTAGTCATGGAGTTATAAGGTGACTAAGGTTAGGAATAACCGTCCTATGATCCGCTAGAGCCGGATGGATCTACCCAGGACACCACAAATAGTTAGTATTTAGAAGTCCTTAGGTATGATTGTAAAAAGGAGAAATTGAGAATCGGAGAAAGAAGGAGTTGAAGAATAAAAGAAGCGCAAAGAAAGGGTGAAAAGAAATAGCCCTCCAGTTATTCAACTTAGGGCGGACACAGGGTTCAATTCATATGCTACTTTTGTCACTTAGTGGCCGGATTGATGATTAAAAGTCGTCATGGACCCAGGTGGCATGCACTAAACCTTCTTAGCCACTCAAGTTTCTCTCAACAAAAGCTTGTTTCATTCTCTCAGGGAACCCTACGTAAACTATCGGCTTTCTCTTAGAGATTGCTGGTATTGAAGAAGGAGACCCTCTCCCTAGTCTCCGCTCAGGAAAACCAAAGCACTATTGAGTCTAGAGCCACGAGATTCATCAAAGATCTCTTAGGTACACTTGACATTTCATCACTTGATATTCAACAATAAGAATTTCAGTGGTACATTATCGAGTCCTTCACAGATCTTAGCAATCTTTCGAGAAAATTTATGAGAGGTTCACATTTGTGATCCTCAGTGATTGAATGGAAACTCTGCCAGGTCAACATCAAACAGCTGACGATTAAACTGGCGACTCCCGTTGCGCTTAGTGGTCTCAAACGGTCTGGTGGTGGTGATGCTTGGTGTACCTCGACGACTCATCCTGAATCGTGGGTGTACTTGAGTACATCGTGTTATCTCACTTGTGGGACTCCGATTCAGGAGCGCCCTGTAAGAATTAGAGTTGTGTTTTCACACTATCTGTTAACTCTCGAAGTTCAAACTTGTAAGTGCCGGAATCCGCTTATTACTAACCGTTTAATGTTTTCTTCTTATGGAAGCTCGAGGCGAATGATCGTGAATTCTTCTCATGCTCACGCCAACATCATCACTAATGGAAGTTCTATCCAAAAGCAACACAACAGTTAGAATGATTCTTCGTCAATACATAGAATCTACAAAGTTAAGACTTAAAGAACTCCATCATCTGAAACCCAAACGTCAAAAGAAGCGTGTGAGCATGTTGAAGAATGGCGTGAGAACCGTAATAGCATTGAAGCATACGAAGGCAGATTTGATCACGGACAACAACATACTATCACTTTCACCACAAAGAACAATGATCAAAGAACAATGTTAATGATGACGTCAAAGCATAACCGTTCTAAGTAAACTATCTCTACGGGAGATTGTTCAAATCAAGGCAATTCTTCTCACAAGAAGAAGAATGTGGAAGATCAAAGCTACTATTACATCAAGCCTACCGTTTTTCATCACCAACACTTGAGTGTGTTACATTTTATGTAATAACACTTGAGGGAGATTGTTGGAATCACTCCTAAACCTTATTCAAGTGTTAGTTACTCATGTAATAGTTAGCTTATTATGGCCTTTATGTTTGTTATTAGCCTTAAGCTTATGTAAAAGGCCCATGAGCTTAGGCCCAAGCCCATAGGAGAAAGGAAGGGAACTAGGAGTGTTGCCCTAGAGCTTCCTCCTATAAATACCTTATGTAAACCCTCACTTGAGGGTTGGTTGTTCAAGTTATTCCTACATATCACCTACATAGCAAATCTTACTTATATCGTGTATGTGTGTTTGGTTCTTGTTCAATCGCCTCTCTATCTTTCTTATAAGCTTGTGTGGTAAACCTTGTGACCTAACAAGCTCCTTCCATAGTTATGCCGTAATTAGCATTTTTAGTGCAAAATACGAAGAATTGTATGTTACGGCGTAACTCTTAACGTTAGTTACGCCGTAACCATATCTCCTTTATAAATACCCAATTTCCAGGCATTTCAAATCATCCCATTTCCACACAACACCAAGTGAGCGTGAGTAGAAGTCGAAAGGCAGATCTAGAGGAGCATACTGAGCTATCTCCAATCACTCCTACAGATAAGCATTAGCATTTTATCTTTTCCTTACTTTCAATTCATGTATTTCGTATGTTAAAATTGAATCGATTGTTTTAAGTTAATATGAGAGGCTAAGCACCTCTGATCTGCCTAGTTATGATTCCTAATCGTTTTGTTTCGTTTACATTGCCCGTTATAATTATTTATAAGTGTATGCATGCATAGTTTGTTGGTAGCTACCCTTTTTTCGGTAGTTTTGAATGGTGGTAGTGGCTAGTTACTTAGGAGATATGACCAATGACCTAAGTAGGTAGACTAAGTGGGAAGGGTAAGATATGACCAAATGACGACCCTTTCTTCTTGTCTTGATTTGACCACGATCTACCGTTTGGATGAACTTAAGAAGTAGGATGAGTGTTTAAGATGCTAGCGCTGGGCACTCACTATTATGAATCTAGCATGTAGCGGTACTTAATGACTTGGCTTAGGAGACTAAGAACAACTAGACTTATGATGGGTCACCTGATTTCTCCAGTGGGACCCTTAGATGAGTTA
This sequence comes from Chrysanthemum makinoi, assembly GCA_910596185.1. Taxonomy (NCBI): domain Eukaryota; kingdom Viridiplantae; phylum Streptophyta; class Magnoliopsida; order Asterales; family Asteraceae; genus Chrysanthemum; species Chrysanthemum makinoi. Next base: position 225,333,051 of record OU343223.1, on the reverse strand, counting down.
GGGGCGAACTGACCAAATGTTGTCCCTAGCGATTTACCCACGATGGTAATTGGGAATTGCAAAAACACTACTAATTAGGATGAGTAACTAGGTTAGCACCCCTCTCCTCTATTTATCCATCCTGCTATTTGCTTTAGTAGTTAATTATATCAAAATCAAATTAAAATCTGTGACACCTAGACTTAGTTTAAATCCGCACATATAGCTCTTGGGACGACCTCGGTTTTACCGAATATTACACTTCACACGACCGGGTACACTGCCCGTTAGTGTATTAGGGTAGGTATAACGAGAAATTATAAATATTAAAACATGGTCAGTAAAACCTGCATCAAAATATAATGAAACTGTCTTATGTGAAAAGTTTAGAACATTAGAGGTAAGTATACTTAAGAGATCAGACCATAAATGTGCTTAAAACTAAATTAGATCAAGTTCAATCTGAAAAGGAAAAGGTTGAGATAGAAAAGGATAGCATTTAATTACATGTTGAAAGACATGAATATCAGTCTAAGGAAGTCAGTAAAATGATAGACACTCAGATCTATAATAGGTACAAAAAGATAGGATATAGAAAAGGAGTAGGTTGTTATAGTGAAGCTGCCCCTCATCCTTCTGGTAATTTTTGTCCCCCTATGCCTGACTTGTCTTTTACAGGGGAAGAAAATAGTAGTGATCCCTGTAAATAAAAGGTGTCTAAGACCTCTAAAGATACGAGTATTGATGGAGGAGAGTCTAAGCAGTGTAGAAGAGAGTCTAAGGCACCAGTGATTGAGGATTGGGTGTCTGATGATGAGGATGAAGAGAGTGTCAAGTCTAGAGTCCTAAATAAAACTGTCTCTACCACAACTGTTAGAGAAAATGTAGAGACAGTAGAGTCTTGTAATAAAAACACTCCTAGAGGAAATCATAGGAACTAGAACCAATTAATGCTTGATAAATTAGGAAGTGATTTTATTATGAATAACAAACCTTACTTTACTTGTGGAAGTTTTGATCACTTACATTATACTTGTAATAATAACTTAAAAGAAAAAGTGACAGAACCAATGTGGAACTATGCTAAAAGAGTGAACCATTCTAATTTTGCTAACTCAACTCACTCAAAGGCTCAAAATTCATTTGTTCCAAAAGCAGTTTTGATGAGATCAAGATTGAAAAATGTAAATATTGCTAGATCAAATTCTACTGCTACTACAAGACTTATAGTTAATGCTGCCAATACAAAGAGATGTTTTTCAAAAAAGGAACATTCAAATATATTTAGACCTATTCATAAAAGTACAACATTTCTAAACAACAAGGGTAATCAAAAAGTACATACTTCTTTAAGAAAACTGTAAATGCTTGGCGAAGGTAAAATCGCTAACCCAATTTGACTAAAATGTTTGTGTGGGTGCGGTGAAACCCACAACTTGTCGGTCTAGGCAGGAGTAATGATTAATCGGATTGGTATTTTTGCAAGTTTGGGGTATTTCGGGTAGTTTGGTATTCCGAAAATATTTCTTTAAAATATCTTGTAAATAGATATAAACAGCGAATCTAAGTGATTACATTTGTTTAGGGTTGCAAAATAATGCGAATTGGTTTATTGTGTCATTTTGGCAAGTTTTAGGTATTTACGGCAAGTGTTGGTATTTTCAACAAGATTTTCCTTGAAAAACATCTTGTAATAGATATAAACATTGATTATAAGTGATTATAACTAATTTACGGTGATTTTAGGGTATTTCCGGTAAGATTTCCATATTTTCGGCAAGTTTGACCATCGTTAACCGCCGTTGACCATGGTTGACCGATTTATTTGAACGATTTACACAAATCGGAAAGGTCGGTGGCCTAGTAGCACCTAATCGGTGATTAATCGGCCTTGTAGACCTTTTTTTTGCAACAATGGTCACAAATGTGTGACAAAGAGAACCGTGTCCTTTTTACTGACACTGAATGTATTGTCTTGTCCTCAAACTTTAAGTTGGTTGATGAAAGTAAAATCCTACTTAGAGTTCCAAGGACATAGAATATATATATAGTGTTGATGTAAAGCACATGGTTCCAAGGGGAGGTTTGACTTGCCTATTTGCTAAGGCCACATCAGATGAGTTAAAACTTTGGCATAGAAGGTGTTACATATTGGTTTTCACAAACACACAACAATTCTATAATATAGGTTGAATAAGAGAATAGTTAGAGAGAGAAAGTGGAAGAGAGTTGGGAACTTTAGTGAGACAAAGAAAAATGAATTATGAAAGCTCCAACCCTTTGCCTTGCTAGGCAAAGGGTATTTGTAGGTTCATACATGACACGCCTCCTGGGTTGGGATCGGGCATCAGATGGGTAAAGCTCGTCCGTCCTCCACGATGTTACTTAACAAATTACTTACTAACACTAAATGACTGACTTACTGACCTTTCTAGAATACATATACTTGAGGTAACAGACTCTTTAACTACAAGTATTTTCTAAATCCTAACAATCTCCCCTAAGGGAGTCACCTCAATTTCATCAATCCATATAGATTCTTCATTTCCATTCTTGATCCAGTTCTTTCATTCCATGTTTGAGATCTCTATCCATTCCATCCTTCAAGATGTTGTCCTTCAAATTGTGTTCCATTCCATTCCATTATTTCATTATTCCTCCATTCATCTTCCAGTCGATTAGAAGAATATGCACTTATCTGTGATTTCTTTAAGGGGTGATTGTGATGTTGAGCATGCGGCTATGGTTGACTCCTCAATTACGATCATTTGCAACCGTCGGGTGTCATAATTCTCAATTTCCGTTCATTTTGCAAACTTTAATAATTTTTGCTATTCATCTCAGGAATTTACTATTCATCGGTTACTATTCATCATTTTTTAAGTCGAGTTGACATTTTGAGAGGTTATTTCAAAATTTTACTATTCACAAAACACTATTCATTCCCGGAGAAAAATTTATATTCATGATTTTTATTCATCATTTTTAAGTAAACTAGGTTTTGAGTTATCTAATTCAATAACAGTGAGGTTTAGTTGCATATTCATGGAACATCATTGAGATCGCTTCATATAGTCTAGAGTTAGTCTACATATCATCCATAATATCACTTTCATATTAGTTCATGCATGGGTTTGCATATTTCATGCGTATATTTATTATTAAATGCTTGCTATCGCGATCATTTCTTTTGAACAATTGATCCGACACTTCCAAAATTATCGCGATATTTTTATACTTATTTTAAGACTATTAAAATTATATTATTAGTTTACCCGATGTTTTGAATTTATTTTGGTATATAAATTGTATTATATATATTTACTGACGGTTTTAAGTAAATTCAACTCGATAATTATTTATTCACTCAATTCTTTTAAGAAATGTATTTTTATAATTTTTATGACTTCGATATATTTTATTTTGTTCCGTTAAAATCAATTTTTAGTTAACGCTACTAAAATACCTAATTATATTTATCAAATACATACTACACTTAACAAATAATACATTTACTTAACAAAATTTACCCAAACCCTCCCCAATATTACCTTAGCCGGCCACCCCTCCCCATGACTCACCAAGTTTTATAAAATATCTTGCTAACTAAAAGAACACATGCACTTAATCATGACTAGGCAATATATACTAGATATTATCTTCCATAACACATAGCTACACATTTTCAAGGTGAAAAGTGAATCAAGACCTCTCCCATCTCATCTCTATATTCGGCCAAGATCAAGAAACAAGGAAGAAATCATAATTTTTCAAGAATCAAGTGCTTATATAAACACTAGTATACTTCTATTTAGATTTTGAAATAAAAATCAAGAAGTAATTAGCACCTAGTTACTTAAACCTCATCATTCAACTAGTAAGCTTTTCATGATCTTTACTAATCTTTCATAATCATACTTGAGTTATTTTTATCATTTTAGTAGAAAAACATGCAAGTATTATGTTATTCATACCACTTTTAATTGTTTTTATTACTTATTATAAGTTTTATTCATCCTATAATTAATCCCTTGAAACATATCATTGTTGATGATGTTTAGGAACCCATGACACCCTAAGAAGGTGTATGGTAGGTTTAGAATAGATTTGGTGTTGATTTGAAGTGATTGAAACATGTATTACGCAAGAAAAATCATTTTCGACAACTTTAGATTGTGGTCTGATCATTTTTGCAAAACCTGGAAATTTTGTCAGGTCATGGATTATTTTGGTCTAGATATTCAGAAAATATATTTTAAAAGCGAAGGCGTGGTGCTTGAGCGAGGTTAAAGCGGTTTATTGAAGGAGATACGCTATTTTCAAGTTTAGCGGCAAAAACTATATTTTCAAAAATATGCAAGCTGTCAAGAGTTGTTTAAGGGGCAAAAATGAGTTTTAAACATTGTCTAAATGAGTCGATTTGTTAAAAATATATTAGTATACTTTAACACGAAACTAAGGATATATAAAACGTGAAAAACGGACTTATAACGACTAAGTTATATACATTTTAATTATGGCTATCGTAACTATTTTCACAAGTATTAACTCATATATTTTCTATTAGTCCAAAATAGTTATCGCAAGTGACCATGTTTGGAGCCGTTTTTCATGTCGATAAAGTACTTTTGAAAAAGCGGTGTCTTCTAGTAAAAGTGACTTCACCTAGCCTATTTTCCAAAATGTTCAACCGTTCGTCAAGCAGTTGTAACAGTAATATTGATCTCTCTTTCGAAAACTACTCATAAACTATAATTTCTTGATAAATCACTAAGCAACTATTGTAGGATGTCGTTTCAACGTAAGTACTTGTAAAGTATTTTGTAACATGACGAGTTGTCATAAATGTATATTTCGACCATAAACTTCATTTTCAAAATGCACAAGTGGTATGGATATCATATGAGTTTGCATGCACGACATTGTTTCATGGCTTACATTAGAGCATATCATTCATATTAGGTTGCAGATAGAGATCGCACCTCATTTCAGTGTATCTACTTTTGTCATCATAATCCTTGCATCAGGTGAGTTCGTAGCCCCACTTTTGCTCGTTTAATTATTTTATAAACTCTTCGGGGGAGATACATGCTCAACTACTTGCTTTTACTTTACACTTATATGAACTTAAATAATTGTTGTTTCACTACTTATGCTAGTAAGTAGATTGTGCCCCGAACTAAATTGATCACTATGTTATGAACACTATTATTTGAACCACTTTCCATGATTTTGAGCCCTTCGACATATATATATTTGAACTCTTTTAACTTGATAGGAACCTTTTGGCATAGATTTGAACACTTAAACTTGATTTAATTCTTTTGACATATAATTAATCTCTTTTAACTTGATTTAATTCATTTTGACATATAATTAATCTATTTTAACTTGATTTAAAACATTTTGACATATAATTAATCTATTTTAACTTGATTTAAAACACTTTGACATATAATTAATCTCTTTTAACTTAATATTGAACCTTTTGACTATTTTGAACTTGTTTGACATAATATTGAACCCTTCAACTATTTTGAACTTGTTTGACATAATATTGAACCCTTTGACTATTTTGAACCTTTTGATATGTTTTGAGCTCTTTGACTGTTTTGAACTTTTGAACTCGACTTAAACTCTTGAACTTAATTACGAACTTTTGAATGGAACACTTGAACTTAATTACGAACTTTTGAATGGAACCCTTGAACTTATATACGAACTTATGACTTGTTTGAGCTTATTGAACCGTACGTGCTATTACCTTGACCTAAAGTCTCCCATGATCGGAGCATCACTATAAAGTCTCCCATGTTCGGAGCATCACTACAAAGTCTCCCTATGTGAGCGGGCAATACTAAGTCTCCCTGTTGAACGATGCAAATTCTCCCATGTTGGTGTTCTTAATTGTATATAATAGTTGTATGATGTACCGTTAGGTACATTCGCATTGTTAGTCTCCTATTAGTATGTAGTATGGATAAGCGCTATTAGAGGTCGGTAACCTCTCGTTCACTATGTTACGGGACACATATTATTTATTCTAGGGGCTTTTCCTGACATACATTATTATATACGTGGTGCTATATGGTGAACTATTATGACAACGTATACTTGACCACTAGACACACTATATTTTGTGCAATGGGTTGTGAACATACAGGTTGCAAGTTTTGTATGGGCGGAACTTGGGCGGTGGTTACAATGCCTTTTCTTTGTGAACTATTATGATAACTTGTACTTGACTTCTAGACATACTACTTTTAGCAGTGGGTTGTGAACACACAGGTTGCAAGTTTTGTATGGGCGGAACTTGGAACTGAGTGGATTTACAATGCCTTTGCTTTGTGGACTATTCTAAATGACTAAGAACTTAGCCTTTCTGCATGAGCGTTCTTTAAAAGTTTTACATGTTTAACAAACTCTATGAACTCACTCAACCTTTGTGTTGACACTTTTTAGCATGTTTTATCTCGTGTATCTAAGGCATTCACTTCATGGCATGCATGTGGACTTATCATGGAGTCGCTTGATTGTGTGGCGTCTCCACATATATTTAATGCACTTAACTATCATTTGATTGTAACAAACTCATTTTAGTGTGGGAAAATCTTTTGGAACCTATGTTTTGTAAACTCGATTATTTTACTTAATCAAGCGATATTTTCAAAAGCAGTGACACTTTAGGTCGTTCGATATAACTGTAACTTTGATGCTATGACAGTCATCCCCCAGGTATTCCATTCCGCTGCAAAACAGGTAATTTGGGGGTGTGACATCGGGTGTCCCTACAAACAAGTGTTAGCAATAAAGCGCACGAAAATGTCTTTGATCACTTTCATTGAATAGGTTGCAAGAACCACGGTTCCCCGTTGATCAGTACAAGTATTGTCTGTGATCAGGTATAATTCCGAAGAATTTCCTTGACAGGGTTTCGCAGCTGTTCTAGCCGTTCTCAAACCGGAACGTCTCAAAGAAACACGGAGTGAGTGAACCAGCTAATTGAGATTCACTGATTGAGGAAAATGATTTGAAAAACAATCGTGTATTGCTTAATAGAACGAGTTTTGCAATACAACGATGGTTTTATAAGAAAAATCAATTTTCAATCATAAATACCCTTTTAATTTTGAAAACATAATACACAGTCGATGTGCTAGAGAAAAGAGTTTTGAGCACAACGATCGGTTTTTCAAAGGTATACGTCAATCCATTTCCTGTACCAGGATTAAGTCAAGTGTGAATCGCCCCATCGTTTCTGTCCAGTTGTCACGCGCTTAATCTATTGGATAGATTTCACATGCCACCCACCAAGAGCTTGTTTAATGTTGTCTCTAGAAGGCTTTTTGATCTTCTTCATGAATATTTTTACATATCACTCGGATGTTCTGGCAATACCACAAGGGTAATGCATAGGACTCTTAATATATTCTTACTTTCCACATTGTGTGAAACAGCAAGTCTTCATTAATTTTATGTCCTAATGAGATATTGTGGATGATCTCTTGGCTCTAGACTCAATAGTGCACATTTGGTTTCCTATGCCGGAGACTAGGGAGAGAGTCTCCTTTTTCAATATCAATAATCTCTAAGAGAAAGTCAATAGATTATGTAGGTTCCTCGTGAGAATGAAACAAGTCCTTTTAAGAGGTAGCTTGGGAAGTTTAGTGCAGTGCGTCATTGGGCCATGACGTCTTGTCTTCAATACCGGTTTTACCTTGGTAACAACCAGTTGCATATGAATTGAACCCGGTTTCTGCCTTAAGGTTGAATTAATGGAGGGCTATTTCTTTTCACCCTTTTCACTTTCAATTTTTTTTCATTCTTCAACCCCTTCAGTGCTTACCGAGACTTCATTACTAGAACATTGTTGGGTTTATTCCAGTTCTAGCTCAATCTTAGTCGGCACTCTTCCCGTATTCTCATTTTTCTCCTTTTTTTTCAATATGCCTAAGGACTCTACACTATCTAGTGGATTGTCCCTGGGTAGATTCCTCCGGCTCTGGCGGGATCGTGGGAACAAATACCTAACCTAACCATCCTTATATCTCGATGCATAAAATAAATTGGTCGGTCTTTTGGTATTGTTCATTCCACCTCGAAACCAATTGAAAACCATTTGAAAATCAATCAAGGTACTTGATATATAAAATCAAAGCATTTTATTCCTTAATTATTTTTAATATTTTAGAAATGCTCCCCCTCAACATGTGCTTCAAGTATTAGAAATCATTTAAGCACATGGAGGAAAGAGGACTTTTGAAACCTTAGATTGAGAATTAAAGATCAAATCTTTGATTAACATTTTCTAAAATGATCATCATCACTTCCCGATCAAATATTGTATTTTAAGTACTTCGGATGAAATATTTTGGGAAGGATGAGGTTTTCATTTGATTGCTCCCCCTCAATATGTGCATCGAGATTCGAAAGATTTTTGCACATATTAGAGGAACACTACTGAGATAAATCAATCACGTTTCAATCCTTTTTGGTTTAAGATAAATGCTCCCCCTTAACATGTGCATGGAAAATTTGAAATCGTTTGGCACATGTAGGGAGGAGTGCTTGTTATTGAATTTCAGAAACCACTTACCGAATTATCAGTTTCTATCCAATTTAAATCAAAAATTTAACTGATAAGGATCAGATTATAAGACATTAAACTCCAACGATCAAACATGCTTAGGTATCTTATGAAAACACAACATTAGTCTTGGACTGGATCCAATTGTACAAAACATTATTATTTTCGATTATCCAAGAGAAGACCTTGTTCGTTTACGTGCCAATTGTTTGAAAAAAACAACATTTTGAATTGTTTGAAATCATTCTCCCCCTCAATCAATGACCTAAGTTGTTGATTGAGAGATGAAGATTTTGACAAATGATAAGTCCGCATGATTTTCAAAAATTAAGTTCGAGTTATTTCCAAATCAATTTTGTTTTTATTAGATAACAAATATTTTTCAGAAGAATATTTAGAAGGAAAAATGTTTGTGAGAAAGTGTTTGCCTTTTTGGAGACAAGCGTTCCTTAAAAAACTTTTGTTTTTAGGATCAGAGCATGAGATTTTAAAATAAGATTTAAGCATGGCTCTGTCCTTTTTTTAAAAGTGGGTTACTGCCTGAAATGAAAATTAACCATCATTTTTCTCCATCTCATATATATATATATTTATTTATTTATTTTTTTTTTTTTTTTTTAACGAAATACATAAAACTTTATTACAAATGTTCGAACATCATCTAAAGACCCGTGACATTCTTTGAATGACAAATCTAAGTCCGTAGATGTTATCGAAACCAGATGACATGATATGAAAAACACTATTTTTGGACTTTTTCAAAATTTTTTGATTTTTATGGGTTTTGAAATTATATATATATATATATATATTTATTTATTAATTAATTAATTAATTTTTTATTTTTTTTGGCAGAATTGGATATCGTTATTGAGCATATAGTCCATTAACTATTTTTTTTTCCTAAAACGGGCTTTGTATTATCATTCTAATAGCAGTTAAAATAAGATGGCGTGGCTTGAATAAAATTTGTGCATGACCCCGCTGATAATAGCGAAACCAATTCTACTAAAAATGAAATTTTGTGACTTAGGGGTCGTGATTCGCTCGGGAAACCAATAATAGAAATTTGTAGTATACGGTAACTCAAACGTGTTAGGTTTGAGCCGAGAGATCGTTAGAGCGAGGGTTGAATGGAATTTCCAACTCACGTCGCGATTATCGGGATTTGAAAGGGAAAAGGGGATAATTTGATATTATCTAAACTACGGGGCAAGGGAAGCATAAAATGGAAATTATACTACGGTGAATCCTAAATACGCGAATAAAACTAAAACGTATTAAATGAAACGTAAATAAAATGCAACTACGTCTATTCTAAGTCCTAAAAATAATCTAAAATTACTTTCTAGCTAAAAATGATATTTGAAAATTAATTAAGAATTAAAACTAATTTTTATGATTTTTCTGGAATTTATTTGAATTAAAAACTAATTTTAAACTTTTAAAACAAATCTAAAATACTAAAATTTATGAAAATAAAGGTGAAAATTATGAAACTATTTTTCAAAAATCTAAATTAACTCAAAAGACTTTTCAAAACTAATTTTGTATTTTTTGAAGATTTTGAATTTCTATGAATTAAAAACTATTTAAAACTAATAAAATGGCTAAAAATTAAAAATTAAACTAGGAAAAAGCTGGAAAAATTATTTTTTTGCTTTTTAAATTTATCTTAATCTATGAAAAATGAAAACTTATTTTTTTGGAGCTTTTCTGATTTAATTGTATTAAAAGGTACTTAATAAGCCTCAAAAACTTATTTAAATCAAGAAAAATAGTAACAGATAACTAAAATTATATGAAAAATTCAGGGAAAATCTAAAATATTATTCTAAATATAAGAAAAATAAGAAAACCTAAACTATAGTGCAAGAAAAATAACTGATGAGTAAAGTGCTTATAAATAAGCATTTATAATGAGCAAATAAGCACTAATGATCATAAAAGGAAGAGAAGCTAAAGTATGCTAAATTAACTCAAAACCAACTGAATTCAACTACTCTAAACCTCTAATGGACTGATCTCAATGATTTGACTATAATGACTTATGAACAAATAAGCCAACCTATCAACTTTAAGCTATTGCAGCCTTATCCAATAAGCCAAACTGAAAACCAAATATTGGGAATTCTAGACAACCTACCAAAGAACATGTAAACTGAAATTGAGCTTAAATCTAACTCTAATGAAATCACTACAACTGCTGCAAGATGTCTGCATCATATTAGCTGAGTGAGCAGGGTATATGAGTCTTATTGAGCGGTGATTAAGTGCTTAAAAGTACTTCCAAAAATTCCACAAAAATGTGTTTTAGAAACTAGACCAACTGAACTTGTAAAACCCAAAATCTTACTTAACTTGGATCAGAACTGAATCCATGAAAAATCGAAAAGTTTTGCAAAAACCACATATTACTACTTTGACTTTTAAGAATTGAGTTTGACTATATTGAACTTTGATTCTCAAAACTGGATTGAAAGTGATGATTTAAGATGAAATAAGACCTAAATAAGCTACACTAATGGATTATGATCCTAAATGCAAGCTAATGCTATTAAAATCCTAACTGTGGCATTCATATGAGACAATTCCAAATAATTTTGACTTTAAACTGCTCTAGTGTGCAAGTGAAAGACTAAACTGAGTGCAACTATCCTAATTATGACTATATAAACTAACCTAGACCTCTGAATTAATCTCTAGCACAGATCTAAAGGCTGATCCAAACACTAGTTTAACCAACTGATATGAGATAAAAATTAAGCAAAACCTACATCTAGACCAATTCAACTCAAAACTCAGATACTACTAAGCATATAAGATCTAATATTAGCAAAATATAACAATCAAAATCACTCAAATCAATAACACTAAACTTATGAGATATGATGAAAATGTAACATAATGAACTTACATGATGTCCTGCCACAATGGCATGCTTACTTAAGATATTTAACCACTAACCTAAACCTAAGTATCAACCCATTCCAAACATAATCAACCCAAATCCAAATTATTAGCAACAGAGACAATTTTGAAGCTTTTACTAACATTGACCATAATAGATTTGAGAATATATTAAGGTATGCTATATAAAACCTTGTGAAACAATAATAAACAACTGAGTTTAAAACTTAAAACAAAGATTAAGAATGAGATTAAACGAAAATTACTTTATTCATAAAATTTGAGTACAAAGAGATTCAAAGACAGAATTTAAATGTAAACATTAAAATGATTTAAAACTGAAAATAAACTACTCAGAATCTACTCCGTTGTGCTTTCTCTTGGACGTTTTGAGCCATCAGATCAATCCCACATGTCACTAATCAATATCAACCCTTGGATGAGACTCACTTACGTATCAATGACCAATCGAGAGCGACTTTTGAGATGTGACACATGGATTAGTGGCACGTGATCCGTATCAGTGGTGTCGGCGAAAGGACAATTGTACCCTCTAATTAAGTTAATTGGGCGAATTGATTGGAGCAATTAGGGTTCTTGCTATTTGGGTTTGGGATGAAAGGGGTGATTTTGGCGCGTTGGTTTATTTATATTTTTTTAATTTTGTTGACCGGGTTTTAGTGTGGGTTGTCCGGGTTAAGTGGGATCGGGTATGGATTTGGTTATTGGACTTGGGCTTGGGTATTAGTGTATAGGATTTTGGATTTAAATTGGACCCATTAAGTAGTATAAGGACTAATGGTGTATAAATTTGGTCAGGGGACCATAATTGTAATCGAAAATGTACTCCAAGGGCCTTTCTTGTCAATCTTCAAATAATCAAAGGGCCACTTTTGCCAAATCTGAATCTTCAGGGACTAAAGTTGTTATTTTGAGAAGTGATTGTCCAAACTTGCAAATTCCTTTCCCATCCTCGGCTTTTTGCATTCTTCTTTCGTGCTGGTTTTCTTGGTTTTGGCTTTCTTTTATCGTTTTTGTCATATCCGTGCACATGCATAAAAACTCAAGAAACATAAAATGTTAACAATAAAGCGTTTCTTGGTTATTTTGGGTCAGTTTTGATAAACAAAAGATATGTGTTTAAGCACATATCAGGAGTCTTATTATGACTTTGGATTTTCCTCTGCCTTTTTTAGAAGTCTATGACAACTTTTATGGCTTTGGATTTACACGTTTATTATGATCGGGTCCGGCGTGGCGCCAAAATTGATTCGCTCGGAAACCAATAATAGAAGTTTGTAGTATACGGGTAACTCAAACGTGTTAGGTTTGAGCACCGAGATCGTTCGAACGAGGGTTGAATGGAATTTCCAACTCGTCGCGATTATCGGGTTTATCGTTCAAAACCTTGCTCATATCAACCTCGAGTAGAATGCTCAAGAATGGGATAAACATCTACCATAGTGGGGTGCCACTAATCTCTTCATCAAATCGGAATCTCAAGCTGGGAGAGAAATCACTATCTTTAATGGAGATATGAGGCGAACTCGAATTATCGTTTAAGGCTTCAATCTTAGAAATGAGAAGATGGACATTCGACAATGTTTCACGTAATGCTTCATCCTTGATCTCTATATCATTAGGCAATCTCTTCAACCCGGCTCAAAATCGTTTTCTTCTTCAATAATGGCGGGCTTCAGGGTAATGCGTCGTCGGCGAAATCGATGTCTCCATAAGAATCATCATCGGAATCGGAGAACATCTCATCATGATCGTTAGAAATATCAAGAGAAAGCTCATCATCAACAACCCCAGACTCTCGTGGGTTTGGGATAAGGACCTCAACATTAGACGCTTCCGTTTCCGGAATGGTACTAAGATGCTCATCCCCCATTATGATCAGGTTCAATAATGTCCGTAGAATTATGATCATCGACCTCTTCCAAAGATGTCTTCAACAGCCGTGAGTGAAAGGAAGAATCGGAAATTAAAGGCTCGAAACGAAGTGGGATTGCCACTGGAGGAGTATAATCGTCATCGAGAATCAGAAAGTAATAATAGGTAGTTGGGCGATGTTGGATCACTTCGCGGCTTCTTACTAATAATTCACGATAGGTCTTGAGGAGGATCTTCTTTTCGTGGGTAATTTTATCAAGAAGATTCTTAAGATCACTCATTATTTCCAGATATTTTGGATTAGACATTAGTGAAGGATGTGGTTGAACTTCTAGGTATTGTGGAGGTGGGTTATAAGGATAATCGTAATTTTTACAAGGAACTTGCTCGTAATCAAGCGGATTCTGCATCTGACAATCGGAATTAACGTGCGGACCTCCACAACACTCACAACAGATGCGATTGTTGTGACGAATACGGGTAAGGTTCATAACCAAAGGTTGAGTTGTTAAATTGAACTTGACATAGAAAACCTTGGTGAGGACCACCACAGTACTCATAAGAGTATGATTCCGGCTCATGGTACAGAGGTTGGTTAGGAAAATCGGTTGTCTCATAGTAAGGATTGTGGTGAAACTCGGTTCCAGATTTTCCATTACTACAACCGGGACAATTCCCATATATCGGGTCCTCTGCACCATATGCACAATAGCGATACATCGAAGAATTATCTGGATAAGAGTTAGCTATTTCCACCATTTCCGTGATAGGCTCTGTTTCTTGAGCGGAGTCATCTCGGCTCAGAAACATATTCCATTTCCTCTTGGAGAAGAAGTAGAGATGAGGTTCTCCAATTATGTCATTATAAAGAGCACTCTTTTGTTCTGGTGCATAAAGCGAGCGAGATCTGGATTGGATTGATAAAATTCGGCATACATCACAAAATCCATTCCGACAATTATTTCCGCACCGATTCAAAATACATTTCAAACATCGATATTTATTTTCTTCCATACGGCTTTGGCAATGAAGGCAACGACGATAAGAACATATCTCGGGTTGTGGCGGATGGTCGGAAAAACTTTTAGAGTCATCGAGATTGTTTGTTGGCTAAGTCGCACCAATAGCAAGATTTTTTAGAACCGGGGTGTCGACATCGCTCACATACACATTCTGGATTCAAACAACAATACTGATCTTCTTCCATACGGCCTTTGCAATGAAAACAATGACGATAATTGATTGTTTCCATGAGAATTAAACATATAGAAGGTTAAGGAGAAAGAATTATCGTGTTAGAGGATAAAGAAGAATATTTTTGGGTTTTTTAAAACAAATTTTGAAAAGGAAAATCTTTTTGGTTTTTATAATTAAGAAAACCTTGAAAACACAATCTTTTGTAACCTTCCGTCAACGGTGCTCGGTAGCTCTCAAAAGTAGCCTTGTGGCGGGAACGAAGAGTGGATCGTTCTTCATCGCAATTTAATGTCAAGACTTTCCTATACCCGTGTATAGGTTGTACCTTCAAGGTGAGCCGCGTAAAATTAACGTTCGGGTTTGTTTTGTTGGTTTTTTACTTTTTATGGCTTTGTAAACACTCTAGGAAGAATGTTTTGGTTTTTTAGATGTTTTGGGTTTTGAAAAGATATATATACAAAAAGCGACGGTAACTTCACTCGGGGAAGGATCTTCAAATGCACGCGATTCGAGGCGGAATACGAAAACTCGCTACAAGCCCTCCCGGCATAAAAAATTGATTCGCTCGGAAACCAATAATAGAAGTTTGTAGTATCACGGTATCAAACGTGTTAGGTTTGAGCACCGAGATCGTTCCGAACGAGGGTTGAATGGAATTTCCAACTCACGTCGCGATTATCGGGATTTGAATGGGAAAAGGGGATAATTTGATATTATCTAAACTACGGGGCAAGGGAAGCATAAAATGGAAATTATACTACGGTGAATCCTAAATACGCGAATAAAACTAAAACGTATTAAATGAAACGTAAATAAAATGCAACTACGTCTATTCTAAGTCCTAAAAATAATCTAAAATTACTTTCTAGCTAAAAATGATATTTGAAAATTAATTAAGAATTAAAACTAATTTTTATGATTTTTCTGGAATTTATTTGAATTAAAAACTAATTTTAAACTTTTAAAACAAATCTAAAATACTAAAAATTATGAAAATAAAGGTGAAAATTATGAAACTATTTTTCAAAAATCTAAATTAACTCAAAATACTTTTTAAAACTAATTTTGTATTTTTCTGAAGATTTTTCGAATTTCTATGAATTAAAAACTATTTAAAACTAATAAAATGGCTAAAAATTAAAAATTAAACTAGGAAAAAGCTGGAAAAATTATTTTTTTGCTTTTTAAATTTATCTTAATCTATGAAAAATGAAAACTTATTTTTTTGGAGCTTTTCTGATTTAATTGTATTAAAAGGTACTTAATAAGCCTCAAAAACTTATTTAAATCAAGAAAAATAGTAAACAGTAACTAAAAATTATGAAAAATTCAGGGAAAATCTAAAATATTATTCTAAATATAAGAAAAATAATAAAACCTATACTATAGTGCAAGAAAAGCCAACTGATGAGTAAAGTGCTTATAAATAAGCACTTATAATGAGCAAATAAGCACTAATGATCATAAAAAGGAAGCAGAAGCTAAAGTATGCTAAATTAACTCAAAACCAACTGAATTCAACTACTCTAAACCTCTAATGGACTGATCTCAATGATTTGACTATAATGACTTATGAACACCAAATAGCTTCAACCTATCAACTTTAAGCTATTGCAACTGCTTATCCAATAAGCCAAACTGAAAACCAAATATTGGGAATTCTAGACAACCTACCAAAGAACATGTAAACTGAAATTGAGCTTAAATCTAACTCTAATGAAATCACTACAACTGCTGCAAGATGTCTGCTCACACTCAGTATTAGCTGAGTGTGAACAGGGTATATGAGGTCTTATTGAGCAGTTGATTAAGTACTTAAAAGTACTTCCAAAAATTCCACAAAAATGTGTTTTAGAAACTAGACCAACTGAACTTGTAAAACCCAAAATCTTACTTAACTTGGATCATAACTGAATCCATGAAAAATCCAGAAAGTTTTGCAAAAACCACTTATATTACTACTTTGACTTTTAAACAGAATTGAGAGTTTGACTATATTGAACTTTGATTCTCAAAACTGGATTGAAAGTGATGATTTAAGATGAAATAAGACCTAAATAAGCTACACTAATGGATTATGATCCTAAATGCAAGCTAATGCTATTAAAATCCTAACTGTGGCATTCATATGAGACAATTCCAAATAATTTTGACTTTAAACTGCTCTAGTGTGCAAGTGAAAGACTAAACTGAGTGCAACTATCCTAATTATGACTATATAAACTAACCTAGACCTCTGAATTAATCTCTAGCACAGATCTAAAGGCTGATCCAAACACTAGTTTAACCAACTGATATGAGATAAAAATTAAGCAAAACCTACATCTAGACCAATTCAACTCAAAACTCAGATACTACTAAGCATATAAGATCTAATATTAGCAAAATATAACAATCAAAATCACTCAAATCAATAACACTAAACTTATGCAGATATGACAGAAAATGTAACAGTAATGAACTTACATGATGTCCTGCCACAATGGCATGCTTACTTAAGATATTTAACCACTAACCTAAACCTAAGTATCAACCCATTCCAAACATAATCAACCCAAATCCAAATTATTAGCAGCACTTCTGAGACGATTTTGAAGCTTTTACTAACATTGACCATAATAGATTTGAGAATATATTATGAGTATGCTATATAAAACCTTGTGAAACAATAATAAACAACTGAGTTTAAAACTTAAAACAAAGATTAAGAGAATGAGAGATTAAACTGAAAATTACTTTATTCATAAAATTTGAGTACAAAGAGATTCAAAGACAGAATTTAAATGTAAACATTAAAATGATTTAAAACTGAAAATAAACTACTCAGAATCTACTCCTAATACTACTCCTACACTACTTGCTTCTTCTGTGAATCAAAGGGGTCCTTTTATACTTGAGCTTGAGCACTTGGAAGAGTCTAGAAAGTTGAGTTGTGCTTTCTCTTGGACGTTTTGAGCCATCAGATCAATCCCATATGTCACTAATCAATATCAACCCTTGGATGAGACTCACCACGTATCAATGACCAATCAGAGAGCAGCTTTTGAGATGTGACACACGAATTAGTGACCTGGCACTGATCACGTATCAGGTGGTGTCAGGCGAAAGGACAATTGTACCCTCTAATTAAGTTAATTGGGCGAATTGATTGGAGGGCATATTAGGGTTCTTGCTATTTCTGGGTTTGGGATGAAAGGGGGTGATTTTGGCGCGTTGGTTTATTTATATTTGTTTAATTTTGTTGACCGGGTTTTAGTGTGGGTTGACCGGGGTTAAGTGGGATACGGGTATGGATTTGGTTATTGGACTTGGGCTTGGGTATTAGTGTATAGGATTTTGGATTTAAATTGGACCCATTAAGTAGTATAAGGACTAATGGTGTATAAGCTGAAAATTCAGGGACCATAAGTGTAATTCTGAAAATGTACTCCAAGGGCCTTTCTTGTCAATCTTCAAATAATCAAAGGGCCACTTTTGCCAAATCTGAATCTTCAGGGACTAAAGTTGTTATTTTGAGAAGTGATTGTCCAAACTTGCAAATTCCTTTCCCAACCTCAGCTTTTTGCATTCTTCTTTCTCTCGTGCTCGGTTTTCTTCGGTTTTGGCTTTCTTTTATGCTTTTTGTCATATCCGTACACATGCAAAAAAAGAAACAGCAAATGTTAACAATAAACGGCTCTTTCTTGGTTATTTTGGGTCATATTTGATAAACAAAAGATATGTGTTTGAGCACATATCAAAATACCCCGAACGAGACTATTACGTGTTGCAATCAACTCACGCTTCTAAAACCAAAGATTTCAATCTCTTTCTACTAAACCTATGAAGAAGTAGCAAAGATTCCTCAAAAGAGATTAAGAAAGCCTTAATTCTAAAAACGCCCGTTTACCTTTTAATTCACATATAGATATTACGATAAGCACATTCCAATTATGAGTGACGGTTTGTTGAACTTTCATGTCGATCAATAACTCCAACATTTTCAATCGACACGTTAGGATCACGGGTAGGAAACACAATGAAGTGACCATACCACTAAGCGTAAATCGAAATCATTGTTAAATATGACTCTAGATGCTAACACTACCCATGGAAGTTACGGCTCCCATATTTCCTCTAGATTTTTATTTTTGGTGAGAAATGAATTTCTCCAAGTTTCTCGTTTCGATAACTTTTATTCCGATAAAGATATAAAGCTAAGTCGCTAATTAGTTATCCTCCTTCCCTCGAAAACGGTTGCACACAAGAATGAGGTCCACATCAAGGTCCTAATTTAACATGATTTAGAATATCTCGGATTCAAAGTTTGGCTTAACACTTATTTAAGCACATTTGCATTTTGCAATTTAGGCCCTTGGTCTTTTCAACCACTAACTCAACGGGATTACCGTTTTATCAGGAGTCTTATTATGACTTTGGATTTTCCTCTGCCTTTTTTAGAAGTCTATGACAACTTTTATGGCTTTGGATTTACACGTTTATTATGATCGGGTCCCCGGCAGCGGCGCCAAAAATTGATTCGCTCGGGAAACCAATAATAGAAGTTTGTAGTATACGGGTAACTCAAACGTGTTAGGTTTGAGCACCGAGATCGTTCCGAACGAGGGTTGAATGGAATTTCCAACTCACGTCGCGATTATCGGGATTTATCGTTCAAAACCTTGCTCATATCAACCTCGAAGTAGAATCGCTCAAGAATCGGAGGATAAACATCTACCATAGTGGGACTGCCACTAATCTCTTCATCAAATCGGAAAATCTCAAGCTCGGGAGAGAAATCACTATCTTTAACGGAGATAGGAGGCGAACTCGAATTATCGTTTAAGGCTTCAATCTTAGAAATGAGAAGATGGACATTCGACAATGTTTCACGTAATGCTTCATCCTCGATCTCTATATCATTAGGCTCAATCTCTTCAACTTCTGGCTCAAAATCGTTTTCTTCTTCAATAATGACGGGCTCAGACGGTAAATCGTCGACGAAATCGATGTCTCCATAAGAATCATCATCGGAATCGGAGAACATCTCATCATGATCGTTAGAAATATCAAGAGAAAGCTCATCATCAACAACCCCAGACTCTCGTGGGTTTGGGATAAGGACCTCAACATTAGACGCTTCCGTTTCCGGAATGGTACTAAGATGCTCATCCCCCATTATGAGAGAATCAACGGGTTCAATAATGTCCGTAGAATTATGATCATCGACCTCTTCCAAAACGATGTCACTTCGCTCAACCGGCGTGAGTGAAGGGGAAGGGTCGGAAATTAAAGGCTCAGAAACGGGAGTGGGATTGCCACTCGGAGGAGTATAATCATCATCAGAATCAGAATCGTAATAATAGGTAGTTGGACGATGTTGGATCACTTTCGCGGCTTCTTCAGCTAATAATTCACGATAGGTCTTCTGAGGAGGATCTTCTTTTCCGTGGGTAATTTTATCAAGAAGATTCTTAAGATCACTCATTATTTCCAGATATTTTGGATTAGACATTAGTGAAGGATGTGGTTGAACTTCTAGGTATTGTGGAGGTGGGTTATAAGGATAATCGTAATTGTTACAAGGAACTTGCTCGTAATCAAGCGGATTCTGCATCTGACAATCGGAATTAACGTGCGGACCTCCACAACACTCACAACAGTACGATTGTTGTGACGAATACGGGTAAGGTTCATAACCAAAGGTTGAGTTGTTAAATTGAACTTGACATAGAAAACCTTGGTGAGGACCACCACAGTACTCATAAGAGTATGATTCCGGCTCATGGTACAGAGGTTGGTTAGGAAAATCGGTTGTCTCATAGTAAGGATTGTGGTGAAACTCGGTTCCAGATTTTCCATTACTACAACCGGGACAATTCCCACCATATTCGGGTCCTCTGCACCATATGCACAATAGCTGATACATCGAAGAATTATCCGGATAAGAGTTAGCTATTTCCACCATTTCCGTGATAGGCTCTGGTTCTTGAACGGGAGTCATCTCGGGCTCAGAAACATATTCCATTTCCCTCTTTTGTTCTAATCGAGGGTTCTCCAATTATGTCATTATAAAGAGCACTCTTTTGTTCTAGCCGTGCATAAAGACGGGCGAGATCTGGATTCGGATTGATAAAATTCTGGTATACATCACAAAATCCATTCCGACAATTATTTCCGCACCAGTCGAAAATACATTTCAAACATC
The DNA here is from genome assembly GCA_910596185.1 of Chrysanthemum makinoi. NCBI lineage: Eukaryota > Viridiplantae > Streptophyta > Magnoliopsida > Asterales > Asteraceae > Chrysanthemum > Chrysanthemum makinoi. The sequence continues at coordinate 225,312,295 of OU343223.1, read as the reverse complement.
GATATTGATTTTCTTCCATACGGCTTTGGCAATGAAGGCAACGACGATAAGAACATATCTCGGGTTGTGGCGGATGGTCAGAAAAACTTTTAGAGTCATCGAGAGATTGTTTGTCGGCTAAGTCGCACCAATAGCAAGATTTTTTAGAACCGGGGTGTCGACATCGCTCACATACACATTCTGGATTCAAACAACAATACTGATCTTCTTCCATACGGCCTTTGCAATGAAAACAATGACGATAATTGATTGTTTCCATGAGAATTAAACATATAGAGGGTTAAGGAGAAAGAATTATCGTGTTAGAGGATAAAGAAGAATATTTTTGGGTTTTTTAAAACAAATTTTGAAAAGGAAAATCTTTTTGGGTTTTTATAATTAAGAAAACCTTGAAAACACAATCTTTTTGTAACCTTCACGTCAATCGGTGCTCGGTAGCTCTCAAAAGTACGCGCAGCGGAGCGGGAACGAAGAGTGGATCGTTCTTCAGTCTGCAATTTAATGTCAAGACTTTCCTTATACCCCGTGTATAGGTTGTACCTTCAAGGTGAGCCGACGTAACAATTAACGTTCGGGTTTGTTTTGTTGGTTTTTTTAATTTTTATGGCTTTGTAAACACTCTAGGAAGAATGTTTTGGTTTTTTAGATGTTTTTGGGTTTTTGAAAAAGATATATATACAAAAACGACGGTAACTTCACTCGGGGAAGGATCTTCAAATGCACGCGATTCGAGACGGAATACGAAAACTCGCTACAAGCCCTCCCCGGCAGCGGCGCCAAAAATTGATTCGCTCGGGAAACCAATAATAGAAGTTTGTAGTATACGGTAACTCAAACGTGTTAGGTTTGAGCACCGTGATCGTTCCGAACGAGGGTTGAATGGAATTTCCAATTCACGTCGCGATTATCGGGATTTGAATGGGAAAAGGGGATAATTTGATATTATCTAAACTACGGGGCAAGGGAAGCATAAAAGGGAAATTATACTGCGGTGAATCCTAAATACGCGAATAAAACTAAAACGTATTAAATGAAACGTAAATAAAATGCAACTACGTCTATTCTAAGTCCTAAAAATAATCTAAAATTACTTTCTAGCTAAAAATGATATTTGAAAATTAATTAAGAATTAAAACTAATTTTTATGATTTTTCTGGAATTTATTTGAATTAAAAACTAATTTTAAAACTAATAAAATGGCTAAAAATTAAAAATTAAACTAGGAAAAAGCTGGAAAAATTATTTTTTGCTTTTTAAATTTATCTTAATCTATGAAAAATGAAAACTTATTTTTTTGGAGCTTTTCTGATTTAATTGTATTAAAAAGTACCTAATAAGCCTTAAAAACTGATTTAAATCAAGAAAAATAGTAAACAGTAACTAAAAATTATGAAAAATTCAGGGAAAATCTAAAATATTATTCTAAATATAAGAAAAATAAGAAAACCTATACTATAGTGCAAGAAAAGCCAACTGATGAGTAAAGTGCTTATAAATAAGCACTTATAATGAGCAAATAAGCACTAATGATCATAAAAAGGAAGCAGAAGCTAAAGTATGCTAAATTAACTCAAAACCAACTGAATTCAACTACTCTAAACCTCTAATGGACTGATCTCAATGATTTGACTATAATGACTTATGAACACCAAATAGCTTCAACCTATCAACTTTAAGCTATTGCAACTGGTTATCCAATAAGCCAAACTGAAAACTAAATATTGGGAATTCTAGACAACCTACCAAAGAACATGTAAACTGAAATTGAGCTTAAATCTAACTCTAATGAAATCACTACAACTGCTGCAAGATGTCTGCTCACACTCAGTATTAGCTGAGTGTGAACAGGGTATATGAGGTCTTATTGAGCAGCTGATTAAGTGCTTAAAAGTACTTCCAAAAATTCCACAAAAATGTGTTTTAGAAACTAGACCAACTGAACTTGTAAAACCCAAAATCTTACTTAACTTGGATCAGAACTGAATCCATGAAAAATCCAGAAAGTTTTGCAAAAACCACTTATATTACTACTTTGACTTTTAAACAGAATTGAGAGTTTGACTATATTGAACTTTGATTCTCAAAACTGGATTGAAAGTGATGATTTAAGATGAAATAAGACCTAAATAAGCTACACTAATGGATTATGATCCTAAATGCAAGCTAATGCTATTAAAATCCTAACTGTGGCATTCATATGAGACAATTCCAAATAATTTTGACTTTAAACTGCTCTAGTGTGCAAGTGAAAGACTAAACTGAGTGCAACTATCCTAATTATGACTATATAAACTAACCTAGACCTCTGAATTAATCTCTAGCACAGATCTAAAGGCTGATCCAAACACTAGTTTAACCAACTGATATGAGATAAAAATTAAGCAAAACCTACATCTAGACCAATTCAACTCAAAACTCAGATACTACTAAGCATATAAGATCTAATATTAGCAAAATATAACAATCAAAATCACTCAAATCAATAACACTAAACTTATGCAGATATGACAGAAAATGTAACAGTAATGAACTTACATGATGTCCTGCCACAATGGCATGCTCACTTAAGATATTTAACCACTAACCTAAACTTGAGTATCAACCCATTCCAAACATAATCAACCCAAATCCAAATTATTAGCAGCACTTCTGAGACAATTTTGAAGCTTTTACTAACATTGACCATAATAGATTTGAGAATATATTCTGAGTATGCTATATAAAACCTTGTGAAACAATAATAAACAACTGAGTTTAAAACTTAAAACAAAGATTAAGAGAATGAGAGATTAAACTGAAAATTACTTTATTCATAAAATTTGAGTACAAAGAGATTCAAAGACAGAATTTAAATGTAAACATTAAAATGATTTAAAACTGAAAATAAACTACTCAGAATCTACTCCTAATACTACTCCTACACTACATGCCTCTTCTGTGAATCAAAGGGGTCCTTTTATACTTGAGCTTGAGCACTTGGAAGAGTCTAGAAAGTTGAGTTGTGCTTTCTCTTGGACGTTTTGAGCCATCAGATCAATCCCACATGTCACTAATCAATATCAACCCTTGGATGAGACTCACCACGTATCAATGACCAATCAGAGAGCAGCTTTTGAGATGTGACACATGGATTAGTGACCTGGCACTGATCACGTATCAGGTGGTGTCAGGCGAAAGGACAATTGTACCCTCTAATTAAGTTAATTGGGCGAATTGATTGGAGGGCATATTAGGGTTCTTGCTATTTCTGGGTTTGGGATGAAAGGGGGTGATTTTGGCGCGTTGGTTTATTTATATTTGTTTAATTTTGTTGACCGGGTTTTAGTGTGGGTTGATCGGGGTTAAGTGGGATACGGGTATGGATTTGGTTATTGGACTTGGGCTTGGGTATTAGTGTATAGGATTTTGGATTTAAATTGGACCCATTAAGTAGTATAAGGACTAATGGTGTATAAGCTGAAAATTCAGGGACCATAAGTGTAATTCTGAAAATGTACTCCAAGGGCCTTTCTTGTCAATCTTCAAATAATCAAAGGGCCACTTTTGCCAAATCTGAATCTTCAGGGACTAAAGTTGTTATTTTGAGAAGTGATTGTCCAAACTTGCAAATTCCTTTCCCAGCCTCAGCTTTTTGCATTCTTCTTTCTCTCGTGCTCGGTTTTCTTCGGTTTTGGCTTTCTTTTGTCTGTTTTGTCATATCCGTACCTGCACATGCAAAAACTCAAGAAACACGCAAATGTTAACAATAAACGGCTCTTTCTTGGTTATTTTGGGTCAGTTTTGATAAACAAAAGATATGTGTTTAAGCACATATCAGGTCGCAAAATTACTTTGCACAACCCGTTGAACCCTAGTCAAAAACTCCACAGCTGCCGAAGCTAGGAACCCAAATGTATCAAAAGAAAAAGGGGTAAATATGTGTTGATTCTCTAAACAAGCTTTCTCGTATTTAGCAACTTTTGCTCGATTCCGCTTTCAACGCCGCTTGTCCCGCAACAAACCCATTGTCCCTTAGCCCAACAAGAGGGGACACTCCGGTAAGATCCACACAAGCATGTTTCCCCCCGGCCCATCCAAACACAAGTATATCAGTTGGCCGTAAAGTAGACCTCCCTTCAAGCGGATCTGTCATAAAGTTCACGGGGGCCTCTTTTTTAGAAGAAATTTCTGCTCGTTTAAGAGCATCATACAGAACATCCCTAACCAAATCATGCCTGTATTTGAAACCCGGTAACTCCTTGCAATGGACCGCATGCTCGCCAAAGGAATCTAAACAAACCTTGCGGCAGACTGGGCAAGGCTCATCAGCCAGAAACATAGGGATCATTAGCCGGTACTTAAGGATAGTCCGGTACTCCAGGGCCGACATATTTTGGCCTAGCCCTTCAATGGGGATAACCGTCAAGAAATCTCGAGCATGAGGAGCTCGGAGGCATTCAAACACCGCTTTTTGCCGAGGGGATAAATCGAACTTCTCTCCCAAACTCCGGACGATTCCACTAAAAAGGGCACATGCCAAAACATTTTGGGCTTTAGGTGGGGCGGTGTCCTTGTTAGAGAAACCGCTAAGATCGAAATCAGGAAGGGACATGCGCAAGCGATCCATTTCATACCCATAATCAGAGTCAACCCTATCAATACCACACCCCCAAAGAATGTGATCCTGCAAACTCCAAGATTACGCCCTCGAGGCCACAAAAGCATAAGTAGATACATCCTCAGCCGAACATAAACCCAACCCACCAAACCGAGTCGGAAGGGATGCGAGCCTCCATTGAAAATCCCCAAAAAAAGGGCCCCCACAAACCACAATGGCCTCTATTGCCTTCCGAAGGCCATTGTCAAAAACAGAAACAGCTTCCCCTATATACATAGGTTGGCACGTTCTGAGACCGAACATCAGCTTTGCGACGCCCATACATGAGCAAAGCAAAAGGAGCTCAGATTGAGGGTCGCGCAGACTTGTGAGACAACTCATTAGTTCCACAGCACGAGATGCCCTTTTCACAGCCAAACTGCTAATAAACCCTGCATCCCGGCTAACAGCGCCTCCAAGGAGTTTCACACCCAATGTTGGCCTCCCAATCACGTGGGGAAACAAACCATCATGTACCTTTACCCTATTGCATGAGAGCCAAAAAACTTCTGTTTTCTTAATGTTGAGTTCAAGGCCCAGGTGGGGGCCCTCAGCCATGATAATATCTAAGGCTTTAGCTACCTCTTTAGTGTCACCGATAATCGTACCATCATCCAAATACCAAGCATGGAAAAGAAGTCTGCAACAATCCCTAATCCGGTGGGCAAGTGGGTGCAAAACTAAGGCAAAAAGAAGAGGCCCTAAAGGGTCCCCCTGCTGAACTCCAGTGGTGGACCAAATATGGTCGTCACCCACATATAACCTCGTCGACTGACCATATAAAAAATCTACCCATAGGGTAATAGACGGGCATCGAGTTCGAACCTCATTTAAAAGGGTAGTCCGATTCACCAAGTTGAAGGCATTTGAGAAGTCAACAGTAAGCATAGCCAACGACCCATCTGAATGAAACTCATGTAAGAATCTGTTCGCGCTATGGAGCACGACCTCTGCCCCACTAGGGACTCCCACTCCAAACTGAAAATCACCAAGGTAATTGGATATCTCCTTCTTGACACCCCTCATAGCCACCTTGGATACCAGCCTCCTCCAAATCGTGCCCACGGCAATAGGCCTAATCCCATTGTCCGGTTTGAGCAACGGTGTGAGGGGCGCAGATGCAACAAACTCCGCCAAAACCTTAGGGCACCTCCCCTCAAACATAAATTAACCACCATAGAGATAGCCTTGAGTAACCCAACAGCGATCGCCGACCCCTCTCCTCAAAAAGCATCTAAAATGTGTTGGGCCCTCAATCCGTCCCGCCCACAAGAAGTCCCTTTTGGGAAAGATTGAATACACCTAAGAACGCTATCAACATCCACAACAAGTGGAGGCTCAGAGAGCAAGGAAACAGGCATAACCGGGGGAGGAAGTATGGGATGCTTAGCCAACAACGCTGTCAAAGTATCCGTACCATAAGGTGCAACCCCCGAAGAACATAATACTTTAATAGCCGCAGTGAAATGCCCGTCCGAAACTTTCCTCAAACATTATTTAATATTAGAACACACTACTGAGCTACCGGACCCAGAGCCAAGCCCATCCTCTCCCGGGGCCACCCTCAAGGGTTGGGCAAAAAGCGAGAGAATAAGTTCATCAAAACCATCCCCACCCCAAGCAGCCAACGACCGTTGAATACTAAGGCATTGCAAAGACTTCCTATTACCAGACTTGCGCTCCTGACGGTTAGAAGACCTGAAAACACGTAACGTGCAACGCGGTAACAACAAAAGTTTTACCCATGCCTTAATAGATGTTGGCATAGCCGCCACTTTACCCAGAGCAACAAAAGTTTTTTTTTTTTTTGAGACGACGATGCCATAACCATGACTTTGTTTTGGAAGTCTTTGACAACAAGCATATTGGAGAAGACTTCATCATATCTTCGATAGAGATGGTGTATAGATTAGTCCCACGTGTTCCCTTTAAAAGTTCAACACCATCTAGTTCTCTAATGAAGCAAGTATGTTTTCTAAAGGCCAAGTCAAGATCAGAGTCACATAATTGACCAACAGAGAACAAATTATGACCGAGTCCTTCAACATAATATACCTAGGAGATTACACTGTCTTTAACTACATAATCTCCGTACCCATTAATTGCCCCAAAGTGGTCGTTCCCAAATCTAACACTCCCAATGAATTTATTCATGAAGTTCTTGAGCCGTGAGCGATCTCCAGTCATATGCTTTGAACAGCCTGAGTCCAAATACCGCAGAACGATTTGTACGACCTGCAGTTGAACACAGACAAGTATGGATGACTGGATAATTTGGATTCCCATGCAAGAATGGGTTTCATTTGGTTAGTATATGAGATTGGAACACCCACATCAGAAATAGAAGAAATGACATCATTAGAGGTGGATGCATGACTAGTAGTATCACTTGGCCTATGTGTAGTATGACAACTTCTTAAGGGGATGATCCTACCAGTTGGTTTTCATTCCTTAGTGGGCATAGATCTATTCCTATTAGGACAGAATTCATTAACTTAGAATGTGCGACCAGTGGGTTTCCATTGATAACCCACATTATTGTACTTTCTTCCTGTGGGTTTCTAATAATTTCTAACCTTTTTCCAGATTGGATTTCTGGCATCCTTAACCTGTTTAGCATTTCTTACATTTTTGATTGGGGATTTAATAACATTTTTCAACTCATTCACAACACATTCATGATAAATACCAGAAACTAAACATTCATTACATCTTTTGCAAATAGTAGCAGAATTCGAATTAATTACTGTACGCTTATAGCTAATACTAGAATCAACACGATTCGTCTTATTCAACTCAAACTTATTGTTCCTAGTGTGGTCTTCTACTTTCTTCCCTTGATCACTCTTGACTCGCGAGGTCCTATCTTGCTTTGTATTGCCTGGAGGCTTTGACCCGCTTGCCATAGTGTCACTGATTACTCCTGTAGAAGGAACGATGGGATCATTAGTTGGTTTCACTACTTTCTGCATTCCTAGTCTAGAAGTGCTGGGATATGAGATCCTAGGAGGTAAGTCAAAGGTCACATGCTTGACTTTAGGCATAGAACAAGGCACAACAACACTATTTTTCCTAGTACCAGATTTAGGACATATTGCTATTAAGCATTCTAAACATTCCTGAGATCGTTTGGCATATAAGCATGCATGCCCAGTTGCATTATCAAGTGGTTTCTCTATCTTTTCCTCTTCAACAATCTCACGGAGACATTCTAAACTATCCTTAAGGTACGAGAAATAGGTTCGACATGCAAGTTCATTGTGTCTAAGATGAGGGGGAATATACTTCACAGACATAGCATATTTAGTACAAGCAGGCACCTTTGGTGCGATATTCTCACCACTGGTGATTGGCATTTTCCCTTTTACCTGACTCTTCAGATTCTCAATTTCATTTTGCAAAGAAGTCATCTTTTCGTTGTTCTTGTCACGAGTGACCTTAATTGATTCATATAACTCTTTGAAATGCAGTTTGACCTTTTCATTTTCTGCTAGAAAGCACTCATTTTCTTGTTGTAATACATTAATGATGTTTTGAAGATGAAAATTCTGAGAATTCTGAGAACTTAAATGAGGAGGCATATGGGAGCCAGTCACTTCATTCTTATCTCCCTTCAATTGGGAAATTTGGGCTTTCAACCTTTTGATCGTGTTGCACTGAGCTTAAATCTGTTCATCTCGTTTTTTTAATTGAAAAACTGCATCAAACTCAGGAGCATCCGAAGATGTCTTGGCATTCGAGGTTTTAACATTTTCTTTGAGATGTTGATATTTTAATTGCAAAGCAAGATATTCAACTTCCAATTTAGAAAATTGTCTGACCATGTTATCATGATCATCCCTTTTAATTTTATCATGCAATTTTGAATTCGTTGTTTCACACGATCATGGGAGACTTTCAAAGCAACAGATAATTCATGAAATTGAGATACAGTAATGGAATAATTCGTGACAGTGTAAAACACATCTTGAGCAATACATCTAGAAATCAAATTATCATTTATGATGTGAAGATTCTTCTCTCAATATCATTACCTTTGAGCTCACATTCATAATCTCTAACTTCATTTTCCATTTTATTAAACATTCTTTTCATATCTTTAACCTCAATATCTATGGCCTTTTGGAGAGATTCAAATTGTTCTTTTAGTTCTTTAAAGAAAGGCATGACCTCAGTTAAGTAACATTCTTCTGTTTGCTCAAACCCCTTTCCCCTTCAGTAATTCCCGTTGGAGTGGTTCTCTTCTTACACGTTTTCTAAAGTCAACAAATAGTTGGTAAACTACATATAAGCTAACTAAGGTTTTGCTTTGGGTGGGAAGAGTTCTAGGCACTAAATGCATAGGTGTATTTCGGGGATATACAGTGGCTGGATGCAATTTACTACCAGGGGGATTCTTCTCAATAAGGTTATCAGCTTTTTGTTTTTCAATATCTTTCTTCCAGAAAACTTGCTCAGGGGTTAACTGGGTCTGAGGTCTAAACTTATTGAAGGCAATCCAGTTTTCCTTGGCATAATTCGGTGTTTTAAATGTGATATTATCCGCTACGCACCAAGGATCTGTTAGTTTCTTATCCATTTTTTTGCTTAGAGGCATCCTCTAATTCTCTATCCTCTTCAGTGTGCTCTACACATGTAGGTTTTTTTCTAGGTTTAAGGATCTCATTGCCATCATAGATTACCTTTTGAGCAGCTTTTGCTTTCTTACCAACCTCGGGATTTGGTTCCTCTACAAGATTAGTATTGTGCTCATCGCTTAACACTTTATGGTTATTGATCAAGTGAGCAGTCTTAATGGTGTTCCCTTGTACGTACAACTTGTTTTCAAGTTTGTTTTTCAAAGTTTTTAGGTAGGAAAAATCATTTAAAAGTTTTGATTCCTTAGCATTAAATTCCTGTTTAAGTCCATTTACATTTTCTTGAAGTTCTTGCTTTTGGTTAACGGTTTTATTAAGCTTTTCTTGTAAGGAATTTAACTCTTGTTTTAACACTTCTTCCATAAAATTACTTTTTCTAATAAGTGTACGTATTTGGTTATCCATCTCCTACTCACGGGTAGTCAATTCAAACTTAGCACGTTGTTCATATATGGCAACTTGTTCCTTATATGCATTTAATTCAGAGGTTATGGAATCATCAGGAGTACATTCAGTGTATTCATCAAAAATATAGTCATCATTGACTGCAGAAGATGCATCACTTTGTACAATTTCACTTTTATCTTGCTTCACATATTGATCATATGAGACAACATTGCTATTACCCATATTTTCAGTATCTGATTCAATAATTTCAGTTGATTGTACTTTGTCATGTATCTTTTGCACATCAACCTCATCGTATAGTTTTAATACCTCTGACATGATGGATTCCTTGGAGGGACTGGCCTTTTGAAGTGAAGGAACCTTTGGAGAGACCATTAGAGAGATGCTAGCCATAAAGATGGTATGTGCAGTTGGTACATCGTCAACATCCGAGTCAAATGCATCACAATATGCTACTTGAAAGGCATTGGGATTGTTCTGAGCCATACCCTGCACAGGTTGTTCATCCACATCAGCATCATAAGTTTTAGCATTTCCCTCAGCAAGAAATAGCAATTCTTCCTCATCCAACACTGCTCCATTATCTTGAGCTTGCACCAGTAGCATTTTGTCCCTGAAGTACTAATAACATCAAATAATCCTGAATATTAAGTGTCAATTTCCCCCGATAATGCTTGTAATTTATATCATTTATATGGATTTACGCTTGTTTTCCATTATATTCCACTTTCAGGTAAATTACGAGCATTGGAGCTAAAGAGACGCGAAATTGGAGCACTAGAACAAAAAGTGGATTTGGCTACACCGAATATGTGTGACGATATACATATAGTCACACATGATTTTTCGACCGTGTGTGACTAAAGGTCGCGCGACCATAGGTACCCTATGGTCACATGTTTGACTTTTTTTTAGTCTCTATTACAAAACAGTAACCAAAACCTTAACATGTGTGACTAATTAGGTACAAATTTTGTTGGATTAATCCGTATTAGTGACCATAAACACTGTATAGACACACAAAGCATGTTTCTTTTGGGTATTTAGTCACATACAATTAAGCATAAATTGGCCAAAAGTGTTAATAAGTGTGACCATATGGTGTTTAAGGTGAAGAAATATGTGTTTTGTGTGACTATTGATCATCCAATGGCCACTTGAATTTTATGTTTGTGTGGTCTTTTGTAACATTTAGTCACACAAAGCATGTTTGTTTTGTCTATTTAATCACATACAATTAATCATAAAATGGCCAAAAGTGTTAATAAGTGTGACCATATGCTATTTAAAGTGAAGAAATGTGTATTTTGTGTGACTATTGATCATCCATTGGCCACATGAATTTTATGTTAGTGTGGCCTTTTCTAACATTTAGTCACACAAAGCATGTTTCTTTTGGGTATTTAGTCACATACAATTAAACATATAGTGCCCAAAAGTGTTAATAAGTGTGACCATATGCCATTTAAAGTGAAGAAATGTGTATTTTGTGTAACTATTGATCCTCAAATGGCCACATGATTTTTGTTTTTGTGTGGCCTTTTGTAATATTTACTCACACAAAGCATGTTTGTTTTGGGTATTTAGTCACATACAATTAATTATAAAGTGGCTAAAAGTGTTAATAAGTGTGACCATATGGTGTTTAAAGCGAATAAATGCGTATTTTGTGTGACTATTGATCATCTAATGGCCACATGAATTTTGTTTTTGTGTTGCCTTTTGTAATGTTTAGTCACACAAAGCATGTTTCTTTTGGGTATTTAGTCACATAGAATTAATCATAAAGTGGCCAAAAGTGTTAATAAATGTGACCATATGGTGTTTAAAGTGAAGAAATGTGTATTTTGTGTGACTATTGATAATCCAATGACCACATGAATTTTATGTTAGTGTGGCATTTTCTAACATTTAGTCACACAAAGCATGTTTGTTTTGGGTATTTAGTCACATACAATTAAGCATAAAGTGGCCAAAAGTGTTAATAAGTGTGACCATATGCCGTTTAAAGTGAAGAAATATGTATTTTGTGACTATTGATCATCAAATGGCCACATGAATTTTGTTTTTGTGTGGCCTTTTGTAATATTTAGTCACACAAAGCATGTTTGTTTTAGGTATTTAGTCACATACAATTAAGCATAAAGTGGCCAGAAGTGTTAATAAGTGTGACCATATGCTGTTTAAAGTAAAAAAATGTCTATTTTGTGTGACTATTGTTCATCCAATGGTCACATGAATTTTTAGTTTATGTGACATTTTATAATATTTAGTCACACATCGAATTAAACAAAGAGTGACCAATAATGTTGATAAGCGTGACCATATTATGTGACCACATCTTTTAGTCACAGGGTTACTACTGCTAGTACTAAGTTAGTACTGCTGGAGCAGAGTTACTACTGCTAGTACTAAGTTAGTACTGCTGGAGCAAGTTATTACTGCTAATACAATGTTAGTGCTGCTGGAATGAGTATATATATATAAAACATAATTAAAAACAAAAAGCAATTTCAAATTGAATAAAACTCGAATGTATATAACTGAACCAAATATACAATTGTAATGTCGTACATAATCATATTCTCAAATACCAACACTGTTACTTAGATACTTCCTATTTAGATGCAGGTTCTTACGTTATGTTTAACTGCCCAGCAAAACCAGTATCTCCATACTTCTTTGCAACGACACGTGCCACACCGACCACAAACCGAACAATCCACGTTGTATATCTTGAAAGTCTTATTTACCACCTTTTCATTCTCAATCGCATCTGATATCTGCAAGCAAAATGAAACATTTATAAAATGTTAGTATGTCTTAATAAAGGTTACCAATCGACAGGTCAGCTCAGGTTGACCCGAGGTCAAGACAACACATGTTCCACCACTTCTTCTTATGTTCAGGGTTTAAAGGGCCTTTGACCCAACGGTGAGTCTCAGTTGACTAGTCCAAACCCATCCCATCATGTAGATTCTGCTAATGCTATTTTGAAGTCCGCGTGTGCCAAACGAGGGTTGTCTAGACCTGTTTTCAAGATCTGTATGAAAGATGATTCAGATATTGGGCCTCGACGGGTTTGCTAGTAATTACAAAACCATCTATTTTCACTTACATGAGCAGAACCTAATCCAAAAACATATTTCTTCATGGAACTTAGCCTCTCAACAGAAAGCTGCACAAATTGTACAGTTTCATGCTTCGACCTTCTTCAAATACGGATGCAAGAACTAAAAATAAACTTAGAATAGACGTATGTTTACTAACCTCAAGGCCAATGTTGAAAAGTAAGAAAACAACTCCAAATTCAGCTATTGCTTTTGTAGCATGTACATTGCATATAATTGAAAGACCGTAGGGTCCAATCAAGATACCAACAGTTAGATACCCAAGAACAGGACTGCCTAAACACACAATTGCATGGAAAACAAACCATTAGGTGATGATAACATGTATTCCTACATGCATAGAATGTTCTAGCCTTGAAGATGTAAGTTCACATAAATCTAAAAAAAAACAACTACGTAATAAACATGATTTTCGGGAAATATTTCACAAGTATCAAGCACAAAAACCACTTGATATTTTTACAACTATTTTCAATGACAAAGCTTATAGTAGAAAACAAGCTACCAATCTTATCAGAAAGATACATCAAGAACATTATTGGTACTCTGCTAGTTGCAAGAATAAGATTTTTAGTACCTCCTGGAAGTTTCTGAAATATGGGCACAAATATAACGCTGGCAAGTAATAACCATACAATGTCCAATAGGGAAGCTTCTTCTTCATTAATCTGAATAAAGTGTACATGAAATTAGTAAGCGTAAAGTACAACACTACATAGCAATCACTGACCAACTCAAAAACTACAGAAAAATAACGTTAAGCAAGTGATGAACAACATACCTCTTGATGAGGAATCATCTCAATTAGCTTTTTGATTCTCTTTGGTATTTTCCTTATTTGTTTGACCAACGGTTTAGCATTTGACGAAACTTAATCAATGCTGGTGGTGATAACATCAGGTTGTTGAAATAGTTGACTGACCTGTTCATCTCGTTTAGCATAAAAAGCAAACCTGTTGTGCATATAAGCATCATGCGATAAAAGGTAAACAACTTTAGTGCAAATCACTTAAAATAGAAGCCATTATGAATCAATAACATGTATCTTATTACTGTATTATGGATAAATTTGTACCCTGCACCAACAAGCATAGCACCTAGCACCAACTTAGGTATTTGCATCCTTGTTGAATCCATTAGCCACTCAAAAAATGAAGCTGGGGTAAACTCGGCATTGTCGTCCGCAGAAGAGAAAAATGATGCGGGAAAGAAACGAGAGGATTTCTTCAAGGATTTAGAAGAATTTACTAGCGACGTGTCCTTGGTCAAATCATCCTTTCTGCAAAAGGATTATTATAATGAAGAAGTTGGGTTCGTAGTATAATACATCAACACAAAAATGATCTTGAGGAGCCTGCTTCCAAGTTTAAAAGCGAGAGCCTCGAGGCGTTTCCCTTAGCCTCAAGAGGCTAAGCCTCGAGGCGAACCGAGGCGTGGTAAGGTCGAGGCGGAATTAAAAAATATAAAAATTATATATCTAATATCTTTATTAAAAAAAAATTTAGCATCAAATAAAGTTCATAATTCAAATACTATTTGCATCAATCCCAAGTTATGATCTTCGCCCCTATGTTTTGGATTTGTGTCCTTGGGGAATAAACCCCACACCACACACACATAAACACACTTTTACACACATTCTCTCTCTCTCTCTCTAAAATTCTGTCAAATCACCGCCGTCTTCTCGGCCTTTCCGGACCCTCACGGAAAATTACACCACCTATACCAATCGTCGAAGGATTATTGACATAGGGTACGCGTGGTGAAACCCACCGACGCGCCCTAGATCTACATTTTAAGTTTCAGTTGGGTCGCTAATTCCGCCTCATACCGCCTCACGCCTCTTCCGTATACCCGCCTCATCAACAGACGTTACGTTCAATAACACATGAAGCGCCGCCTCATATGCGTTTTATGCCCGCCTCGCCTCGAGGCGCGCCTCGAGGCGCCGCCTCACACCGTTTTTTTAAACCATGCCTGCTTCAAAAACATCTACTTCAGAAAGTTAGTGTTACCTGGCCAATAACAGTCGTTGGAGAATGCACTCTTTCAACCCTTCCTGCAAAAGGTTGATCATCCAACCTTGTGTCCATTAATTTCCCAACAGAATCTTCTGATTTTCTTGGTTCTAGTTTTCCCTCCTCTAAATTCCTTAGCATCTATGGTACGATCAATAACAGCCCTTGGTTTTCCCTCCTGACATTTAAGATCATCTTTTGCAAGGCCAACTAGCGATGGCCTCTTAGTCTTGATGGTAGCAACAGCAGCGTTCACGTCCTTGGGGACGACGTCACCACGGTACATAAGACAGCAAGCCATGTACTTACCGTGACGAGGGTCACACTTGGCCATCATAGAGGATGGCTCAAAGGCACTGTTGGTGATCTCAGCAACAGAGAGTTGCTCATGATACGCCTTCTCAGCTGAAATGACTGGTGCATAAGATGAAAGCATGAAATGGATCCTTGGGTATGGAACCAAGTTGGTCTGGAATTCAGTCACATCAACGTTCAAGGCACCATCAAACCTCAAAGATGCAGTCAATGATGAAATAACCTGAATAAGAAACATACAAGGGTTAGTTAACAGATACTAATACATGTTTTCTATGAATAGAAAAAACATTTTCCATGAACACATTTTTACCTGAGAGACAAGATGATTGAGGTTGGTGTAGGTAGGACGCTCAATGTCAAGTGATCGCCTGCAAATATCATAAATGGCTTCGTTTTCAAAAAGAATGGCATCATTAGTGTGCTCCAAGAGAGAGTGGGTTGATAGGACACTGTTGTAAGGTTCAACGACAGATGTTGAGACCTGTGGGGATGGGTAGACAGTGAACCCAAGCTTTGATTTCTTTCCATAGTCAACCAACAGACGTTCCAAGAGCAAAGACCCCAAACCAGAGCCAGTACCACCACCAACAGCGTTGAAAACAAGGAAGCCTTGAAGACCGGTACAGTTATCAGCGAGCTTTCTGATACGGTCCAAGCAGAGATCAACAATCTCTTTCCCAACTGAAACATAAAGGTCATAATATCAATACAGTTGTTCTCAACAAAATATAACGAATTGGAACTGTATGGTACAAGATGAATTCTTACTTGTGTAATGACCACGGGCAAAATTGTTGGTAGCGTCTTCTTTGCCACTGATCAACTGTGTGGATATGCTAATCCAGTTTTACCAGAGATGTCACTTGGCTCAACCGCCTTGTAGAAGGTGGGATCCCGTGGATCCTTCAGTGTGTCAACAACATATATTCTGCCATACCTGAAAAATGATTATTGCCACTTGAAGGATCAGATAACAGATAATCAGTTGCCTAAAACAGATAACACTTTTCTTACGGATACTCTTCATGTCTATATGAAAATCATTATTTATACTAAAAAAGATAAGAAAACAGATTTAGCGCCATCCAAACACCACCTTATCCATCTCATTTAATAAAAAGACCCCCGTTAAATTGTTAACATTACCGATCAGTTTCATGGCAGAATATAAATATATTGACTCTCAAAAGTCAACTGTTTTCTTAAAAAATACGCCTCGTAATGCTAAATGTCCTTTCCAAAGTTCATTGACTTGTAACAACAATTCTTAGTGAACAGACCCAAATAGAGAAAAGCAAACAGTTCTTACTAAACATAAAATAGTTGCACGAGAATACAATTCACAGTTAACATATCACACACAATTATGTGAGTTCTTATCAAAGCATAGCAACCCCTAACATTCAGTTAACTCAGACATCTATTTTCATGTATATGTTACAATGAGCAAGCATCGCTTCTTAAAACCAACCATAGAAATTACTATATACAGAATAATCACAAATTCTTATAACTACCGACACTGCAAACCAAGGATTTAGCTAAACGATTCTCCCATCGCTTTCCAAAGTTTAAAAACTTGATCACAAAATAAGTTTATACTTAACCTAATATGAATATATAGTCAAACCGTATCAATAAAGTCATCACAATCCAAATATTTTAATTTCGCTTTTACCGTATAACAACAATCATCAAATAAACAATACTACAATCATTTATGTTTTTACCTTAGTACCAAAGGGGCCAGAAGGATGATTAATTTCCAGTAAATCCCGTCCCTAAATAAATATACAAACACAAAATAATCAATCACCTACTTTTATAAACTGAAAAACAAATCAACAATTAAATATAATTAAAATATAATAACCTGAAGCTCAGCTTCAAGCTCCTCGCGCTCGTGACTAGTCGCAATAGGAAATTTCATTACAATCAAACAAAATTAAAAGAACATACTTTGGTAGCCAATTACTTCTTGGGTGCTTTTCCACCGGTTGATTTACGAGCGGTTTGCTTTGTACGAGCCATTTCAAAATAGAACATAAACAGCATAAATCAAAATTAGAATGTAATAACATCAATATTGAAGGTAATAAATGAAATAATGGGATAAAAGATGGAATTGTACTTGAAGATGTTTGAACCGTATTTATTTTCTATGGTTTTGATTTTGATTTTGGGGGAAAAGGATGGGTGTGGCTGAATCAGTGAAAGGTTGGAGAGAGGGATCCAAAAATGTGATTTTGAGTTTTGGGGAAAATTAGAGCGGGATTATAATGAAAATATTTGGGGGGAGGATCAAATTTTGTGGAAAATTTTTTAAAACTAATTTGAGATATAAAACTAATTAGAGCGTGACTATATGTATTGAATTTTGGTTACACTTAAGGTGGAAACGAGTTGAGCCGTTCGTGAAAAACTCGGGATCGGATCGGTAAAAAAACTCGAACGAGCCGATTTAAACGAGCTCGAGCCCGAGTTCGAGCCTAAATTTGGGTTCGTTTAATAATTGAGCTCGAGCCCGAGCTTTATATATAAATCTCGATTAGGCTCGCGAGCCTAAAACGAGCCCTAAAATTACATTCATATATATATTGAGGGAAATTTTATTTTGTGAAAAATTAAGTGCAGGACATATAAAATATTACATATAAATTTAACACATGAAATATCTTAATCTTTGATTTTATTAGGGGCGGAAATGATATATTACGAGCCAAGCTCGAGCCAAAATTTAATTTTTTATTTCCGAATCGCATAAACGAGCCGAACTCGAGCCAACCAGAGTTCTTTCGAGCTGATTCTTATCAAGCTTTGAGCTCAAGCTCAAGCCTATCAAATGAACTCGAAATGTTTAATGAGTTGAGCTCAACCTTGTATAAGTTCGACTCGAAATGTTTAATGAGTTGAGCTCAACCTTGTATAAGTTCGAATTCGATTCTTAGGCGATATTTTAATTTCAATTTGTGTAAGAAAAAACATCTTTACATATAAAATTGAGCTTTTCGAGTCAAGCTCAAGCCGAGTTCAAACTTTCTCGATCCCGGATAACATAATCGGGAGGTCCCTGGATACTTGCTTCTTAGTGTCCGTGACAAACGGTATACACCTACCAAGCCGGTGCAACCTATGCATGATCGCCTTTAATAACTTCCAATACAATTCATATAACCTTCACACTATAACTATACACCTACGAAGCCGGTGCAACTCATGCATGACCGGTGATAATGGCAAATTCACATGGGTCATGGTTCATGTGCATTAGGTTATCACTGGTCACATTCATTAATGGGTATTTGACATCATATGGGTCATATGCATTGGGTTATAGTTGCTTACAGTGTCACGTTACGACACATCCATGATTGTTGACAATGGGTAATTAACATGTGTAATTGGTCATGTGCTGTGACAACTCGTATTTTCAGGTCATTTCATATGGACTAAGTTAGTCTACATTTCATTAGCATCATTTGCATCACGTTAGTTCATTCATGACATTGCATTTCACCTTAAACGCGTATATTTAATATTAAATAAACGTTATCGCGTGAGTTATTATTTTGAACATTTAATCCGTTACTTTCAAAATGATCGATGTATTTTAAACTTACATTTAGTTTATAAAACTATATTTTGAGCTTAACTAGTGTTTTGAATTTATTTTGAATATAAATCGTTGAATTTATATTATTACGACACTTTTCTTAAAAACTACTCGGTAATTTTTATATCACTCAAATTTCTCAAGGAATGTATTTTTACAATTTTTATTATCTCATTACATTCTATTTTGATCTATTAACAATTACTTTTACCTAAAAATTTCCATTTTTCCTTTACTTGTACATATTTTCTATATTACTTGCACTTTCTTACAACTTGTACATAAATGTTTAACACTTAACAAATATACACAATATGAAAAAGAAAAAAAAAACATATATTGAGACATAATCCCCCCATATCCGGCCATGGGGGGGAGTTAGTCAAAGTGGTAGATTTTTTTTCTACAAAAAACTAAAGCTATACATTTCCCTCATTCATTCATCACAATTATTTCACAAGTCAAATAAAGTTTTCTTCCTCTTCCTTTCTTCCTCCAAACCGGCCATAGTAGAAGCTTCAAGGGATCATCATTATTTTTCAAGTTCAAGTGTTTTAACAACCTAGATAATACTCTTGTTAAGATTTTGAAATAAAAATCTAGAGTATTTAAGTTTAACCTTGTTCTTATCACACCTCATCATTATACTAGTAAGCATGTTTCTTTCATTTTCATGTTTCCTTATCATTTCATATGTATCTTTTCATTTTTGGAGCAACATGCAAGACATATGTGATTTATACCATTTTTACTTGATTTTAGAGTATATATATATATTTGGTCATCCTATAAATATCCCCTTGGTATTCATTGGTCTTGATGATGTCTAGGAACCCATGACACCCTAAGAAGGTGTATGGTATGATTAGATTAGCTTTGGAGTTGATTTGAAGGGATTAGAATAGGTTTTGTCCGAGAAAAACTATTTTCGATAACTATAAAATAGGTTCTGTCCTTGTTTTGATTTTCTGGAAAATCCGACTATAGTCACGAATTTTTGGCCTTGATTTTTAGGAAATATACTTTAAAAGCGAATCCGTGGCGCTTGAGCGGATGAAAGCGAGTTATAACGAAGTCGTGGTGAATTTTTAAAGTTTGGCGACGAAATATATTATTTTCAGAAAATTCAGCAACATGTTTTTACTTTATTACGATCAAAAGCGGCCTTAAGCTTCTCAAATTATTCGACTTGTCAAAATATATTAGTATACTTTGATACGAAGCTAAGGGCGTATTATTAGAAACGATTTGAAGCGACAAATATATGCACGTTTCATAAAATTGCCGTAACTATTATTTTCTGAAAAACTATATTATTTTACGATACAAGTGTTACGGTAGCTGAAACGTCCATGTTGAGGGCTGTTTTTAACGATGATGTAAAACTTTTTGGAAGGAAATGTCTTCTAGTAAAATCAAGTTCACCGAGCATATTTTTCAAAACGACAAGCCGTTTGTATAGCGGAGTTGTAGTAAATTATGTACGGATGTTTAAACTTGGCCGAAACTCACTTTTTACATAACAATTAGCCAAAATCACTATCTTTAACCCTTATTATCTTTATGTTCGAGACCATTTGGCGAAAACTCCTGACTGAAACTTCTAGATTTCGATACAAACTTTCCAAACTGCGAGTTAGTTCTCTAACGATCGGCGTACACCATTTTACGACTAGTTTTCCAAAGCTATTTTATCACTTTCATGCAATTTCCGGCGACATTGTTTTCACGACGAAAGTGATAATTTCACTATAAATCATTATAAAACCATTGTAGGATGACATTTTGACGTAAATACTTGTAAAGTCATTTTTGAATGGTCAAGACGTCAAAAGAGTATTTTTCGACGACAAGTAATATTTTTCAAAACTTCCAAATGGTATAAGTAACATACGAAATGCATGCATAACATTACATTGCAACTCATTACATGTCATATCATTCATCATAGGTCAAGATTTACGTATCACACTACATCTCGGTGTACTCACTTTTGCCATCGCATCATTGTCCAGGTGAGTTTCATAGCCCCTACCTTTATACGTTTTGAATTACTTTTGGGGGAGATACATGCTCAATTATTTTCATTTACTTTCATAAGTAATCTAACTTTTAAGGATTACCGTGAGTTCATAGCCCCATTTTTACTCTTTTAAGCTGTTTTACAAACTCTTGGGGGAATACTGGCTACATTTTAAATCGAACACAACTACTTTGATGTTGTATGCTATATCCGATGTTTTATTGTCACTAAGTATTTGCCATGTTTGAAGTCCCTACATCATGAACCATTAGTCACTTGCGGGTGAGCGCGAGTATAGTGAATAGGCCTATAGGAATTAACACTCCCCCTCTATTGACCCATTTAGGAAATCGGCGCACTATATTGAATCATTAAGGTAAATTGGCAAATTACCTATTAGGGCGGCGGTGAAACGATGATTACCAATTTTATTGTGCGATGTTTCGCTTTGGTGTCATGAACTTAGTGAAATAAATACGATGTTGTTTTTAACGATGAGTGGGAAACAATTTAACTCCACTATAGATGATTGTGTTCAAACGATTAATTAAACCTATGGTTTTACTCGAGTTAGGTACTATTGTGAATTCATTTGGCGATGTGTTTTTATAAACTATATATACATTTCGGCAATGGGTTGTGAACACACAGGTTGCAAGTTTTGTATGGGCGAACTTGGGCGAGTGGATTACAATGCCTTTGCTGCAAACGATTCGATACATTAAGTTATGCACTATTTGTGAATTCATTTGACATCATGCATTGGAACACAAACTTTACACATTTTGGCAATGGGTTGTGAACACACAGGTTGCAAGTTTTGTATGGCGAACTTGGGCTGAGTGGATTACAATGCCTTTGCTGCATAAGCGATTTTAAAGGCTTTACATTTCAACTCAAACTCTATGAACTCACTCAACCTTTGTGTTGACACTTTTAGCATGTTTTATCTCAGTTATCTAAGGCATTCACTTCATGGCATGCATTTGGACACATCATGGAGTCGCGATGGCGAAGCGTCTCACTTGGTTTTACGCACTTTAAAACATCGTTTGAATTGTAACAAACTTATTTCCGCACAAGTTGATTTTCATTTGGGACCTACTTTGTAAACTCTGATTATTTTATTAAATCAAGCGATGTATTTTCCAAACGACACTTTAGTTCGTTCAATATAACGTGATTGTGATGCTATGACGGTCCATCCCCAGGAATTCCATTCCGCTGCAAACATGTAATTTGGGGTGTGATATTGGTATCAGAGCTTCGTTATAGAGAACTGGTTGCATCATTGACCCTAAACTATAACTACATCATCATAGCATCTCATCATTTCATCATAAGTGCATGTTCACTTTGCATACGATTTATACGTACATTTTTCGAGTTATTTACTTTCATTTCATAACGATTGTCACATGGATGCCCTGTCATTTCCTATCACAATTTTTACACCGGTTGACTTAACACCAAACATCATATGATCGATTAGTCCAGCATTGCATAGTTACTCCTAAATTATACATAGCCTGATCACCTATGTCTAATTCGGGAAGAATCATGCAATGAAGGGAGTAGAAGCTTATATGTGTAAGCTTCCGTAATCGAGCCAAATTTTCAAAGATTTTTTCTTCAAACCACTTGTTTCGGTTTGATCCGCTGGCCAGTTCTTGTTTGATGAGTTGCAAAGATCGAGCTAGAAACAAGTTGTTACCTAAACCGATTTAGCCTAATCGTATGACATTTCTTGTTTGATGAGTTGTGGGATTAAGTAAAAATCGGTTACCAAAAAGTCTTTGAGGGTTTGCTCGAGAATGGGAAAGCTTGCCTCATCAAACCCTAAACCGAGAGACAACACTGCACTGATCAGGGACTGAATTCCTTTTTTGTTGGGCGAATGTGACATTCGTATTTTCGGTCATTTCATATGGACTAAGTGAGTCTACATTTCATTAGCATCATTTGCATCACGTTAGTTCTTCATGACATTGCATTTCACCTAAACAGCGTAATTTTAATATTAAATAAACGTTATCGCGTGAGTTATTATTTTGAACATTTAATCCGTTACTTTCAAAAATGATCCCGATGTATTTTAAACTTACATTTAGTTTATAAAAACTATATTTTGAGCTTAACTAGTGTTTTGAATTTATTTTGAATATAAATCGTTGAATTTACATTATTACGACACTTTCTTAAAAACTCTCGATAATTTTATATCCTCAAATTTCTCAGGAATGTATTTTTACAATTTTATTTATCTCATTACATTCTATTTTGATCTATTAACATTACTTTTACCTAAAATTTCCATTTTCCTTTACTTGTACATATTTTCTATATTACTTGCACTTTCTTACAACTTGTACAAGTAAATGTTTACACTTAACAAATATACACAATATGAAAAAGAAAAAAAAAAAAACATATATTGAGACATAATCCCCCCATATCCGGCCATGGGGGGGGGGGGGGGTTAGTCAAAGTGGTAGATTTTTTTTCTACAAAAACTAAAGCTATACATTTCCCTCATTCATTCATCACAACTATTTCACAAGTCAAATAAAGTTTTCTTCCTCTTCCTTTCTTCCTCCAAACCGGCCATAGTAGAAGCTTCAAGGGATCATCATTATTTTTCAAGTTCAAGTGTTTTAACAATCTAGATAATACTCTTGTTAAGATTTTGAAATAAAAATCTAGAGTATTTAAGTTTAACCTTGGTTCTTATCACCTCATCATAATACTTGTAAGCATGTTTCTATCATTTTTTTCATGTTTCCCTTATCATTTCATATGTATCTTTTCATTTTGGAGCAACATGCAAGACATATGTGATTTATACCATTTTTACTTGATTTTAGAGTTATATATATATATTGGTCATCCTATAAATATCCCCTTGGTATTCATTGGTCTTGATGATGTCTAGGAACCCATGACACCCTAAGAAGGTGTATGGTAGGATTAGATAAGCTTTGGAGTTGATTTGAAGGGATTAGAATAGGTTTTGTCCGAGAAAAACTATTTTCGATAACTATAAAATAGGTTCTGTCCTTGTTTTGATTTTCTGGAAAATCCGACTATAGTCACGAATTTTTGGCCTTGATTTTTTAGAAAATATACTTTAAAACGAATCCGGGCGCGGTTGAACGGATGAAAAACGGAGTTAATAACGAAGTCGTGGTGAATTTTTAAAGTTTGGCGACGAAATATATTTTCAGAAATTTCAACATGTTTATTACTTTATTCGATCAAAAACGAGCCTTAAGCTTCTCAATTATTTCGACTTGTCCAAAATATATTAGTATATACTTTTGATACGAAGCTAAGGGCGTATTATACGTAAAAACGGATTTGAAACGACAAAATATATGCACTTTTCATAAAATTGCCGTAACGATTATTTTCTGAAAAAACCTATTTATTTTACGATACAAGTGGTTACGGTAGCTGAAACGTCCATGTTGCAGGCTGTTTTAACGATGTGTAAAACTTTTTGGAAGGAACTGTCTTCTAGTAAAATCAGAGTTCACCGGCATATTTTCAAAACGCAACCGTTTGTATGAGCGGATTGTATATTAATGTAACTTATGTTAAACTTGGCCGAACTCACTTTTTTACATACCAATTAGCCAAATCCACTACTTTAATAACCCTTATATATTTCTTTTTATGTTCGAGACCATTTGGACGAAACTCCTGAACTGAAACTTCTAGATTTCGATACAACTTTCCAAACTGTCGAGTTCGTTCTCTAACGATCGACGTACAACCATTTTAACTACTATTTTTTCCAAAGCTCATTGTTATACTTTCAGCTTTCCGACGACATTGTTTTACGACGAAAAGTGATAATTTTCACTATAAAAATCATTATAAATGTTCCAGTGTAGGATGACATTTTGGCGTAATACTTGTAAGGTCCATTTTTGAATGGTCAGACTTCAAAGAGTATTTTTTCGACGATAAGTATATTTTTCAAACCACAAATGGTATACGTAACATACGAATGCATGCATAACATTACAGTGCAACTCATTACATTCATTCATTTCATCATAGGGCCAAGATTTCGTTCACACACTACATCTCGGTGTACTCACTTTTGTCTTCGCATATTCCCCAAGTGAGGTTCATAAAATAGCCCCTACCTTTCAAATATTATACGTTTTGAATTACTTTTTTTGGGGAGATACCTGCTCAATTATTTTCATTTACTTTCATAAGTAATCTAACTTTTTAAGGCTTCCGTAGTTCATAGCCCTTTTACTCTTTTAAGCTGTTTACAAACTCTTGGGAGATACAGCTACATTTTAAATCGAACACAACTACTTTGGCTATATATATCAGATGTTTTATTCTCACTAAGTATTTGCCATGTTCGAAGTCCCTACATCATGAACCGTTAGTCACTTGCGGGTGGCGGTATAGTGAATAGGCCTATTGGAATTAACACTCCAGCTCCTATTGACCCATTTAGAAATCGGTACTATATTGAATCATTAAGGTAAATTGGCAAATTACCTATTAGAGCGATGAAGCGATGATTACCAATTTTTATTGGTGCGATGTTTGCGCTTTGGTGTCATGAACTTAGTGAAATAAATACGATGTTGTTTTAACGATGAGTGTGAAACAATTTAACTCACACTACGATGATTGTGTTCAAGCGAATTAATTAAACCTATGGTTTTACGTCGAGTTAGGTACTAATTCATTTGTGATGTGTGGTTGAATATAAACTATATATACATTTAGGCAATGGGTTGTGAACACCGCGGGTTGCAAGTTTTGTATGAAACTTGGAACGGAGTGGATTTACAATGCCTTTCTTTGCATAAAGCGATTCGATACATTAAGTTATGCACTATTATGTGAATTCATTTGACATCATGCATTGGAACACAAACTTTACACATTTTGGCAATGGGTTGTGAACACCACGAGGTTGCAAGTTTTGTATGGAAGGAACTTGGCTGAGTGGATTACAATGCCTTTCTTTGCATAAGCGATTTTAAAAGCTTTACATTTCAACTCAAACTCTATGAACTCACTCAACCTTTGTGTTGACACTTTTAGCATGTTTTATCTCGGGTATCTAAGGCATTCACTTCATGGCATGCATTTGGACACATCATGGAGTCGCTGATGACGGCAGCGTCTCACTTGGGTTTTACGCACTTTAAAACATCGTTTGAATTGTAACAAACTTATTTCCGCACAAGTTGATTTTCATTTGGGACCTACTTTGTAAACTCTGATTATTTTATTAAATCAAACGATGTATTTTCCAAGCGACACTTTAGGTCGTTCAATATACTGTGATTGTGATGCTATGACGGTCCATCCCGAGGAATTCCATTCATTACGCAAAAGCAGTAATTTGGGGTGTGGCAGATTGGTATCGAGCCGGTTATAGAGAACTAGGTTGCATCATTGACCCTAGACTATAACTACATCATCATAGCATCTCATCATTTCATCATAAGTGCATGTTTACTTTGCATACGATTTATCATTACATTTTTGAGTTATTTACTTTCATTTCATACTTGATTGTCACATGGATGCCTGTCATTCCCTATCACAATTTTACACGGTTGACTTAACACCAAACATCATATGAGTCGATTAGTCCAAGCATTGCATAGTTACTCCTAAATTATACATAGACTGATCACCTATGTCTAATCGGGAAGAATCATGCAATGAAGGAAGTAATGGCTTATATGTGTAAGCAATTCGTATCGAGCCAAATTTTCAAAAGATTTTCTTCAAACCACTTGTTTCGGTTTGATCCGCGTGGCATTCTTGTTTGATGAGTTGCAAAGATCGAGCTAGAAACAAGTTGTTACCTAAACCGATTTAGCCTAATCGTATGGCAGTTCTTGTTTGATGAGTTGTGGGATTAAGCAAAAATCGGTTACCAAAAGTCTTTTGAGGTTTTGCTCGAGAATGGGAAAGCTTGCCTCATCAAACCCTAAACCCGAGAGACCAACACGGTGAATTGAGGGGTGAATTCCTTTTGGTTGAAGAATGTGACAACTTCGTATTTCGAGGTCATTTCATATGGACTAAGTTAGTCTACATTTCATTAGCATCATTTGCATCACGTTAGTTCATTCATGACATTGCATTTCACCTTAAGCAGCGTAAATTTAATATTAAATAAACGTTATCGCGTGAGTTATTATTTTGAACATTTAATCCGTTACTTTCAAAAATGATCCTGATGTATTTTTAAACTTACATTTAGTTTATAAAACTATATTTTGAGCTTAACTAGTGTTTTGAATTTATTTTGAATATAAATCGTTAAAGTTATATTATTACGTCACTTTTCTTAAAAACTACTCGATAATTTTTATATCACTCAAATTTCACAAGGAATGTATTTTTACAATTTTTATTATCTCATTACATTCTATTTTGATCTATTAACAATTACTTTTACCTAAAAATTTTCCATTTACCTTTTACTTGTACATATTTTCTATATTACTTGCACTTTCTTACAACTTGTACAAGTAAATGTTTACACTTAACAAATATACACAATATGAAAAAGAAAAAAAAAACATATATTGAGACATAATCCCCCCATATCCGGCCATGGGGGTTAGTCAAAGTGGTAGATTTTTTCTACAAAACTAAAGCTATACATTTCCCTCATTCATTCATCACAATTATTTCACAAGTCAAATAAAGTTTTCTTCCTCTTCCTTTCTTCCTCCAAACCGGCCATAGTAGAAGCTTCAAGGGATCATCATTATTTTTCAAGTTCAAGTGTTTTAACAACCTAGATAATACTCTTGTTAAGATTTTGAAATAAAAATCTAGAGTATTTAAGTTTAACCTTGGTTCTTATCACCTCATCATAATACTAGTAAGCATGTTTCTTTCATTTTCATGTTTCCCTTTTCATTTTCATTTGTATCTTTTCATTTTTGGAGCAACATGCAAGACATATGTGATTTATACCATTTTACTTGAGAGTATATATATATATATGGTCATCCTATAAATATTCCCTTGGTATTCATTGGTCTTGATGATGTCTAGGAACCCATGACACCCTAAGAAGGTGTATGGTATGATTAGATTAGCTTTGGAGTTGATTTGAAGGGATTAGAATAGGTTTTGTCCGAGAAAACTATTTTGATAACTATAAAATAGGTTCTGTCCTTGTTTTGATTTTCTGGAAAATCCGACTATAGTCACGAATTTTTGGCCTTGATTTTTAGAAAATATACTTTAAAACGAATCCGTGGCGGCAGGCGGATGAAAGCAGTTATAACGAGAAGCGTGGTGAATTTTTAAAGTTTGGCGACGAAATATATTATTTTCAGAAAATTCAGCAACATGTTTTTACTTTATTAGAGTCAAAAGCAGCCTTAAGCTTCTCAAATTATTTCGACTTGTCAAAAATATATTAGTATACTTTGATCTGAAGCTAAGGGTATTATCATTAAGCGGTTTGAAGCGACAAATATATGCGCGTTTTCATAAAATTGCCGTAACTATTATTTTCTGAAAAACTATATTATTTTACGATACAAGTGTTACGGTAGCTGTAACGTCCATGTTGAGGGCTTTTTAGATGATGTAAAACTTTTGGAAGGAAATGTCTTCTAGTAAAATCAAGTTCACGAGCATATTTTCAAAGCGACAAGCCGTTTGTATAAGCGGAGTTGTAGTAAATTATATCGGATGTTTAAACTTGGCGAAACTCACTTTTACATAACAATTAGCCAAAATCACTATCTTTAACCCTTATTATCTTTATGTTCGAGACCATTTTGAATGAAAACTCTGACTGAAACTTCTAGATTTCGATACAAACTTTCCAAAACTGTCGAGTTAGTTTCTCTAACGATCGGCGTACACCATTTACGACTAGTTTTCCAAAGCTATTTTTATCACTTTCATGCAATTTCCGACGACATTGTTTTCTGACGAAAAGTGATAATTTCACTATAAATCATTATAAAACCATTGTAGGATGACATTTTGACGTAAATACTTGTAAAGTCATTTTTGAATGGTCAAGACGTCAAAAGAGTATTTTTCGACGATAAGTAATATTTTTCAAAACTCCTGAATGGTATAAGTAACATCTGAAATGCATGCATAACATTACATTGCAACTCATTACATGTCATATCATTCATCATAGGTCAAGATTTACGTATCACACTACATCTCTGTGTACTCACTTTTGTCTTCGCATCATTCCACCAAGTGAGTTTCATAGCCCCTACCTTTATACGTTTTGAATTACTTTTGGGGGAGATACATGCTCAATTATTTTCATTTACTTTCATAAGTAATCTAACTTTTTAAGGATTACCGTGAGTTCATAGCTCCACTTTTACTCTTTTAACTGTTTTACAAACTCTTGGGGAGATACAGCTACATTTTAAATCGAACACAACTACTTTGAACTGTATGCTATATCCGATGTTTTATTGTCACTAAGTATTTGCCATGTTTGAAGTCCCTACATCATGAACCATTAGTCACTTGCGGGTGAGCGCGAGTATAGTGAATAGGCCTATTGGAATTAACACTCCAGCTCCTATTGACCCATTTAGGAAATCGAAGCGCTACTATATTGAATCATTAAGGTAAATTGGCAAATTACCTATGGGGCGGCGATGAAGCGATGATTACCAATTTTTATTGGTGCGATGTTTGCGCTTTGGTGTCATGAACTTAGTGAAATAAATACGATGTTGTTTTTAGCGATGAGTGTGAAACAATTTAACT
This sequence comes from Chrysanthemum makinoi, assembly GCA_910596185.1. NCBI lineage: Eukaryota > Viridiplantae > Streptophyta > Magnoliopsida > Asterales > Asteraceae > Chrysanthemum > Chrysanthemum makinoi. The sequence continues at coordinate 225,282,739 of OU343223.1, read as the reverse complement.
CACACTACGATGATTGTGTTCAAGCGAATTAATTAAACCTATGGTTTTCATTCGAGTTAGGTACTATTTTGAATTCATTTGACGATGTGTGGTTGAATATAAACTATATATACATTTCGGCAATGGGTTGTGAACACACAGGTTGCAAGTTTTGTATGGAAACTTGGGGCGGAGTGGATTTACAATGCCTTTCTTTATAAGCGATTCGATACATTAAGTTATGCACTATTATGTGAATTCATTTGACATCATGCATTGGAACACAAACTTTACACATTTTGGCAATGGGTTGTGAACACGAGGTTGCAAGTTTTGTATGGGCGGAACTTGGGCGGAGTGGATTACAATGCCTTTCTTTGCATAACGATTTTAAAAGGCTTTACATTTCATCTCAAACTCTATGAACTCACTCAACCTTTGTGTTGACACTTTTAGCATGTTTTATCTCAGGTATCTAAGGCATTCACTTCATGGCATGCATTTGGACACATCTTGGAGTCGCGATGACGGCCAGCGTCTCACTAGGTTTCACGCACTTTAAAACATCGTTTGAATTGTAACAAACTTATTTCCCCACAAGTTGATTTTCATTTGGGACCTACTTTGTAAACTCTGATTATTTTATTAAATCAAGCGATGTATTTTCCAAACGACACTTTAGGTCGTTCAATATAACTGTGATTGTGATGCTATGACAGTCCATCCCCAGGAATTCCATTCCGCTGCAAAACAGGTAATTTGGGGGTGTGACATGTGCATTGGGTTGTAGTGGCTATAGTGTCATGTTATCGACCAACTTGACTGGTGATCAACAATAGGTAACTAATATAGGTCATGGGTCATGTGCATTAGGTTTTGTAAACTAAGACAAATACTATACAACATTTTTATACGTTTTGTACTTATTTTTTTCGTTTTCATCCGTTTATGCGTTTTACGTCCCCTTTTGACGTTCAATCGATTTTGACCGATCTCGCTAGTTTTAGGCGATTTTGACAATTTTCGGCGGTTTAGACCGTTTTAGACCGACTCTGACGATTGCGACCGTGTTCGTGATTTCATCCATTTTTAGCGTTTTGGCAATTTTCACTTTCGTTTTCATATGTTTTCAAGCTTTTTAGCGTTTTCCTCCGTATTAAAAGCGTTATGAAGCGTTAATGCGTTTTGTTATATTTTTATGCGATTTTTAGTTTTCATACGTCCTTCTCCTTTTTTTTCTTTGTTTTGCTACGTTATGTTAAGCTTTATTTTTATTATGCGCCTTCATACCATTTTTAAAAGCGTTGGACAATAGACAAAAGGGTCCCAGGCGATACAAAAATGAATCGAAAATCAAGAAAAATGAGCAACGGTTTAAACCATTATGATATTTTACCCTTTAAACCAAATAAGCTACAAGTTATTTAGTTTTGCTAAATTTGAAATTTTAAAAGTGAAACAAATTGAAAATAAGCAGGGGGAGAAAAAGTCCGCGGTTTAATAAGCGACTTCTATAAGAACTCTTTAAGCTACTAGCAAAAACAATGAAGCTTAAACTTCTATATTAAAAGGAAATGCATTACATTAGCGAATATGTTACTGCGGCAAGATGGTAACTCACTTGACTTCATTAGGGAAGTGTGGGTTGAATCTCAGGGTTGTAACATCCTTTTTATTTTCTTGCTATTTTTATTACTGGTAACATAATTTAGTCACACATTTGTGATATGTATGGTGTGACTACACTTAAATAATGTGTGACAAGATATAACTCTGTGATTTAGACACCTAAATAAATACTTCATATGACCATACATAACATCTTGAATTTAGTCACACAAAAACTCAATGTGACTAATATCAAGGTTAATGATAAACCGTCAGGGCAGGTTTACGTCGGGACTACGAAACTTCGGTCAACGGCGTCGAGGAACCTTAGTCGTTTGAAATAGGCTCCATCGTTCTCACGTCGGCTAGGAACCGTCGGAACGCGTTGTCGGCCTAGGAAACTGGTCTATGGCGATCGAGGAACATAGTCGTTTGGAATAGGCTCGTCGTTCACGTCGGCCTAGGAAGCTGTCGGGGCATGTTTACGTCGGCCTAGGAAACTTCGGTCTATGGCGTCGAGGAACCTTGGTCGATTTCGAGAATAGAATCCGTCGTTCTACTTACCTAGGAACCGTCGAACGCGTTCGTCGGCCTAGGAAACTTGGTCTACGACGTCGAGGAACATTAATTAAGCCGGAATAGGCTTAATGGTTCTCACGTCGTCCTAGGAACCGTTTGAGTTCACATTTTCCTATAAATAGTAGTCACATGAATATTTCACAATGTGACTAATTTGAATGTATTGGTCACATATAATACCCTTATAATGTGGCCATAAACATAATTTAGACACACATTTGTGATATGGTGTGACTATTATAAGTAGAAAAGTTTAGTGGTTAAATTTCGATTACAAAGTTAAGTCACGGTAGGTTAGTTTTAGTGGTTAAGAACGCGATTACAAAGTTAAGTCATGGAACCTAAGTTAGAAATACATTTTAGTATTAAGTAGTTAGTTACGTTTATGAAAAAGCAGAATAGTTTTTGTTAATGATTATTGATCATCCAATGGCCACATGAATTTTATGTTTACAGGTGGCCTTTTACTAACATTAGTCACATAAAGCATGTTTCTTTTGGGTATTTAGTCACATACAATTAATCATAAAGTGGCTAAAAGAGTTAATAAGTGTGACCATATGGTGTTTAAACTGAAGAAACGTGAATTTTGTGTGACTATTGATCATCCAATGGCCACATCAAATTTATGTTTGTGTGGCCTTTTCACACTAACTATTTAGTCACACAAAGAATATTTGTTTTGGGTATTTAGTCACATACAATTAATCATAAGTGGCTAAAAGTGTTATAAGTGTGACCATAA
>OU343223.1:225108020-225279728 GCA_910596185.1 Chrysanthemum makinoi | reverse complement strand
TCATAATTCAGGAGCATCCAAGGATGTCTTGATATTTGAGGTTTTAACATTTTCTTTTAGATGTTGATATTTCAATTGCAAAGCAATATGCTCAACTTTCAATTTACAAAACTGTTTCACCAGGTTATCATGATCATCCCGTTCAAATTTTTCATGCAATTTAGAGTTAGTTTTCTCAAGCTCAATGACACGATCATGGGAGACTTTTAGAGCAACAGATAATTCATGAAATTGGGATGCATTAATTGACCAATTCGTGGCAGTGTAAAACACATCTTGAGTGATACATTCAGAAATCAGATTCTCATTTAAGCTATGCAAGTTTTTCCTCTCAATCTCATTATATTTTAATTCTCGCTCATAGTCATTGACCTCAACTATCATTGCATCAAATTTCTTTTCCATTTTTAATATCCTGAATCCATCCCCTTTTTAAGACTCTCAAATTGTCTTTTTAATTGTTTAAAGAAAGGCATGACTTCAGTTAAATAGCATTCTTTAGTTTGCTCAAAACCCTTTCCCCTTCAGCTATCCCAAAGGTGTGATCTTTTCTTACATGTTTTCAAAATCAACAAATAATTGATAAATCAACATAATGACTGATTAAGGTCTTGCTCTTAGTGGAATAGATATAGGAACTAAAATGTATTGGTGTATTAGGGATATACGTGGCTAAAGCATTTCTCCTACATGGGGACTGTCAACAAAACTCTCAGCCTTTTTCATGTCATATCCTTTTTCCAACACTTGTTCAGTGGGGTCAGCTGTGTTTGAGGTCTAAACTTGTTAAATGCAATCCAGCTTTCCTTAGTATATGGGTTTTGAAATGATGTTGTTTTCTGAATGAATGAGGGCTCTTTAAGTTTTTCATTCACTTCTTCCAATAACCTCTTCTAATTGCTATCTTCCTCAGTGCACTCAAGCAACTAGGTTTCTGCCTGGCTTAAGGATTTCTCATTGCCATCATAGATTACCTTCTGAGCTTCGCTTCTTACCATACTCCGGTTTGGGATCCTTTATAATGGGAATACTATGCTTATCGCTTAAGACTCTATGCTTAGTGACAATGTGAGCACCAATGGTGTTCCCTTGTACGTATAACTTATTTTCAAGCTTGTTTTTCAAAGTTTTTAGATTAGAAAAGTCATTCAAAGTTTTGATTCCTTAGCGTTAAATTCTTGTTTAAGCACTTTAACATTATCTTGAAGCTCTTGCTTTTGCTTAACAGTTTAGAAAGCTTTTCTTGTAAGGAGTTTAACTTTTTTTAACACTTCTTCTAAAAATTACTTTTTCTAATAAGTGCGCATTTGGTCATCCATTTCCTCGCCACGGGGTAGTTAACTCAAACTTAGCACGTTGTTCATAAATAGCAACTTGTTCTTATAGGCATTTACTCAGAGGTACAGAATCATCAGGGGGCACATGCAGTGTATTCATCAAAAACATAGTCATCATTGACTGCAGATGATGCATCACTTGGTACAATCTCACTTTCACTTTGTGTCACATATTGATCATAAGAGACAATATTGCTATTACCCTCTTTATCAATATCTGATTCATAAGTTTCAAGAGATTGTACTTTATTATGAATCTTTTGCTCATCAACTTCATCGTATAGTTTTAATACCTCTCAGATGATCTCTTTGGATGGACCAGCCTGTTGTGGTGATGCGAGATTCCTGGAGAGACCATAGGTGAGATTCTAGCCATGAAGATTGTCGGCAGAGGTTCATCATCTAGACATCCGAGTCATATGCATCACAATCAGCTACTTGAAATGCATTTGGATGATTGATTCCCATGCCCTGACGGGTGCTCATCCACATCAGATCATATGTCTCGCATTTCTCAGAAGAAACAACAACTCTTCCTCATCCAAAACCGCCCACTGTCCTGAGTCAACTAGCAAAGATTCGTCCTGAAGTATTCTCATTCTGAGGGCGTTTTGAGATGTGTTCTTTGCAATGTGTCCATCACCACCACAGCCAGCATTTGATTGGCTTTACTTGTCCTGATTGGCATTTCTCCCACGACTATTAGCCAGTATACCTCCACCTACCCACCTCTTCCTTGTTCATACAACATTCTAGAACAGGTTGCACCATAACCTTCCCATCTCTGACAGTAGCTTGATTCTGTGGTTTGGATGCTGTTATGAGGTTATTGTTGGTGTGTGGGAGGGAATTCATATTTTGACTGACCATGAGGGATAGTTTGATTGATGACGTTTTCCATGAATGTGTTTGAATCAGGAGCCTTGTATGATGGATCTGGAATGAGTTTGTAGTTACCATTTCCCGTTGGTATGACTTGAGAAGCTTTGGTGGTAATTCCAACATTTGTGTAAAAGGCTGTTGAATCATTTGAAGAACTTGTTTCTCCCTGTTTAGTTTTGAACTGTTCAAGAATCCTTCGTTCAAACATAGCATGTCTCTCATTCTGAAGAAGGAAGGAATACAGTTGCTCATAGTTGGTGTTCTTCAATCCTTTGGTTAGCTTCTGATATGTGCTTAAACACATATCTTTTGTTTATCAAAAATGACCCAAAATAACCAAGAAAGAGCCGCTTATTGCTAATATTTGTTGTTTCGAGTTTGTGTTGTGCAGGTGTACTGATATATAAAAACACACAAAAGTTAACCAAATCAGACGAAAACCGAGCACGAGAGAAAGAAGGTGCTAAAGCCGAAATTGGAAGGTCCTAATTAAGCATTTGTGAAGATTTCTACTCTCTGAGGATGATTTGTGAAGATTTGATCAAAGTTTGAAGAAATGTCGAAAACGTCCCTGAACTTTCAAAACTTGGCGGATATACCCCTCAAATTCAAAAGTTGCAAATTCAGTCCCTGGATTATGAAGAATGACAAGATCAACCCTGATTAAGTTTTCGTGATTTTCATGTTTGGTCCCTGGAAATTCTCGATTTGGCAGTTTTGGCCTTATAAGTTTATATGGATCTAATTAAACCTAAGTCTAACCTTGCCCAACACAAAACCCAAAGCCCAAAATAAACTATCCCACACCCAATTATCCAACCCGGTTTACCTAACCCGTTCCCACTTAATATCCATTAACGAGTCAAATAATCAATGAATAAAAAATAAACGCGCCCATTTTTCCCCTTTCTACCCAAACCCAGGAAAGCAAGAACCCTAATATACCCCGAATCCAATTAAGCTCAATCCACTATCATTAAGGGTAATATAGTACAATCCCTGACACACACTGACACACGGATGCCAGCTTGGCAATCCGTGTGTCATTCCATCTAAATACTCACCTCTGATTGGCCAAGGCTACGTGGTAATCATGATCCAATGGTTGAGATCGCAAGGATGATGCTGGGAACTAATCCAAGGGCTTTGTGTGATGAAAAAGAAGCACAAATGAAGATTTCTAGACTCTTCCCTAGCTCATCTCGACCGCTATATATACCCCTTGTATCACAAGCTCATATCATGTATTAACCGGTAGTTTCTTAATGTTTTAGCTTATTTCTTTCAAGTATTATTGTAATCCTTTTCAGCTTATTGTAATTTCATTTGATTAATAGAATTCGCTTTTATTTAAATCTCTCATTTTATTTTTATTCTGTTTTTAAATATCTTATTAGCTTATTCATTTTGAAATCACTTATTTCAGCTTTTTATTCAATTGATGTTTTCGCAAATCATATCAAAAAAAAAAAAAAAATTAATAAAAATCTCTTAAAAGAATAAAAAAATAATAGTAAAATAGTGTTCAACTTGATTTCAGTTATTAAAATTGTTTTGATAAGCTCTTATAAGCTCTCCTATAGCTTACATACTGCTTATATGCTTCTACTCAGCATTTTAAAACACTCTCACCAACAAAAGTCAATGAAGTGCTTCATATGGGTTTGGAGATGGAAATGGGTTGAATCAGAGTTGGATTTGGGTTGAAAATCGTAGATAGGGTAGTGGTTATTTAACTGAGTTACAAGCCATCGTGGCTGGACATCTTGTAAGTTTCAACTGTTTCATTATTAGCTTAATAGAGTAGTAGTAATTGCATTGATTGGTTCTGTATACTAGAGTGATATTGATGTGAATTTGCTTGAATTAGGTCTAGTATAATTAGTAGTAGTTATATTGAGGATTGTAGTAACTTGAAATTTTGATTGCTTGTCGTTTTGGAATATCATCTTAAGAAATGAGTGTTTGGATCTGCTTATAATCTAGGTTAGAGGCTTTGTTAGTGATTAAATTCTGTTGCATTACAATAGTATAGGTCTATTTAGTATTATTAGTTCATAAATTTGCATCATAGAGCTTCAATAGTCAAATTAGCTTTTAACTTGATCTTAAGCTTAAATCATAGTGACGAATTCAAGGAGGATAGAAATAGGTTTAGATCTCATATTATTTGCTTAATCAAGTTTTGTTGTAGCTTATTTCATTATTCCCATCAAATTAGAGTCACCAGAATCTCAAATTAGTCAAAATTATTTCGAAAGTTAAAAGTCAAAAGTGTGTCAAAACCAGCCATCAAACTTTGTGGATTTTAATAGCTTCATTTTGATTCATAACAAGTGAAATTTTTGGATTAAACAACTTCAGTTGGTCAGTTTATTAAACTGATTTTGTCTAATTTTTGAAGTTTCTATAAGCATTAAATCACCGCCAAGATGTTTAAGCTCGCCACACCCATCATACACCGAAGCAAGGAAAGGCTTTTTAAGAGGACTTGCACGGGTTCATAGCTAGTTAAGGTCCCAAATCTGGTATAATTGATCCTTGGTTGGTGGTCTTGAGGGCCACAGTTTTGGTTTTCACTTTGGCTTATTAGATAAGCCGCTGCATGAGCTTAAAGTAAGAGGATAAGCTGTTTGGATCCTAAAAAATTAATCATAAGCCAAATCATTGTAGCTTGTAATTCAGAGGTTAAGCTTAGTTACTTTAGGTGCACTTAAGTTGATTTTAGCTTAGAAAAGCTTCTGGTAGATTTTGTTTAGTAGAATAGCTTATAGCTTATTACAAGTGCTTATTTAGAAGGCAGTTTCACTACAGCTCCATTATCTCACACATTAGTCATAGTTTTGATATTTTTCATAGACTTAGAATATAATTTTAGACTTTTCCTGAATTTTTCATAATTTTTAGTTACTGTTTACTATTTTTCTTGATTTAAATCAGTTTTTAAGGCATTTTAAATAGCTTTTATTACAAATAAATCAGAAAAAGTTCCAAAAAATAAGTTTTCATTTTTCCTAGATTAAGAAAAATATAAAAAGCAAAAAAATAATTTTTCCAGATTTTTCCTAGTTTAATTTGTAATTTTTAGCTATTAAATTAGTTTTAAATAGATTTTAATTCATAGAAATTCGAAAAATCCTCAGAAAAATACAAAATTAGTTTTGAAAAGTCTTTTGAGTTATTTTAGAATTTTTGAAAAATAGTTTCATAATTTTCACCTTTATTTTCATAATTTTTAGAATTTTAGATTTGTTTTAAAAGTTATAAATTAGTTTTTAATTCAAATAAATTCCAGAAAATCATAAAAATTAATTTAATTTTAGTTAATTTTCTAATTTCATTTTTAGTTAGAAAGTAATTTTAGATTATTTTTAGGACTTAGATTAGACGTAGTTGCATTTTATTTACGTTTCTTTTAATACGCTTAGTATAATTATGTATTTAGGATTTCCTGTAGTGTAATTTCCCTTAATTGTTTTCCCATTCCCCGTAGTTTTAATATAATCATAAATCCAAAACATCGAGCATTTTAATAACGAACCAATAACGACGTGCCCATTCACACCTCGTTGGGAAACGACTTGATTTCCTAATTGTATCACTATCACCACGTTTTGATTCATTATCCCTTTTCCTAAAGGGATTTTAAATCATTACTTGTGGTTATTTTGGATATCGATATTGTGGTTTTATCCATACACACACACACCCCAAACCTCAACGAATCAAATTTTCACGCCGAGTGTGAGTGTCGCGACAATATCGCTAAAGGTTTGACGATTAGTGACTTGAGATCCTTCCTCATGGGTTACTATTTTTATAAAAATCAAAAAAGTAAAAATATTTTTCTTTTTCTTTTGTATATATATATATCATATTAAAAATACAAAAAGATTTTTCTTTTGTTTTTGAGCTAAAATAGAATACATCAATTATATAACATTCTCAACGGAGGTGTTATCATTAGTAAGTTCCCGAACCAAAGATCAAAACTTGCCTTTGTGTCACTGTGAAGTCGATTTATTTCTATTAGATAAACAAACCTGTGGTGGGTATAAGGACGGCCCCACATTAAATTGCGGCTGAAAAGAAGCGTTTTTAATAAGCTTCGCGCTGACCTAAAAGCTTCCTCCGCCGCATTGCTTGTTGTCTTGTAGAAGTGATTTATTCACTTGGGATTATTGGTTAAGTTCATTGTGTTTTCGAACACCGTATCATTTTAATTGCCTTGGTTTTGCGTATGCGACTGATCCCCATCTAGACGACTTCGAAGCAGAATCAACGCACTGAGTTACGTAATATGGCTACTCCCAACGGACCACCAAACCCCGGTCCTAATCCTCCTCCCGTTAATCAAAATGTAGCTCCCGATCTCCAAACGATGGAGGAGTTATGTCAACCTACAATGTACCAGGAGGAGGACCCATTGCATCGACTAATTTTCAAGCTACCGATTTTAGCTTGAAACACCATATGATAGAACAAGTAAAAAAGCTTGTCAATCTCATGGTTTACCGGATGACGATGCAAACAAGCATCTTGATAAATTTCTGACCGCCACCGAGTATGAAACAGTAATGGGGTCTCCGATGACGCCCTTCGCTCGTGATCTTTTCCCATACTTTTGACTCATCATGCCACTTTGGTTTGATCGACCGAAGAATTCGACCATACCTTCGAGGTGGTTTGTCTTCTCGCAAAGTACTTTCCACCATCGATGGTGACGAAGTGAGGAACGATATCGCACTTCCCAATATCCCGATGAATCTTTGTTTGAAGCTCGTCCATATGCGACATTTCGATGTCCTAATCATAACATGTTGCTTGTCACCAAATTGATACGCTTTATAATTTGACTGAGACACCGGAAACAATCAATGTCACGCCGGTGGAACTTTCATGAAAAGACGTCCCGAGGAATGCTACGATCTTATTGAGAACATGACCGCCATTACAATTATTGGGATTCTACCGGTGGGTGCATCATCTCGACAAATAATTCGCCTTCAAATAGCCGCCATGAACAAAAAAGATCGACGATATCTTACGGATACTCAGATGAATAATCGAATCGAATCAACAAGTAAAAGCGGTATAACCGACTTGTGAGACTTGTGAGGTCCACATTCTTATTCCGAAAGTGCCCGACCATCTGGCTATGCACATGAGAATGTTTATGCCGCTACGGGAACTACAATCAACCGCGCAGGAGATCGAATCTTCTTAGCTACCGCTCAAACAATTATTCTACCCGGTTTCAACCAACTTCAACAACAAAACCAGAATCAAAACCGTTTTAATGGTAACCATCATGTTAATCAGAACTGAGGAGCTAATTTTAATCATGGTAATCAACACTACCAAGCTCCTCCACCTCAAGTTTACTAACAACCACCTCCTCCTCAACAATCTTATCAAGCACCTCCTCAAGTCGCCTCGAACAACGATTTTCTAACTTACATGAAGAACTCCGACATAACCATTAAAAGTTTGCAAAATCAAATTAACGATGAGGACTCGGGACTTCAAAAGGAGATGGAAGTTACAAGCAACAAACAGATGACTGAAATAAGGAATATGATGGCTAGTTTCTTTCAAGCCAACCGCTTACGTCTTGTTTCAACCCTCCCGTTCTTCCTCGGCAATACGATTCCAAACCCGAGAGTGACATGAAAGCAATCACTACCCAAGTGGTGTAGTTATTTATGGACCCACGGTTCCTACCACAACACTTCTTCTTCCTCTCATGTGGTAATCCGTGAGCCGGTGACAAAGGACCCTGCTTCCACCAATAAGTGGGAGTGTCACATAATGTCCAACCCACGGTTGTCCAAGATTCCGAGCCAAGATGCTCCCCGTGAATGAAGAAAGCTAATCAAAAACCGTCTATCCCATATCCGTCTCGTCTTAAAGATCAAACGCTTCGTGAAAAATCTAATCATCAAATGGAAACATTTTTCCAAATCTTCAAAGACTTGAATGTGGAGATCGGGTTTATGAGAGCCCTTCTTGATGCCTAAACTTTCTTCTACAATTAAGGGATTGCTTACAAACAAGGAGAAACTATATGAGCTTGCTACAACATCTCTGAATGAGAATTGTTCTACGGCTATCCTCAAGAAACTTCCCGAAAATTTAGGTGACCCCGCAGTTCCTCATTCCATGTAACTTTCAAGGAATTGTTCAATGCTCCGCCTTGGCCGATCTTGGTGCGAGTATCAATTTAATGCCAAATTCAATCTACGAAGGTTGTTACCCCCACTTACCCTAACGTATAACCCTCGAGCTAGCCGACGCTCTACGACCCGTCCAAAGGGTATAGCCGAGGATGTTTGTCAAAGCTGTGGGGAGTTCTATATTTTCCCGATTTTGTTTGTAGATTTCATGCCGAACTGTACCCATTATTCTTGGAAGATGTTTCTTACGGATCGGTCGTGTTTTTAATTGATGTGTTCGAAGGAGAGATTACGTTGAGAGTTAATCAAGAAGCCGCCACATTCAACATTAATCAAACGACGAGGTACTCCTCAAATTTCGACGATGCTTCCATCAATCGAATCGACGTTATTGATGTTTCTTGTGAGGAGTACGCCAAGAAGTTCTGGTTTTGCTCACAATTCTACTGATTCACCTTCAACCACTTTCTCTAACCACTATTGTCTGACTCTTTTCCCCCTCTCAATTCGCTCGGTGGAAGTGACTTCCTTTTTGGAAGAGATCGATGAGTTTCAAGCAATGACGCAATCATTCCACCGAATTGATAATATGTTTATGATCCTGGTGGAGATATCCTTTACCAGCAATTGTTGAATGAAGATCCGCCACCGCTACTCCTCCTCAAAAGATTACGATTGAAGAAATCAAATCCGCATAAACGTCTAATGAAAACCTCAGGAGCCCGAAAGCTCAAGGATTTACCTCCTCATCTTGAATAATTTTTCTTGAAGAACCTAACAAGTTTCCCCGCTATCATTGCTAAAACCTAAAAAGATGAGGAGAAAACCGCACTTTGGATATATTCTTCTAAAACATAAGCTAAGCACGCTGGGCAAATTTCCGATATCAAAGGCATAAACCCTCGTTTTTGTACTCACAAGATCTTAATGGAAGACGACATAAACCCAAGTATTCAACAACAACGTAGGGTTAATCCTAAAAATTCATGAGGTTATCAAAAAGGAAGTTCTTAAATTCCTTGACGCCGGAATCATTTATCCAATCTCCGATAGCTCATGGGTTAGCCCTATCCATCAGGTTCAAGAAAGGTGGAATGACCGCTGTTATGAACGAAGATAATGAATTGATTTCCACACTGCCACCGGATGGAGGGTGTATTGATTAACAAAGTTGAAATGATGCTACTACCTAAAGGATCATTTCCCCGCTACCTTATGGATCGATGTTCGAACGCTTAGCTGAAATGTCTCTATTGTTTTCTCATGGTTTTTCCTGTTACTTTCAAATTCATTGATCCAAGCAGTGATCAAGAGAAAACGACATTCACGTGTCTCTTATGGAACGCTTGTGTTAATACAAACATCGTCATTAAACGTTATTTATATTTTTGATCTTTACCTAAGTTTTGTTAGCGACAAAAGTAAATTTAATTTGTATAAAAGCTTAAAGCTTGTCAAGTTTAATAGATATTAAAACAAGCTTTTTCAAACAATATATTCATCATTCAAGCATTTACATTTATGATTAGTAACATCTTGATATGACTCTAATCATTATGTATGATAGTAGTTTTAGAATGTGTTAGGTTCTTAAAACCAAACACTACTTATGTACTTGCATATTTCTAAAAATAGAAATACAACTTATGACATCATGTAATGCATCATGGAAATCATTAGAAGATTTCATTAAGATATTTTGTGTGGATTTGTACTCTTCATGTCTTACACAATCTCACTTAGATAGAGTTGACTTTAGCAAAGATTTGATATCTTGGTTAATCGCATGGGACCGGTACCAAAATGGTACACGGGCGGAACCCTTTAAGGGTTCCGCGGTCCGTGGACGCCCTCGTCCACTTTTGGCTATAAATAGTAATGCCAAGTCAAGTAGTTTCTCATCCCTTTCTAACATACTCTCATACATATCTTCTCTCTAACCTTTCTAACTCAGGTTCATATCATATTAGTGATCTCTTTTGTAGCAAAGAAGATCAAGTCATATTCAAGCTTCAACGAGAAGTTGGAAGTCTTGTTTGTTTAGTGTTGTATGATCTAGTGTTGATTCATACTTCATTGTTGTATCAAACCATCATAATCTTGTGAGTGTGAGTGGTTAGTATTTTAGTCCTCAAAATACATTGTGTGTGGGAGTGGTTGTACCCTTGGAAAGAACTTGACATCTAGCTTAGTGTCGGAAATAGTGTAAGCGAAGTGTAAAGGTTTTCTCCTCCGGTGAAAGGAGCTTGTTGACTAGTGAAGTTAAACTCTCGAGTGTGAGACTCGAGGAGTGGAGTAGGGCAAGGAAAAAGAGTCCTTGTAGACCGAACCACTATAAACAACTTGTTGTGGTTTGATCATTTCTTTCCTTATTTACTTCTTACATATTGCTTGCATATTTCATTAACATATCTAAGATCAATATCAATTGATCTTTACAATAAGTTTCAAAACAAAGTTTTAATTGGTAAACTATTCAACCCCCTTCTAGTTTTCTACAATTGGTACAAGAGCCTCGTTGCTCAAGAATTTCTAAAATAACTTGTATTTTATAAACTTGAAACGATCCATGGATTCTGAAAACTTTAAAGAAGGGCAATCTATGCAAAGACCACCACTCTTTGAAACCAATGGATTTATCTATTGGAAAAACCGTTTTGAAACATATGTAAAATCAAAAGATATAGATCTTTGGTTTATTATTGTTAAAGGGATTTTAGTTCTACAACAAAGGATATTTCCGTTGATGAACAAAAGAAACTAGTTGCTAAAAATAATGAAGCTAAAATGATGCTTTATAATGCTTTACCTAGAAAAGAATATGAAAGAATTTTTATGTGTGAAACCGCCAAAGATATTTGGGAATCTTTAATTGTTACACATCAAGGTAATTCACAAGTCAAGGATAACAAAATTGATCTTCTTGTTCAACAATATGAACAATTTGTTATTCCCCTGAAGATGAAACCAGTGATTGTGGCTTTGCTCGCTTTAACACTATTATTACATCACTTAAAGCACTTGATGAATCTTTTCGTAGTAAGAACTTTGTCGGGAAATTTCTTAGAGCACTCCATCCCAAATGGAGAGCTAAAGTGACCGCCATTGAGGAATCAAAAGATCTCTCAATAATGTCACTAGACGAGTTGATCGGTAACCTCAAAGTACACGAAATGGTGATGGAGAAAGATTCGGAGATCATCAAAGGAAAAAGGGAGAAGATCAAATCCGTTGCTCTAAAAGCAAAAGCGGAATCAAGTGATGATGACGAATCTTGCTCCGTAGCGAAGATGAGGAATATGCCATGGCCGTTAGAGATTTTAAGAAGTTCTTTAGAAGAAGAGGAAAGTTCGTAAGACAACCTCGAGAAGAAAAGCCATTCGAAAGGATCGGGATGAAAAGAAGGGTAAAGGTGAAAGAAAATGTTTTAGATGTGGTGATGCAAATCACCTCATAGGAAAGTGTCCCAAGCCACCTAAAAGCAAAACTCAACGAGCTTTTGTAAGTGGTGCTTGGAGTGATAGTGAAGACGATGAAGAATCAAGCAAGGAAGAAATCGCTCTAATGGCACATGAGTCAAATGAGGTACTTTCCGACTCTTCTTATTCTTCTATTGATGATGACACTTTGCAAAAACAATATAATCAATTGTGTGAGCTAAGTCTAAAAATCATAACTAAAAATAAATTTTTAAAACCAAAAAGGAATTTTTGGAAAATGAAGTTTATGAGTTAAAAGAAAAAGCAAAACGACTAGAAAAGGAAAAGCAAATGACGATGATTGTAAATCATGTCAAGAGCTTAAACTTGAAATAGAAAAACTAAAGCTCACACAAGATGTTTTAATAGAAAACAATTCTAAATTTAAAAGGTTTAACAAGAACATCGCTCTTGCCGATGAAATAGTTAAAATTCATAAAACACCAGGAGACATGAATGGGCTAGGTTTTAATGAAGTATTAATTCCAAAGAGTCAAAATAAAGCGGCCGAAAAGGACGAACATTCTCAAAATTGCTGCAGATAAGCACGGACCAGACGGAACCAAAATAAGGGTTCCGTCCGTAGTGCAAAATGGTGCCGTGGGTACTTGAGCAAAAGAATGTTCGCAATACGGACCGCATCTTGAATTTGTTAAAATAACAAAGAAAACCAATAATAGTATTAAACTAAAACCAGCCATTACTTCAGGAGTAGGACTTGTCAAAAATGAATTTAGATCAAAAACTACTCAACAACAATATAAAACTCCTTTTGCCAAACGCCCTTTCCTAAGAGCAACCACAACGTACAACCCAACTACCAACACAATGGTTGGAATCAAAACTTTCCTAGACCATATCAAACTCCATATTACATGCCATGGAACTCTTACCCATCGTTTCCATACATGAATCAAATAAATGGTATGTGTAACCCAAATGGACCCATGAGATATTGGGGACCAAATGCTTGAGTTATTTGCTTCTTAGGTATGCTTGAAAGTTGGATTGGAACCGGATGAATGGATAAAAGATAGTGGTTGCTCACGACACATGACGGGCAACAAAGTCTCTTCTCATCATACCAAGAGTATGACGGAGGTAATGTCACCTTTGGTAGCAATCTCAAAAGCAAAATTATTGGCAAAGGTACGATCGCTCATAACTCCCTAACTATTGAAAATGTTGCTCATGTGGATAGGTTAGGATTTAATCTACTTAGTATTAGCCAACTATGTGATAAAAAGTATAAAGTGCTATTTGATGAAAATGGTAGTAAAATACTAAAAGATGGTATCACCATAGCTAAAGGAGTTAGGAAAAATAACATATATGTCATGAAGATAGATAAAACATATAATGACAAACTTTGCCTAACAACTTTAGATGATAGCTCATCTCTTTGGCATAGACGCTTAGGTCACGCTAATATGAGACTTATACAAAACCTATCTTCAAAAGAATTGGTTAGGAATTTACCAAAACTTAAATATGACCAACACTTTTGCGACGCTTGCAAAATTGGTAAACAAACACATAGTAGTCACAAAACTAAAAATATGGTGTCCACATCTAAGTGTCTAGAATTATTACATATGGACTTGTTTGGACCATCCGCTATAAGAAGCTATGGAGGCAACTTATACACTTTGGTCATAGTAGATGATTATTCAAGGTTTACTTGGACGTTGTTTTGAAAACCAAAAATGAAGCTTTTGATAAATTTGAAATACTTAGCAAGAAAATTCAAAATCTTCTAGGTATCAAAATTGTGTCGATCCGTACGGATCATGGTCGGGAATTTGACAACGAAACTCAATTTGGAAACTTTTGTGATACAAATGGTATAACACATAACTTTTCCGCTCCACGAACACCTCAATCTAATGGAGTAGTAGAACGTAAAAATAGAACAATTCAAGAAATGAGTAGAACAATGCTTAATGAACAAAACATTCCTCAAAAGTTTTGGTGTAACGTCGTTGACACTTCTACATATATTTTGAATAGAGTCTTAATACGTCCTTTCTTAAACAAAACACCATATGAACTCTATAAAGGTAAAAAGCCAACGTTAGGATATTTTAGAGTCTTTGGTTGTAAATGCTTTATTCTTAATACTAAGGATTATCTCACCAAGTTTGACCCAAAGTCTTATGAAGGTGTATTTCTTGGTTACTCTCAAACTAGTAAAGCTTACATTGTCCTAAACAAAGAAACAATGATAGTCGAGGAATCGTTGAACATAACATTCGACGAAAGTCCACCTCCCTCTAAGACATCACCTTTGGTAGATGATGACTTAGTTGAAAGTCAAATGATAGAAGGTCAAGAAATAATTAATAATAACAAGGAAGATGAACCATTAAATAAAGAAATTGTCAACATCAAAGAATCTAAAAGTCATCCTTTAGAAAAAGTCATAGGACTACTCAATCAAAGAACCTTAAGGTCACAAGCCCAAAATCAAAGTAATTATTTTTGCTTTGTATCCACCATTGAACCAAAACCCATAAATGAAGCAATAAAAGATGAATCATGGGTTATTGCCATGCAAGAAGAATTAAACCAATTCGTTAGAAATGATGTTTGGAAGTTAGTTCCAAACCTAAAGATCAAACTATAATTGGAACAAAATGGGTTTTTCGAAATAAGATGGATGAAAATGGGATAGTATCTAGAAACAAAGCTAGGCTTGTAGCGCAAGGTTATAATCAACAAGAGGAGATTGATTATGATGAAACTTATGCACCGGTAGCTAGGCTTGAGTCTATTAGAATATTGCTTGCTTATGCATGTGCCTATGATTTTAAATTATTTCAAATGGATGTTAAAAGTGCCTTTCTTAATGGGTTTATTAACGAAGAAGTGTATGTTGCTCAACCTCCAGGTTTCACCGACTTTGAGAAACCACATCATGTCTTCAAACTCAAGAAAGCATTGTATGGTCTTAAGCAAGCACCAAAGGCTTGGTACGACCGACTTAAGACTTTCTTATTGATAACAAATATACTATGGGATTAGTAGATAATACTCTTTTACCAAGAAAAAGGAATCACATATTATCATTGTTCAAATATACGTTGATGACATTATATTCGGATCAACTTGTCAAGAACTATGTGATGATTTCTCTAAAATCATGCACGACGAGTTTGAAATGAGTATGATGGGTGAGTTAAATTTCTTTCTAGGACTTCAAATAAAACAACTAGAAGATGGCATATTTTTTAACCAATCTAAATATATAAAAGACATGCTTAGGAAATTTGGTCTTGAAGATTCCAAACCAACTAAAACTCCCATGTCCTCGAACACTAAACTAACCAAGGATGAGGAAGGTGAATCCGTAGATAACACTAAATATAGAGGAATGATTGGTAGCCTACTCTATCTTACGGCTAGTAGACGCGACATTATGTTTAGTGTTTGTCTATGTGCTCGCTTTCAAGAAAACCCAAAGGCATCACACTTAGAAGCTTAAAAAGGATTTTTAGATACATTAAGGGAACAACGTGTTTAGGATTATGGTATCCCAAAGGAACGGGTGTAGAAACCATAGTGTATGCCGACTCGGATCATGCCGGTGACTATGTCGATAGAAAAAGTACAAGTGGTATTTGCACTTTTGTTGGACATTGTCTTACCTCATGGTTTGCAAAGAAGCAAACGGCCTTGGCCATTTCAACTCTGAAGCCGAGTACGCTCAGGAAGGCATGTCAACAAGATCTTTGGATGAAGCAAGCTCTCGTAGATTATGGAATTCATCTCAACGACATTGTGATACTTTGCGACAACAAAGGAGCCATCGATCTCAGCAAGAATCCCGTTCAACATGCTCGTACAAAACATATTGAAATCCGCCATCACTTTCTTCGCGACAATGTTCAAAAAGGAAACATTTCAATCGAGAAAGTATCCTCAGAAGACAACATTGCCGACATCTTAACTAAGCCTCTTAAACGAGAACCTTTTAATCTTCTTAGACTTGGTTTAGGGTTAATGGAACCAAACATGTAGGATAAACATAGCCCAAAACATTAGAATAGTCAAAACTAAACAAATTTGTCTTGTACCTGCTACTGTAGCCACGGCACCAAACGATAACAAAGACGGAACCAAAATTTTGGTACCGTCTGGTCGTGGTGTCTCTGAAGCAAAACTGCTATTTACAAATCATCCTCTTCCTCAAAACCCACTTTACCAAAACGTGTATAACTTAAACCAAGCTCATTATTGTCATCTTCCAACTCACTAATCATTGAAGATAACATCATTGTAAGTATCCTAACTACATTTCATCTCTTAATTCTGAGTCTAGGATTCTTATTTATGCACAAACCTATCACAAATCATTACATGGGGTTCTATGTATGCTTTTATACCAAATATGAATTCAATTGGCAAATTGCATAACTAGTCATTAAAATTAGGTACTACATTATCATATTGCATAAACAAATCATGCTTCCCACTAATTGATAGATAATGAATATAAGGCCCTATTCAAACAACCAAACACCCCATGTCAAAAATTTTGAAAAGCTTCTCACTTGTAGGAAAACAATTTTTTCATTGCTAATACAAATAGAAACGTTAAATTTTCATCACTTGCATGCTCTTGAATACTAAAGGTATTGCATAACTAATATGCATTCCCGGTATATTCAAATGAAGCCACATTGAATTAGGAGCATTTGGGTTATCTCATGGTATTTGCCAAACACCCCACTAAAACCATCTTTGTGCATAAAATGAGTCGAGATAACCGCAACTCCAAATTGTTTTCATATAGGCACACACTAGAACCAAAAACGTTAAAACTTATTCTCATTTTTAACATATTAACTCTTGTCCTTAGGATTAACCATGGTAGCCGCAAGATTCTATGATCACAAAGACACCCTTAACTACATTCCCAAACACCACAAAACCAAAGGACTTACCAAAGAACAAGTAGAAATATTTAGGGGTCTAGAATCAAGGTATTTCCATGAGGGTAGAACCATTCACTCATCCTTCCTTGAAAACACCAACCTTCGTGAAGAACTAGCCGCCATTCATTTCGATTGTCTTCTTGACATCGATGAACCAATTTGTCCTAGGTTTGTGTTAGAATTCTATGCTAGTGTGACCGGCTTTAGTGATGAAGACGATGATGAATTTTGTCTTAGGTTTAGAATTAATCAAAACGACTACACCATCACCTTAGCCAATTTTGCTCAAGTGCTAGGAATTCCCAACCGAGGAACTTGTCTCTACTCGGATAAATGGTCACTCACCGCTCTTGATGCTATCAATGACCGCTCTCTACCCTACCAAACCCGTTTGGCCGACAAGGATGTCATCCGTGAACACCTTTTTAACCAAAAAAGTGACACAACCCGAGTTACCCGAAAGGGAAAAGAAGTAAACCGAGATCCATATGGAATGGAGCTAAATGAACTTAAGCCCGAATTTAAGAAATGGGAGGAGCTACTTAGAGCCAACGTCATTAGCACCATAGGAAATAGGGATCATATTAACGCTTGCCTTTGTCATATGCTCTACAACTTGTCCACTCGTCAACCATTCAATTTAGCCTACTACATAGCTAGGAGAATGATTGATATTCCAACTCAAGGATCGGTTGCTCTTCCATACGGGATGCTCCCCACCCGTCTCTATAGAAACTTTGCACCAATTCCACCAACACCAAAAGGGATGCACCTTCACTATGAGCTCATCCCTCACATCTTTGTACCTTTGAGTGATGCACGAGTTGCTAAGACAAAAGGCAAAAGAGCAAAACCTCCAACTCCATCATCATCATCATCAAATAGCTCAGAGGATGGTCTTCCAAGCTCTCGTCTTCCGCCTCATGAGTATTATGCGTCTCTTCCGGAAATAGAGAATGAATCAGCAGAGTTCAAGCAAACTAAGGGAATGTTCAAGTGCCTTGGTAGGATGATGAACAAGATTTACAAGAAGTTGGACAAATAAGGGTACTTTTAAGGAGCGTTTGGAACAATACATTATCATTAATATTTGATACAATTTGGTTGTTTTATTATGTAGGATGATAATATAACCTGAAACAATGGTGAATGCTAACAATTTCATGCAGGGGGATAGCGCAAGTATGCTATCAAATTTTACCCATTTTCACTATAATGTGAAAATCAATAAGCCTTGCTCAAAATACATGTTCCACTATGTTTATATATATGTTATCTGCTTTTCCTAACTAGAAATGTTTAGTATAACATGTTTTGAGAAGAATTTCAGGTTTCGGAAAAGTCCCGACACCTAAAAACGAACTCTGTCCATTTTTATGCGCTCCACGGATCAGACGGCACCATAATTTTGGTACCGTCCTTTATGTATTTTGGTACCGCGTGCATCAGGCGGACCAGACGACACCCTTTTTAGGGTACCGTCCGTGTATAGTTTTGGTGCCGTGGATCCTCCAAGTAATTTTCTGAATTTCGACTCTTTCGTGATTCCAAATTATCTTCCATCACTTATAAATCAATCTCAACTAGTTTATACTGTTATTAGAACTAGTATAATTCACTAAGGTATATAAGAAATCCATTTCCCACCAAAATTCAAAAATTTTAAAAAATCCACCCAAGGAGCCCTTTGGCATAAAGGAAGGAACCAAATTTTTGGTACCTTCAAATCCGTGGGTGATCTGAATATTATGAAATTCCACTCAATAGAACACATTTATTGCAAATCTTTTCTTCTTCACTCCATCTCTCTTGAATGGCTTGACTTGGGTGATATGACTAGCATTCAACCCACTTCCAAATCATTAGGAACCTCATCTCTTCAATGGTTTAACATCAAATCAAACACATTTCTCCATAATTTTTCACTTCTATAAATTGAGAGGTTTTACCATGATCATCCTCACACCCTCTTCACTCTTACTACTATCTAGCAAAGCAAAACCTAAGTTAAAAATGACTAAGTCATCTCCAAAACCTTGCAAGAAGACCGCTAGAATTAGCGTAAGACCTTGTTGCTTTGTTCATCTTAGCTCATCATCCGAGTCTTCTCCACTCACAATCTCATCTCCCATTAGAGATGATACAAGCCTTACCTTAGCTACACCCAATACATCACACATTGTGATCACCACTCCACCACCAACGAAAACACCTACTTCACCTCCACCGGCACCCATCCAAACATCCAAAACACCCTCACCACCTTCACCAAGGTCTCCAACTCTCATTCCTATGGAGTTATTCTCAACTCCACCAACATCACCAAATCCTTTCCTAGAGGACTTGGAAGACTTGCCTCCTAGGCCAAGTCATCCACCACCATTGCCATCATTTGACTCCATTGAGCGGATGGCTCATGAGTCACCTCGGTCATCCCTTGACCCAAACGCCCCATTAGGGCCTAAACCTCTTCTCTTCCACCCCATCCACAAAGACATTCATGGTCCTTTGTATGGGGATCATTCACTCCCTACATCAATGTCACCTCATCTTGAGGACATTGAGGAGTGTATGTGGGATGCCAATCCCACTAGAGAGGAGATTCAAACGAAACTCCACAACCTCCACCAATTCAAAGGCATGGTGGACTCTCACTTGAGTGAGACAATGCAAATGCAAAGTGCTTTGCTTGCTTCCATCATGACCACCCCAAACATTTCCACCAACACCAACACATCCACCATTCCACCACCACAACCTCCCCAAACATACTACCCTCCAAGGCATGGTTGCTCAACTTGTGAGCAAACGGGCCAAACCGTGGAAAGGACCCGGATTATGGTCCATGACTTCCAAGAAGAAATGAGGTTCATCCTCAACCACATCCTTGAGCGCTTAACGCTCTTTCCCATCTACCATCACAATAGGATGGTTTTAGACTAGTCTTTTTAGTTTATTTTTTCTTTCTTAGGATAATTTTTACTTCTTGTACTAAAAACACATCATTGTGTTCTCTTTTCATGATCTTTACTCATGAAAATTTTTAACTAATGAATGTTGTTTATTATATTGTTGGTGTCATTACATAGTGTTTGGAAATGCTTGTGAATGATCATTATTACTAACATTTTTTTGTAGCTTTATTTTCACAATCCATGAATCTTCCCATTAAAGCACCCAATTAAGGGGGAGCTTTGAACAAGGGGGAGATAATAGCTCGGGCTCATTACATTCCGCATAGCCTCTTCTTTTTGTTGAGACAAAAAGGGGGAGAAAATATAGAACTTTGAAATTATTTATATTTGACTTTTCTGAAAAAGTCAAACTGCATACATTTGACTTCCTAAAAGTCAAACAGGAACCCTCATTGATAATACTTGACTTTTCCTAAAAAAGTCAAACTGCATACTTTGACTTTCTGAAAAAGTCAACATCATGCATCAACTAGTGAATACTTTGACTTTCATAAATAGTCAAACATCATACACTTGCATTACCATTCTCTTTTCAAGTTCTAAAACTAATATTTTTATAACTCTTGTACAAACTTTGTATCTTTTATAAAAATAAAATTTATATTTTGTCCTCAACAAAAAGGGGGAGATTGTTAATACAAATATCGTCATTAAACGTTATTTATATTTTTGATCTTTACCTAAGTTTTGTTAACGACAAAAGTAAATTTAATTTGTATAAAAGCTTAAAGCTTGTCAAGTTTAACAGATATTAAAACAAGCTTTTTCAAACAATATATTCATCATTCAAGCATTTACATTTATGATTAGTAACATCTTGATATGACTCTAATCATTATGTATGATAGTAGTTTTTAGAATGTGTTAGGTTCTTAAAACCAAACACTACTTATGTACTTGCATATTTCTAAAAATAGAAATACAACTTATGACATCATGTAATGCATCATGGAAATCATTAGAAGATTTCATTAGATATTTTGTGTGGATTTGTACTCTTCATGTCTTACACAATCTCACTTAGATAGAGTTGACTTTAGCAAAGATTTGATATCTTGACTTCAGGGCCGGGTACCAAAATGGTACGAGAACCCTTTTAAGGGTCCCGCGGTCCGTGGACGCTCCTGTCCACTTTGGCTATAAATAGCAATGCCAAGTCAAGTAGTTTCTCATCCCTTTCTAACATACTCTCATACATATCTTCTCTCTAACCTTTCTAACTCAGTTTCATATCATATTAGTGATCTCTTTTGTAGCAAAGAAGATCAAGTCATATTCAAGCTTCAACGAGAAGTTGGAAGTCTTGTTTGTTTAGTGTTGTATGATCTAGTGTTGATTCATACTTCATTGTTGTATCAAACCATCATAATCTTGTGAGTGTGAGTGGTTAGTATTTTAGTCCTCAAAATACATTGTGTGTGGGAGTGGTTGTACCCTTGGAAAGAACTCGACATCTAGCTTAGTGTCGGAAATAGTGTAAAGGTTTTCTCCGCCGGTGAAAGGAGCTTGTTGACTAGTGAAGTTAAACTCTCGAGTGTGAGACTCGAGGAGTGGAGTAGGGCAAGGAAAAAGAGTCCTTGTAGACCGAACCACTATAAACAACTTGTTGTGGTTTGATCATTTCTTTCCTTATTTACTTCTTACATATTGCTTGCATATTTCATTAACATATCTAAGATCAATATCAATTGATCTTTACAATAAGTTTCAAAACAAAGTTTTTAATTGGTAAACTATTCAACCCCCCTTCTAGTTTTCTACAGTTTGCTTACCGACGAATGCCATTTGGTTTATGCAATGCTCCCGGTACGTTCCAAAGGTGCATGATGGCTATTTTTCATGACATGATCGAAAAGTCTATGGAAGTTTTTATGGAAGATTTCTCGGTTTATGGAGATTCTTTCACTTCTTGCCTCTCTCATCTAGACCACATGCTCAAACGGTATGAAGACACCAACTTGGTCTTGAATTGGGAGAAGTGCCATTTCATGGTTCGAGAGGGAATTTTCCTCGGCCATAAGATTTCAAAATCTGGGATTGAGGTCGACCGAGCTAAAGTCGACGTTATAGCTAAACTCCGGTTTCTATCGCCGTTTCATCCAAGATTTCTCTAAGATAGCCCGCCCTCTGACCCATCTCCTCGAGAAGGATGCTCCGTTTATCTTCACCAATGAATGCGTTGAAGCATTTAATTTTCTCAAAAGAAATTAACTGAAGCACCGATCTTAGTTGCCCCAATGGGATTTGCCCTTTAAGCTCATGTGTGATGCTAGTGATTACGCAATTGGGGCAGTCTTGGGGCAACATAAATCGAAACATTTTCAACCCATACACTATGCGAGTAAGACATTGTCTGAGGCCCAACACAATTACACGACTACGGAAAAGGAATTATTGGCCGTTGTTTATGCTTTCGAGAAATTCCGACCCTACCTTGTCTTGTCGAAGACCATAGTGTATCTGAACCATTCGCCCTAAAGTATCTTTCGGCAAAGCAAGATGCTAAGCCACGATTACTTCGGTGGGTTCTCCTCCTTCAAGAGTTTGATGTTACTATTCTTGACAAAAAAAGAGCGGAGAACCTTGCTGCCGATCACCTTTCTAGACTTGAAAATCCCCATCAAAGTGTGCTCGAGAAAAAGGAGATCACAGAAACATTTCCTCTTGAGACACTTGGGATGATTGCTAAGAAAGACCCAAACACCCCATGGTTTGCCGACTTTGCAAATTACCATGCGGGCAATTTTATCGTGAAAGGGATGTCGTCCCAATAGAAGAAAAAGTTTTTCAAAGATGTTAAGCATTATTTCTGGGACGATCCCTACTTGTTTAAGATTTGTGCGGATCAAGTAATCCGGCGGTGTGTTCATGGCCAAGAGGCCCTTGATATTCTCAATGCTTGCCATAACGGACCCACTGATGGCCATCATGGTGCAAGCTACACCGCTAAGAAAGTTTTTGATTCCGGGTTTTATTGGCCTACCATATATCGAGATGCTCATGATTTAGTTAAGTCTTGTGATTCTTGCCAACGTCAAGGGAAATTTCGCAAAAAGATGAAATGCCACAAAATGCTATTCAAGTTTGCGAGATTTTTGACGTGTGGGGCATCGATTTTATGGGGCCATTTCCATCCTCTAAGGGTAATAAGTATATCCTCGTGGCCGTCGACTACTTGTCTAAATGGGTTGAAGCGAAGGCGCTCCCCACCAATGACGCCCGAGTGGTTGTTAAGTTTTTGAAAAACTTGTTTTCCCAATTCGGAGCACCTCGTGCTATCATCAATGATCGCGGTACCCATTTCTGTAATGAACAATTCACTAAAGTTATGGCTAAATATGGAGTTACCCATCGTCTTTCTATCGCGTATCACCCGCAAACGAGCGGACAAGTTGAGGTCTCCAATCGTGGTTTGAAAAGGATTTTAGAAAGGACCGTAGGAGAAAATCGAGCTTCATGGGCCGATAAGTTAGATGATGCATTATGGGCTTTCCGCACTGCATACAAGACACCCATCGGGTGCACCCCATTTAAGTTGGTGTATGGAAAAGCTTGTCACTTGCCCATCGAGCTCGAGCATAAGGCATTCTGGGCCTTGAAACATGCAAACTTTGATCTTAAGACCGCGGGTGATCACCGGAAAGTTCAATTGAATGAATTAAATGAGCTTAGGGATCAGGCTTATGAGAATTCTTTGATTTTCAAAGAGAAGACTAAGAGGATTCATGATGCTAAAATCAAAAATCGCGTTTTCAACGTTGGTGATCAAGTTCTCCTCTTTAACTCTCGCTTGAAGATATTCTCGGGCAAACTCAAAACCCGTTGGTCCGGACCATTCATCGTTTCTCAGGTTTTCCCTTATGGAACGGTGGAGATTTCTCAGCCCGATGGCCCAAATTTCAAAGTGAATGGCCATCGTGTGAAACATTATTTTAGAGGGGACATCCCATCTATGGTTGTCCCGGATCTCCAGACTTTCCCTAAGGACAACTGAATTCGGGGATCGAGTCAAGCTAGCGACTCGGTGACCAAAAACAGTAGCGCTTCGTGGGAAGCACCCCATGCTTATCTCTATCTTCTTTCTATTTTCTAATAAGTGACGTGAAGGGGTTAGCCTCTTCGATTTCTCGTGTTTGGTTGTTTGTGATGTTGTGATTAGGATTTCGCCGATATGAAGACTCTCGTGCTCGAAGTTGTCTTTTCTTCTCTCGAGTTTCATGATCGTTGCTGATGGAAATCCTATATCCAAAATCTTATCGACTAACGTTTATCTTTGAGCATACTTAATAAACGGCTTTCAGATTTTCGTTGATACCCTTGCTTTTAAACATTGAGGACAATGTTTCGTTCTAGTCTGGGGTAGGGTAATCTTCGATTTGATTTGACCGCACTTGCTTATTTTTGTCGTATACTCTCGCAACCCCGTTTTTCTTTAGAAAATGAAAAAATTGTGCTATAAAAATGTGAAAAATTTAAAAAATTTTGAAGCTTTTGTTAAGTCTTTTTGATTGAAAAGTTTGCTAGTCTCTTAGACAAGAAGCTATAAAATGCGAATTCTAGCTCACAAGGCCAAGATTTTGCAAGTTTCCCTGAGTGACTTTAAATATGCATTACTTAATTTCATTTAGACGAAACATTAGCTAAGTTAATATATGTTTTGACACCTTGTTGACTTTCCGCTGGTGAGAGTAGGAATGGAATTCTGACTTGACCGGGCGTGTTGAGCCCTAGCTTGTTCCCTTAACCATAGATAATCTAAAAATTATCGGCTAAGCATCCGCGGATCTCATTATTTGGGATTTTAAATTTGCGGAGATCGAGAAATGATAGAGTTACTTATGAGTTTAGATGCTAAGCGTGGAGTAGTTGGTTCTCTTTAGAGCCCATCGAAGGTACTTATGGCTTTTTGTTCCCACAAAATTGTTTCACCCCATATTTGTCTATAATAATTAGAGATGTTGAGTTTTTGGCGATAGTTAGTTCTTTGTCTTCTTTAGAAAATCCTTGCTCATGATAGTTGGGTACACATCGAGGTACTGTCAGTGTTGCGGTGTAATAGACAACTGATTCCTGATAGTTTGCTGCTATTGTTTCTATTGTTATAAAAGCCGTAGGGTTTGGAGTTTGGCACAAAAATTAACATGAAATAAAGCCCAAATGTTTTAAAATTAAAAATCCAAAGCTATAAAAGTTGTCATAGACTTCTATAAAGGCAGAGGAAAATCCAAAGTCATAATAAGACTTCTGATAAAACGGTAATCCCGTTGAGTTAGTGGTTGAAAAGACCAAGGGCCTAAAATGCAAAAATGCAAATGTGCTGAAATAGTGTTAAGCCAAACTTCGGATCCGGGAGATGTCTAAATAAAGCTTCTGTCTCTGGACTCGTAGATGAGTTGTCTCGGTCGCCATAAAAAGGATATTCTCCCTAAATCGTGTGAAATTAGGACCTTGATGTGGACCTCATTCTTGTGTGCAATGGTTTTCGAGGGAAGGTGAATAACTAATTAGCGACTTAGCTTTATATCTTTATCAGAATAAAAGTTATCGAAACGAGGAATTTGAAGAAATTCAATTCTCACCAAAAATAAAATAAATAGAGGAAAAATAGGAAAATGGGAACAAAAGGTAATTACACAAGTAACTTCCATGGGTAGTGTTAGCATCTAGAATCATATTTAACAATGATTTCGATTTTACGCTTAGTTTGGGGACTTGTGAAAAATCAGGGATGATGTATTCTATCCGTATGGTCACTTCACGCTGTGTTGTGTTTTCTACTCCGTGATCCTAACGTGTTGATTGAAAAATGTTGGAGTTATTGATCGACATGAAAGTTCAACAAACCGTCACTCATAATCAGAATGTGCTTAATCGTAATATCTATATGCGAATATAAAGGTAAACGGGGCGTTTTTAGAATTAAGGGTTCTTAATCTCTTTTGAGGAATCTTTGCTACTTCTTCATAGGTTTAGTAGAAAGAGATTGAAATCCTTGGTTTTAGAAGCGTGAGTTGATTGCATTGCGTGGGGACACGACAATGGTCTCGTCTGGGGTATTTTGATATGTGCTTAAACACATATCTTTTGTTTATCAAAAATGACCCAAAATAACCAAGAAAGAGCCGTTTATTGCTAATATTTGTTGTTTTCTTGAGTTTGTGCTTGTGCAGGTACGGATATATAAAAACACACAAAAGTTAACCAAATCAGACGAAAACCGAGCACGAGAGAAAGAAGAATGCTAAAGCTGAGCCGGAAGGTCTGAATTAAGCATTTGTGAAGATTTCTACTCTCTGAGGATGATTTGTGAAGATTTGATCAAAGTTTGAAGAAATGTCAGAAACAGTCCCTGAACTTTCAGCACTTGGCAGAATATACCCTCAAAATTCAAAAGTTGCAAATTCAGTCCCTGGATTATTGAAGAATGACAAGATCAACCCTTGGATTAAGTTTTCAGATTTTCATGTTTGGTCCCTGGAAATTCTGATTTGGCAGTTTTGGCCCTTATAAGTTTACATGGATCTAATTTAAATCCTAAGTCTAACCTTGGCCCAACACAAACCCAAAGCCCAAAATAAACTATCCCACACCCGGTTTACCCAACCCGGTTTACCTAACCCGTTCCCACTTAATATCCGGTCAACGAGTCAAATAATCGAAATATAATAAAAAATAAAACGCGCCCATTTTTCCCCCTTTATACCCAAACCCAGGAAAGCAAGAACCCTAATATACCCCGAATCCAATTAAGCTCAATCCACTATCATTAAGGGCAATATAGTACAATCCCTGACACACACTGACACACGGATGCCAGCTTGGCAATCCGTGTGTCATTCCATCTAAATACTCACCTCTGATTGGCCAAGGCTACGTGGTAATCATGATCCAATGGTTGAGATCGCAAGGATGATGCTGGGAACTAATCCAAGGGCTGTGAGGTGATGAAAAGAAGCAAAAATGAAGATTTCTAGACTCTTCCCTAGCTCATTCGACTGCTATATATACCCCTTTGTATCACAAGCTCATATCATGTATTAACTGAGTAGTTTTCTTAATGTTTTTAGCTTATTTCTTTCAAGTATTATTGTAATCCTTTTCAGCTAATTGTAATTTTATTTGATTAATAGAATTCAGTTTTTATTTAAATCTCTCATTTTTAAGTTTTATTCTGTTTTTAAATCTCTTATTAGCTTATTCAGATTGAAATCACTTATTTCAGTTTATTTAATTGATGTTTTCAGTTTTCAGTTTCATATAAAAAAAAAAAATTAATTAAAATCTCTTAAAAGAATAAAAAAATATAGTAAAATAGTGTTCAGCTTGATTTCAGTTATTAAAATTGTTTTGATAAGCTCTTATAAGCTCTCCTATAGCTTATTAATTGCTTATATAAGCTTCTACTCAGTTTTTACTCTTAAAACACTCTCAGTCAACAAAAGTCAACTGAAGTGCTTCATATGGATTTGGAGATGGAAATGGGTTGAATCAGAGTTGGATTTGGGTTGAAAATCAGTATTAGGTAGTGGTTATTTAACTGAGTTACAAGCCATCGTGGCTGGACATCTTGTAAGTTTCAATTTCGTTTCATTATTAGCTTAATAGAGTAGTAGTAATTGCATTGATTGGTTCTGTTATAATTAGAGTGATATTGCTGTGAATTTGCTTGAATTAGGTCTAGTATAATTAGTAGTAGTTATATTGAGGATTGTAGTAACTTGAAATTTTGATTTGCTTTGTTCAGTTTGAATATCATCTTAAGAAAGGAGTGTTTGGATCTGCTTATAATCTAGGTTAGAGGCTTTGTTAGTGATTAAATTCTGTTGCATTACAATAGTATAGGTCTATTTAGTATTATTAGTTCATAAATTTGCATCATAGAGCTTCAATAGTCAAATTAGCTTTTAACTTGATCTTAAGCTTAAATCTGTTAGTGACAGAATTCAAGGAGGATAGAAATAGGTTTAGATCTCATATTATTAGCTTAATCAAGTTTTGTTGTAGCTTATTTCATTATTCTGATCAAATTAGAGTCACCAGAATCTCAAATTAGTCAAAATTTCATTTCTGAGTTAAAAGTCAAAAGTGTCAAAACCAGTTTTCATCAAACTTTGTGGATTTTTAATAGCTTCATTTTTGATTCATAACAAGTGAAATTTTGGATTAAACAACTTCAGTTGGTCAGTTTATTAAATCTGATTTTTGTCTAATTTTTGGAAGTTTCTATAAGCATTAAATCAGCTGTGCATTAAGCTAGTTTTCCCCTGTTCACACCCATCATACACTGAGTGTGAGCAGGCTTTTTGCAGGACTTGCACAGGGTTCAATATAGCTAGTTAGGGTCCCAAATCTGGTATAATTGATCCTTGGTTGGTGGTCTTGAGGGCCACAGTTTTGGTTTTCACTTTGGCTTATTAGATAAGCTGTTGCATGAGCTTAAAGTAAGTAGGATAAGCTGTTTGGATCCTAAAAATTAATTAAGCCAAATCATTGTAGCTTGTAATTCAGAGGTTAAGCTTAGTTACTTTAGGTGCACTTAAGTTGATTTTAGCTTAGAAAAGCTTCTGGTAGATTTTGGTTTAGTAGAATAGCTTATAGCTTATTACAAGTGCTTATTTAGAAGGCAGTTTCACTACAGCTCCATTATCTCACACATTAGTCATAGTTTTGATATTTTTCATAGACTTAAAATACAATTTTAGACTTTTCCTGAATTTTTCATAATTTTTAGTTACTGTTTACTATTTTTATTGATTTAAATCAGTTTTTAAGGCATTTTAAATAGCTTTTATTACAAATAAATCAAAAAAAGTTCCAAAAAATAAGTTTTCATTTTTCCTAGATTAAGAAAAATATAAAAAGCAAAAAAATATTTTTCCAGATTTTTCCTAGTTTAATTTGTAATTTTTAGCTATTAAATTAGTTTTAAATAGATTTTAATTCATAGAAATTCGAAAAATCCTCAGAAAAATACAAAATTAGTTTTGAAAAGTCTTTTGAGTTATTTTAGAATTTTTAAAAATAGTTTCATAATTTTCACCTTTATTTTCATAATTTTTAGAATTTTAGATTTGTTTTAAAAGTTATAAATTAGTTTTTAATTCAAATAAATTCCAGAAAAATCTTAAAAAAATAATTTTTATTCTTAGTTAATTTTCAAATATCATTTTTAGTTAGAAAGTAATTTTAGATTATATTTAGGACTTAGATTAGACGTAGTTGCATTTTATTTACGTTTCTTTTAATACGTTTTAGTATAATTTGCGTATTTAGGATTTTCCGTAGTGTAATTTCCCTTAATTGTTTTCCCATTCCCCGTAGTTTTAATATAATCATAAATCCAAAACATCGAGCATTTTAATAACGAACCAATAACGACGTTGCCCATTCACACCTCGTTGGGAAACGACTCGGATTTCCTAATCCGTATCACTATCACTCATGGGTTTTGATTCATTATCCTTTTTCCTAAAGGGATTTTAAATCATTACTTGTGGTTATTTTTGATATCGATATTGTGGTTTTATCCATACACACACACCCCTAAACCTCAACGAATCAGCTTCACAGAGGTGACAAATTTGTGCCATTCGGGATTCATGTTGTTCACAAACTTTGAGTTCAGCTGAATTTGGCATGGTCATTTTGATGTTCCTCATGTCATTTACAAGCTTGTGGAATCTCACGTAATATTCATAGACACTTTCTTCTGGTTTCATTTTGAAGTGCTCAAATTCATCATAGAGTTGTGATTCTCTGTCTTCCTTGGTTAATTCAGAACCCGAGAGAAGCATCTTGACATTATCCCAAACCGCCTTGGCTTCAGTGTTGTGATTGATAAGCTTGTAGATATCTTTTGGAAGACCTTGAAGTATAATGTTTGAAGCCCTGATATCAACATTGAATCTCTTTTTCTCCTTATCACTGAGTTCATCATACGTCTTTGGTCTGTCCAATCCAAAGATCATTGTTCCATCTGCAGCAGTATCGAGTATGTCTCTAGTTGTTTCAACTTGATAAGGTCCTTCATAAATTGACTTGAGAATGTTGACTCCATTTTCCTTTCCCAGACAATACAACCTAATTCGTTGAGCCCATGAGTCATAGTCAGTTCTGTCAAGCATAGGTGGACGAGTATCTGAACCAGCTGCTTGAATGTCCTCAGCAATAGAAGAGATGATTGTAGGTATGTTGGTAGACATGATTACAGATTTCACGGGATTTTAAAACTCTATGATTAAACCGGGAAATAGATTCTTTCAAGGGATTTTACTAAATCAAGAGAAAACCGTAGAATGCAATCTAGAAGAAAAGCACCAAGTAACAATAGACAAATCGCTCAACAAGACAAATCGTACAAACATCAAATCGCTCAAAAGTGACAAGTCGCATCAACAAGCAAATCACTTAAACCATCAACTCGCTTCAATAAGCAAGTCGCTTAAACCAAGACAAATCGCTTAGTTAAGACAAGTCGCTTAAACTTACAACTCGCTTCAATAAGCAAGTCGCTGAAGAAATGACAAATCGCTTAAACAAAGCAAATCGCTAAAAGTGGCAAATCGCTACTCCGAATAAATCGCACAAGTACAACCACTACCCGGACAAATCGTAAAAATAAGTGATTTGAAACTGACACAAATCGCTTCCAAAAGAGGGACAAATCGCTCACTTGAAATACTTTACCGAGACTCAAATCGCTAACATGCAAAACACACAAACCGCCACTTTAGATTCCAAAAACAGTCCAACCACATTGATACAAGCCTTCCAAATCAAAGCCTAAACACTTATGATGATCCTAAACACAAAAGTACAATCAAAATCCAAACTTTAACACAAGAAATGGTCCAAATGATGCAAATACCACTAAACTTTTTCAAACTCAAAAACCATAAAAAACCACTAGAAATCCAAGAATATGTAAGAGAGATGATCAAACCATGGCTCTTGATACCATTTGTAACATATTGGATTTCACAAACACATCAAACCATGATCACTATGAGGCGTACACTATTAGGTTTTAGAGAGAGAAATAGTTAGAGGTTTGGGAACTTAGTGAGAGAAAGTGAAAATCTTATTATGAGCTCCAACCCTCTACCTTGGGAGGTAGAGGGTATTTATAGTCTTACACAAATCGCCACCTACGGGCTTTGGATCAGGCATACAGTGGGTAAAGACCCGTCCGTCCTCCACGGTGTTACTTAACTAAATACTACTTAACATTAAATGACTACGACTACGAGCTTTCTAACGATTACATATACTTGAGGTGACCGACACTTTAATAACTGGATTTACTAAATCACAACACTTAAGAATGTTAACCCCATTCTCTTTTCCTAAGCAATACAGTCTGATTCATTGAGCCCAAGAGTCATAATCGGTTCTATCAAGCATTGGAGGACGAGTGTCGGATCCTGCTTCTTGAACGTCATCAGCAAGGGAAGAAGTGATTCTAGACATGATTGATAATTTCCACGGGATTTTACTACTCTTTGATTAAACCGGGAAATAGATTCTTTCACGGGATTTTACTAAACCAAGAGAAAAACTGTAAAACGTATCACGAAGAAATGAAAAGTCTCAAAAGACAAATCCCACTACTGAAAAACCGCTTATGTCTAATCGCTTAAGTGTCAAAATGCTTAAGTGTCAAACCGCTTAAAGTGACAAACCGCTTGATACACAAATCGCTTAAC
The DNA here is from genome assembly GCA_910596185.1 of Chrysanthemum makinoi. NCBI lineage: Eukaryota > Viridiplantae > Streptophyta > Magnoliopsida > Asterales > Asteraceae > Chrysanthemum > Chrysanthemum makinoi. Next base: position 225,248,237 of record OU343223.1, on the reverse strand, counting down.
ACACAAACCGCTTAACAGACAAACCGTTTAACAGACAAATCGCTTAACAGACAAACCGCTTAACAGACAAATCGCTTAACACACAAACCGCTTAACACACAAACCGCTTAATGTGACAAACCGCTTACTACACAAACCGCAGGGGAACACAAGTACATCCACTACTTCCACTACTTTGTCCTTTCTTGTCTCTTTGTCTCAACAGACAAATCGCTTCTTTGACAAACCGCTTCACAAAATAAGACAAACCGCTTAAAAACTGAGACAAACCGCTTCAAAGAACTTTCACCCGAGAGACAAACCGCTTGATTTGCTAGTCAAACCGCTTCAAAGAAAACATTCCGAGGGACAAACCTCTTCGTAGCAACTTTCAAAAACTAAACTTTTCAATCCAAAAATAGTCCAACCACGATGATTCAAGCCTTCCAAACCAAAACTTAAACACTTATGATGATTCTAAAAACAAAAGTACTATCAAAATTCAAACTTTAACACTAAAAATGATCCAAATGATGAAAGCTACTCAAAACTCATTCAAACCCAAAAACCTATGAAAACCACTAGAAATCCAAGAACATGAAAGATAGATGATTAAGACCATGGCTCTTGATACCAATTGTTACATATTGGTTTTCACAAACACACAACAATTCTATAATATGGGTCGAATAAGAGAAGAGTTAGAGAGAGAAAGTGGAAGAGAGTTGGGAACTTTAGTGAGACAAAGAAAAATGAATTATGAAAGCTCCAACCCTTTGCCTTGCTAAGAAAAGGGTATTTATAGGTTCATACATGACACGCCTCCTACGAGCTGTGGATCAGGCATACAGTGGGTAAAGACCCGTCCGTCCTCCACGGTGTTACTTAACAAATTACTTACTAACACTAAATGACTATGACTACGACCTTTCTAATGAACACATATACCTGAGGTGACCGACTCTTTAACTACCGGATTTTCTAAATCCTAACAGAAGGCTCGGGCATCTGAACTTCAAAACTATGAATAAACTTGTGAAGGGAAATCTTGTCAGGGGACTGCCTTCTAAGATTTTTGATATAAATGAAAACTGTGTTATTTTTTAGAAGGGAAAGCAACATAGAGATTCTTGTAAGTCCAAGACTCTGAGCTCAATCACCAAACTATTTCAGATTCTTCATATGGACCTCTTTGGCCCTACCTTTGTAAAGAGTTTGATGAAAAAAATGTATTGCCTAGTTGTCATAGATGACTATAGTAGATTCACATGGGTTTTATTTTTAGCAAAGAAGGTTGAGACTAGTGGGATCCTTAAAGCTTTTATAACAAAAGTAGAAAACCTAATTGATCTAAAAGTTAAAATAATAAGGTGCGACAATGGGAATGAGTTTAAGAATCAGGATATGAACCAGTTCTATGAAGTGAAGGGTATTCAAAGACAGTTTAGTGTAGCTAGAACTCCTCAACAAAATGGTGTTGCAGTGAGGAGGAACATGACACTTATTGAGGCTACTAGGACTATGCTTGCAAATTCCAAATTACCAACAACCTTATGATTTATTTCATGGCAGAACCCTACCCTAGACTTTTTGAACCCTACCCTAGACTTATGTACAAAATAGAGTTTTGGTAGTAAAGCCTCATAATAAGACACCCTATGATTTATTTCATGGTAGAACCCTACCCTAGACTTTTTGAAACCATTTGGGTGTCCTGTAACTATCCTTAATACCATAGATCACCTGGGCAAGTTTGACGGGAAAGCTGATGAGGGATTCTTTGTTGGTTACTCTTTAAATAGTAAGGCTTTTAAGGTATTTAACAATAGAACTAGACATGTTGAGGAGAACCTACATATTAGGTTTGATGAATGTAAACCAAATGTTGCACGAACAGGTCCTGATTGGCTGTTTAATATTGATGTACTAACCAAGTTTATGAATTATCAGCCAGTTATAGCAGGGAACCAGTCTAACAAATGTGCAGGTACCAAAGAAAATGCTGCTGCAGGAGTGGAGAAAGAATCTACTGCAGACTACATTTTGCTGCCAATTTTGACTGGTGATACTCTCCTCTCCTCAATAATGAAGAGTTCATAGGATGATAAGAGCAACCTTCCAGTAATGAAGTGATATCTGAAGAACCAGGGAACAAAGGTGCTGCAAATGAAGAGGTTGCTTGTGGTAATGTTGGAGGGGAAAAACATCAATTGGATGATCCTGTATCAGACAACAACACTGGCAAGCCTAGCAGTAGTTCTCCTGAGTCTGCTGCTATGCCTAGTGTTCCTACTTCTGAAGCTTATTTTGATGAAATTAACACTGTCAGTAGTTACCCCAAACTTACTGCTATGCCAGATTTTAATACTGCAGAATGATGGATGGGTGAAGATAACACTAGCAGTAGTTACCCTGTACCTGCTGCTACACCATATGTTCACATTTCTGAGGACATGTAAATTGTCTATGATGATGATCAATACATCCCTTCTTTAGTGGATATGTATGCTAACACAGATGATGATGTGCTAGATGGTAAAGAGGCTGATATGACAAACCTAGAAGAAGTTATTCCAGTCAGTCCAATTGTAACTACCGGAATTCACAGAGATTATCCAAAGAAGAATATTATTGGAGAACTGCAATCTGCTGTTCAAATCAGAACAAAGTCAAAGGGTTTGAAGGACTTAACTGATCAAGGGTTGTTTGCTAGATCCCTTCATAACAGAAACAACCATAAAGATCTCCAAAATTGTTTATTTGCCTATTTCCTATCATAAGTTGAGCCCAAGAAAGTACATCAAGCTTTGACTAAAGAAAGTTGGGTTGAAGCTATACAGGAAGAACTGCTGCAGTTCAGGTTGCAAGAAGTTTAGACTCTGGTAGATCTGCCAAATGGAAAATCTGCTATTGGTACTAAGTGGATATTCAGAAATAAGAAGGATGAAAGGGGGATAGTGGTGAGAAACAAGGCAAGATTGGTTGCACAGGGATACACACAAGCAGAAAGTCTTGACTATGATGAAGTATTTGGTCCAGTTGCAAGGATTGAAGCCATCAGATTATTCTTAGCATATGCTTCATTCAAAGATTTTCTAGTATATCAGATAGATGTAAAAAGTGCCTTCCTGTATGGGAAAATAGAAGAGGAGGTATATGTATGTCATCCTCCTGGTTTTGAAGATCCTGATTTCCTAGAAAAAGTGTACAAGGTAGAGAAGGCTATGTATGGGTTACACCAGGCTCCAAGGGCATCGTATGCAACTTTGTCCACTTACTTAATGGACAATGGGTTTAACAAGGGTACCATTGATAAAACTTTGTTTATAATAAGATCAAAAAGTGATATTTTGTTGGTGCAAGTCTATGTTGATGACATCATCTTTGGGTCTACTAACAAGGAGCTGTGTGTGGAGTTTGAGAAGCTTATGCATGATAAGTTTTAGATGAGCTCTATGGGAGAGCTTACCTTCTTTTTGGGGCTGCAAGTAAAGGTAAGGAGGGTATTTTTATCAGCCAAGAGAAATATGTAGCTGAGATTCTGAATAAATTTGGGTTTAAGGATGTTAAAACTGCAAGCACACCTATGGAAACACTAAAGCCATTGCTCCCAAATGATGGAAGTGAAGTTGTGGATGTTCATCTCTACAGATCCATGATTGGGTCTCTCATGTTCCTCACTTCATCAAGGCCAGACATCATGTTTGCAATCTGTGTATGTGCAATATTTCAAGTCACAACTAGAGCTTCATATCTCTATGCAGTGAAGACGATCTTTAGATACTTGAAGGGGAAACCTAGACTAGGCCTTTAATATCCTTAAGATTCACCATTTGACTTGATAGCATACACAAATAGTGACTATGTAGGAGCTAGCTTGGATAGAAAGTCTACTACAGGAGGATGTCAGTTTTTGGGGTGTTGACTTATCTCATGGCAGTGCAAGAAGCAGGCTGCGGTAGCCAACTCCACAACTGAAGTAGAATATGTAGCTACTGCTAGTTGTTGTGGTCAAGTACTTTGGATTCAGAACCAACTGCTGGACTATAGGTACAACTTTTTGCACACTAAAATATTTATTGATAATAACAGTACAACCTGCATAATTAAAAATCCAGTTTTATATTCAAAAACAAAACATATTGAGATTAGACATCACCTTATTAGAGATTGTAATGAAAAAAAATTAATTCAAATGGTTAAAATCCATACTGATCAAAATGTTGTAGACCTACACACCAAAGCTTTCGATGTGGGCAGGTTTCAATATTTAGTTGCCAGTATTGGAATGTTAAATCTCTAAATGTTTGATCTTCGAATGTTTTTGTAAAGTTTTGTAAGGATTTGTGCTGTTATTTCAATCATAAAGTAAATATGCTGCCAAGTGTTTCAATTTGCTGCTTGTTATACTAAGTACTTCTAGAATCTACTGTTGGTAGAAATTCTAGTTTCTAAGTATAAATCATGTTGTGATCCTTGTGGAATGGTTTTTCCTGTGTTTTTGTGGTCTTGGATTAACATTTTGCAGGATTAAGCAAAAGGAGATTGTTTGGTTTGATGCAAACTTGGAGTGGATGCTGCTACTAACGAACTAAAGTGCTGTTAGGCAAAAAGAAAGTGCTGCTGAGCCAATGAATCTACTGCTTGGTTTGAAAGTACAGGGACAAAATCGTAACATTTGGACTATAAATCCCCAATTGGTTAATTCAATCGGATTTGTTCGCCCAAAAATGTCTTGATCATAAACCCTAACACTCCTATTAACTTCCCACCTGCAAATTCCTAATTCCAAAACCCTAATTCATGGATACGACCAGATATTTTGCTGATAATCACAGCTTGGTCACCTTGCTGGATAAACCCATGCCAGAATCTGAAGGGTTTGCTGAAATAATTGATTTTCTTAATGCGTGCCCTATAAGGTATGTATTATCAACATCTCCTACTATATATCTTTCCTTCGTCAAGCAGTTCTGGGCTACTACTAAGTCCAGAACTATTGATGAGGAAGTACAGATTCAAGCTTTTGTGGACAAACAGGAGATAATTATCACTGAGTCTTCTGTTAGAAATTCCTTGGAATTAGCAGATGACAATGGGATTGATTGTCTCCCTACTCCTCAAATTTTTGAAGGTTTAGAAAAGATGGTGTATGAAAATCAAAACAATGATTTAAAATTTTACAAGAGGCTTTTCTCCCCTCAATGGAAATTTTTGATTCATACGATTTTGCACTGCATTAGTCCTAAAACTACAAGCTGGAATAAGTTTAGTACTAATATAGCTTCTGCTATTGTGTGCTTAAATCAGGGTCAGTGTTTAAATTTTTCTAAGATGATTTTGGATGGTATTATTAAAATCTTTGGAGATTCAAGTACCACTTTTTTGTATCCAAGGTTTGTCCAAATTTTTGTTGAAAATCAATTACAAGAAAGGAACTCATGGAGGAACCATTGATGCACCCAAACTCTCAAAGAAAGTTTTCAGTTTTATGAAAAAGAAAGGACTTAGATTTTCTGGAAAGGTTACACCTCGTTTTGAAAACATGGTGAACCTACAACAAAATCAGGATGACGGTGCAACAATCCCAGTTGTTAGCCAGCATACACCTACTATTTTGTAAACTTCCCCTGAACCAACAAGAATTATCCATCAACGTAGGAAATCACAAAAAGGTTGTAAGCTACCTTAGGCTGGCACTAGTATGGATCCAGATGAGGCTATCACAAGAAGGGAAGGTGACATGTTGGCAAGGGCTGCCACTCATCGCTTCTAGCTTAGCACAGAGAAAGGGGATAGTGGTAACATAAGTAAGACCCAAGCCAAGGTAACTTCTGAAGTAGTAGGATCTCAGGAACCTACTGCTAATGAAGGAAACCCCAGCCAACCGGATATTTTGAGGGGATCAGATGCTCAAACTAGGTTTGAGACTGAGTTTACAACCTATGATTCACCTCTCAGGTGAAGGTTACACATCCCGAAGTGATGAGGATAGATTCAGGGGAGGCTCAAAATGATATGGATGCAGGTTTTGATGGTGAGGGTACGGGTTTGTATGAGATGAATGTAGATGTAAGTGTGGAAAAGAAGCAAGATCAATTAGTTGAAACAGAGAAAGTAACAGAGCAAAGTACTACTGAGGAAACCACTTCTGAGGTTAAAGAACCTGCTGCTAGTACAGTTGAAAAGGCTGTTGGATCTGCTGGAAGTGTAAAGGAATCTACTGCTGTATTTGCATCTGCATCTGCTGCTAATGTAAATGAAGATACTGCTACTCCAACTGATGTCACAGAAGATGATACAACAATGGCAAAGGCAATGATGGATCTGAAGAAATCAAAGCCTGTGGAAAAAGAGTCTTCTGCTACACCAGTTACACCCACTCAACCACAACCTCAACCGATCCCACAACCACCAAAACCACCAACTAAAGGTGTGGTCTTTAAAGAACCAGTCTCCACAACAAAGGCAACTTCTTCTCAGTACAAGTATGAGGGAAAAGGCAAAGGAGTATATGTAGAGCCTGATCCTTTTGCTGAGACACCAATGGAATTATGGCCAAAAGAGAAGTTAGCCGCACATGATGAAAAAGTGGATGCTGAACTACAAGCCAAGTCTGCTTTAGAAAATGAACAAGTTCTGGAGAAACAGAAGATTGCAGCAGAAAATGAGAGGAAGACTTTGGAGTTGTTGGCCTAGTGGGATAAAGAAACGGTTAAGGGTGATGCTGATTGTGAGCTGGATATAATTCTCAAAGAAGAAGATGAGGAGAATTACAAAATTGAGGAAAGAAATCAGTGGCTAAAGGAGTTTATGGATAAGAAAAGAAAACACTATGTTGCTGAAATACTAAAGAAAAAGATGCTCAAACCACCAACTATGAAACAAAAAAGAAACTTTCAATGCTACTACTTGAAGAACATAAAGGGGTGAAAGCTGGTGTAGTTAAAGCCTTTCACTGATGATGAAATTTAAAAGATGTATGAGTCTGCAAAAAGTGAAATAGATAATTTCATTCCTATGGATACTTAAGAGCCTATGAAGAAGAAAGTGGTGGAGGAAGTGAAACAGGTGAAAAAAGAGCATGAAGTAAAAGAAAATGTGAAGGAAGAGGTCCAATAGGAGACTTTTACTATTGGCCTTAAGAGAATTGGGTTCAGGAGAAAGACCAAAGGGAGAAAGAAGAGAAAAGCAGGCAAGTCCAAAGCATATGAGCAGTCTGACACAGAACAAGAAGGACCTGGTACTCGTGAAAAAGTTGATGACCAGGAAGATGGGAAGATTGATCCACAGGACAGGGAAAGAGTGCAGGAGTTTACAATTTTGACTAAGTACTCTAGACCTGAGGTTGTCAATGAAACTCCTTTGGGGGTTAAACATCCTATGGTTGATGTTGTTTCAGGGATCAGAAATGGGATTGAGTCATACTGAGATGTCAAGAGAGCCAATGGCTAGGTTCAAAGATTCATCAGTTTTAGTCAGATGCTTCAGTATTTGGATAGGCAGGATCTTGTAGCTATCTAGAGGATATTTAAGGAAAATTATAGTCCTTATCCTAATATGGTATATGATGCAGTTATCTGGAACTATCTGAAGGTTATGTTTAAGCCAACTCATGAGGATCAGGAATGGTTATAGTTGAGGAACAACACAGTTCAGAGAAGGGATTTATACCAGATTTGTCGTGTGCATGCTCTGTTTGCTCATGGTTTGGTAATCTACATGCTGCGGGAGAAAGACTATCCTCAACTTATAGCCAACAAAGAGATTATAAGACATATGCTTGTTACTAAGATGCTAAGAACTTAAAGACATTACTTTGCTGATGATCAAGCTTACAAGTTAATCAGAAAGTATGAAAAGGTTCTCTACCCTAAGCAGAAGTAGTGTGTTTAGAAGCATCCTCCTAGTGGTTGTTTATTCTGAAAGGAAACTTGATGATTTGAGGAGCAAATATCAAGTTTAGGGGAGGATTGTTGGGTTTTACAGATACTACTGCTTTTGGAGAATCAAATGCTTATGGGGTTCCTGATAAAATGGTCTAAGTGTCATCTGCTGCTGGTGTTACTGAATCTGCTGCTGGTGTATTCTACCAACTGCTAGGTGGTGTTAAAAGAATCATGAGAATACACTAAGTGGTAACTGTTGCTGGACTTAGGGAAACTACGGCTAGAGTAAAGTTTCTGCTGCTAAAGACTGAAGTGCTTCCAGAGTATATGTATCTACTGCTAGTTTTTTTTAACTACTGCTGGAGTCTTAGTCTGTTTTGTGTTTATGGAATGTTGCGTTCCTATAATGTAGTATTAGATAAGTATAGAAAAGATACGATTGTATAGGAAGTGATTGTAACCTAGTAGGACTCCTTAACAAATAAAAGGAGATCCTAGGTCATTTGTTTTACATATAAGTTTAAGGCGGCTTCAAGGTTGTAAACCATAGTGACATCAAGATCACTCGTATTATTAATCTAATAATATTGAAGCTTTTGATTGAGAATTCATTGTGTTCCTCCTATTCCATAAGTGTTATATTCCGCGTGATACTTAAAGGATCAAACAGTGTTAGGATCGTATATGTGGTTGATATGGTGATTCGGGAGGTCTTGGAAGATGGAAGAAAGCCATCTTCAAGTTAGAGAGAGAAGCTAGAGAGAGAGGGAAAACTAGTGTGTGTTTTATTTATGAAGATGAAAGGATTACACTAAGTCTCACCCCTCCATGGAAGTATGGAGGGGTATATATACCCAAACACTTACATCTATCACTAAATGACATAACAAGCCCTTGTGTTTAAGGTAACAAAGATAGAAAATGTAATCCCGTCAATGTCATTCCATTTATGAGTTAGGAGCGATTCCAACAATCTTCCCCTAATGGGACGACATAAGGGATTACATACAACATTTACTACAAATATAGAAAACAAATGAAGAAAGGTCTTCATAAGCTCTTCAAGTGCTGAGGATGATGAAAGTTTACGCTCTTTGTCTTCTTCTTGTACCTTGACTTGAGAACCGTTTTCTTCACTTGTAGGAAAATGATGTAATATGCATGAATTGAATTAACTTCCCCCCAAATCATGCTGCATGTCTTTAGCAGCTTCTCCGTACACTTCCTTTTGGCGAAGTTTCTGAATCAACTTCCCCAAACCGACAACCGCCTTCAGCATTCGAAACTTTGATGTAGTAAACATTTCTTCTAACTTTTGAAGTTTTCAGTACGCAGCGAAATTTGTAGATGAGCAAGAAACCACACAAGGTAAATCTGACTTATTATGAAAACTCCGTTCGAGGGTAACATGCAAGAAATCAGCAAGATCTTCTCACATATGTAGATGATTCACACCAAACAATCCGAGAAAGACGAAATGAAACGACTTCCCCCTGAATGTTGCGGTCTATCGGAATAATAATCACTTGTGAATATGCAGTTGCTCGATAAAATGACCGTGTGTAAGGCATCACAACATCATATTTAGGTAACTTCACACACGATAACTCTGTGAAAGTGAGACGATAACACCAACTTGAGAAATTTACACCACAGATCGTCTCATTTCTTCCCCTTGATTGAAGAAATTCACGAAGGGAAACGGGTTTTCAAAAAAAAATCCAAAAACATCAAAGAAGCAAGGAACACCTATATTCTCTTCCCCCCGATGTTTTCAATGAATCAGAATCATACACCACGTATGTTGATGACGAATTGGAGACAGCGAAACCATGTATGTCCAAGTAATCGAACAATTGTGAAGTACCATAAATATCATGTGAGCATAAATTGCTGATAAGACTTCTCTACTTGTGTATACTTTTCTCAGCTAACTCTTTACCGACCCCATTATCATTCAGACGGCTTTTTGTAGTGACTACTGATGGAGAAAACCCAATATGACGAACTTGAGACTGAAGTAAAATACCTTGAAATTGTGACTTAAACTTGCACTATTGCTAGACGAAGAACCCTTTTCCTTACCGGGTTGATTAACCGGATCGAAAAGGGGTAAACTTAATGTTTCTCGAATTATCCACAGCTTTTTGTGACACTTGAGCACAACAACGTAACTCTTTAAAAGTGATAGTTATACGCTGTGACCACAACAACGTAACTCCTTACATTAGGTAAAACTAGACAACTCAAGTCTTTGTCATTCGTAACGGTTAAAGCTCGAACAAGGATCTCGAAGAATCATGCATCCAACCAACCCCGATATCTTCAAGATACTAAGTACACACACCCGTGATATCCCACTTCAACCTCAAATAAATAATAATGAATTATCGCCGTAGTCACATCTTACGGTTAAATGCCCAAAATTAGCCTTCATTAACGGTTAAAATGAATTTGATAATGGTTTCCCGATCTTGTCAAAAATGTATCCCCGTGAAAATTTGTACAACCAACATACCACTCATTAACGCCAATAACACTTCAATGTATTAAGAATACATTTTAGTCCATAATACTATGACACTCCAACGTTCATTTCTTAAGGCCCAAACAAATTAGTGCGTCCATAAAACCAATCCAAAAAAAAACAGACCCAACAATTTTGTGATAAGGGCCCTAGAGAGGATAGGCAAAGGCGTTGGGCCCAAAACAAGTCATGAAGCCCGATGCAATTTTGATGATATACCCGATCCAAACAGTTGGAATCCGGTTAAGTGATATATTAGAATCACTTATCACAACATGACCTAACCCTAAACACACACTTATCATAATATCCGCCTCTCTCCAATACTCCACTACCCTCTCATCAAAAAAATCTTAAAAATTACACCACTCATATCATCTTTCCTGCCTTATATCATCCTCAATCAATTGATCCTGTCTCACAAGTCAGCTAACATAAACGAAAATAGAACCAAACCCTAACCTATGTCTACGTTTAATGTACAATCAGACTCAATCCTTTGAAGGGTTACAGGTAGGTCCTAATTACGTTTTTTGTTTTGTGTTTTGTTTGTAAAAAAAACGAAACCAGGAATGATTATAACAAAGTTGTTATAAGTCGTATCTTGATGTCTCGGACATTAAAAGAAGTTTAATCCTTCTACAAGATTGATGATGATATCTCTTTGATTTTTGTGTTTGGACAAAAGTTTGAATACCAAAAGAGAAAATCTGAGGTCATTTGAGTAAATTATTTCGAGTCTTGAATGATGAGATTGGTGATGGGATAGGATAGAAGAAGTTGTTGTTGATGTTTGTTGTTAAGGGTTTTGATGGGATGATTGTTGGATTGTTTATCCTCTTCAAATTGTTTATGTAAACAGTTATGATCAATGAAGAAAAAAAATATGGGGTCGACTTGAGTTGTATTGTATTTTGGTAAATGGTTTTGGATGTAATCAGTTTACGCGTAGTCTTCTATCTTCATCTTATATTCTTAGCTTAAGTGTAAACGATGTTACTCGTAAACCATAGGCGTAAAGTGAGTCTTAAGCGTAGACATTACGCATAAGTGATTCTTAGGCATAAATGGCTACGCTTAAACCTGGCTTATGCGTAAGCTAAGGCTTATGCGTAACAGTCCTTACGCATAACTTCACAGTTATGCGTAAATATCTCTGAAGATGGTTCCTTAGGCGTAAAAATAGGGTTTTGACCCTTTGTTGACTCGTCCGGCGATGTTTTCCGACCAAAGGTTCCTTCCAGATTCATTGTAACCCAGAAAATACAATTTAAAGAATCAGTTTGACCCATTTTTTACCATGAGATAAAGACCAGATGACCAGGAATTTCCATGAGATGGTTCAAAAAAATCATCAGCAGTTTGGGCAAATAAATGACCCAAACCAAAGAATATGAAAAACTGTTAAAGCAACAGACTTTAATATTAGACTAGGATACATAACTTTAAAAACTGTTATCAGAATAAGAAAGTTATAAAACACTTAAATAAAAAACAGTTTTAAAGTAACGAATTTTTTGACAAGATACAATCACCAAAAACAACCAATGATACACCGACCTTGCTCTTGATACCAATGTTAGGATCGTATATGTGGTTGATATGGTGATTCGGGAGGTCTTGGAAGATGGAAGAAAGCCATCTTCAAGTTAGAGAGAGAAGCTAGAGAGAGAAGGGAAAACTAGTGTGTGTTTTTATGAAGATGAAAGGATTACACTAAGTCTCACCCCTCCATGGAAGTATGGAGGGGTATATATACCCAAACACTTACATCTATCACTAAATGACATAACAAGCCCTTGTTTTTAAGGTAACAAAGATAGAAAATGTAATCCCGTCAATGTCGTTCCATTTATGAGTTAGGAGCGATTCAAACAAATAATTTCTTATACAGAAGCTATTAAAGATCTATATTTACAAGGTGAACTAGGATCAACACTAATTATATGGTTGATGTGCTGGTTGTGTACAAGTTTTAAATTTATAAAAGGTGAATTACCAATATTACCAATAACACATACGAGCAAGTATACTCGTCCGTTATAGCAAGATTATGAAGGTAAGTCAGGATCGTTCGCAGGGATTTGAGTGAATCTAAGCACAAGTTTGAATCAACAGAGTCTATCCAAAACATATAACAAAGCAAATAGATATAATGAAATTCAGATGATTAAAAACTACACTTGCTCAAACTAGTTTCATATCATAGATTAATGTGATTGTGTTAACCTCTTAACATGTTGGTTATGATAATTAGTTGGTGGACTAATCTATTGTTCTTACAAGTTAAACCTTCATCAAGATTTTAGTTCATAAAAACAAGCATTAAGTTTAACCAATCAATTCAAGATCAATTCAAGTTTCATAAGTCTACATTCATAAACTTAAACACAAAACATCCACTTGTTTATCAAATTGCTTAAGAAATGGTCAATACAAAAGGTAACCGATCATAGACAAAGGCTACAATTGATTCTCAACAACTAATCTTACGACCTTTTAGATGTTTCCAACCAATCTAATTTGATAATCAAAAAGCGTTTCTATTACAACCACACCTTAGTTCCTTTGTATAATCAAGAATAATGGGTAAAAACAATCATCCATAGACAAAATGATTATGACTAGTTGAATAACAATAAGTTCTTTCGACCCCAACGATTACTATCAATTAGCCAAACTTGATTAACAAATGTCACTACGAAACTTTAGCACAATTGGATCTTAAAATCAACTTGAAATTGAATTAAAACATGTTAACACAATCTAACTAATCATATGATAATCAACATCATTTAAGCAAGTGTATAAAGAAACTAGCCACTCATAGTAAACATGAACATAAACTCAGAACTTTGAACATTAGAAAACATGATTAAAAGTCTTACAATGCTTGGAATAAGATTACAAATGGTGAAGTAATGATTCCCAAAGTATTGGGGTAGACTTCTTGGTGGTTTGGCCTCCAAATGTGGAACTTCTGGAACTCCAAACTTCCCTGGACTTCTAAGGATGAATTTGAGAGCTTAAAGCTTTGTTTGATGAGTAGAGAGATTTGTATTTGAAGTGTGTGTCTCATATGCTCACAAATGGCCTCTATTTATTCTATTGGCTTTTATTCGGGTTATAATGATAGGCTTAGGGTTAAGGGAATGGATAAGGCATGGGAGTGTATATGAAATTGGTGTTAAAATAAAAATGAAATCAAGTCTAATACCCGTGTTGCTAGCTACCAAACATTCCACGAACCAATAAATGATTATAGCTTTAATTTCTTCTTTTCCGCTTTCCACGTCTTTTTGCCTTGCCATGACAATTGTTCTTCGATTATAGCACATTGGCTATTATTTTCATACTTTCAACACACTTTTTTTTTTTAATTTTTAAACATGATGTATGGCTCAATCAATCTTGCGAGATATGGTACTCATAATCATTTGAAAAATCTTCACTTTCCAGGCAACTAGCAACCAACCGTTTAGACATTGATACGGGGTAGTCTAAGGTTTAAAGGTGTAAAATATTTTTGTATTTTCTGGATGAAGCAAAAATGAAAAGGATGGCTCAGAGGTTGTAACTAGGGGTATCTAGTGCTAAAAAATGAGCACTACAAATGGGTCCATGTGGGTGGTTAACTAACCAATGCGGATAGCTAATATATCATTAGATGTAAAATGGAAGACCATTTGGGTTAAATCCTAAGGTGCCTCTTTATCACACGAATTCACTTATATCGCACAAATGCAATCTCACTGCGGTCTGGTAATGATTTACAAGCACAAGTTCTAGAATAAATAAAATCACTGGCACTCTCATAGCAAAAGATCCAAGCATAAAAGATGTATGCTGTTTATGAAATAGGCTCAAATCCTCACAATTTAGTGGAAAAGGGTATAATATGTGCTAGCAAATGTTTATCGATCCCAGAATGGATTGCAATAGTAATCGGAACACATCTCAAAGTTTCAAATATTACCAGCTTTACCAAGGATTGATCCAGTTATTCTACTATATAATCCTAAAAGCGTGAAAACAACTAGATCACAAGGGCAAACAAAATTTTAAATTTAAGCATGAAAACTCTAATTTTTCCTATTCACCCCCCACACTTAAGTTAGACATTGTCCTCAATGAAAAACGAACTTCAAAGCATAGAAATAGGGATAATAGAGATGAAACCAGATATGTCAATGAGTTGTCAGCTTAAAATTCTTCCTTTATTCCTGGCGTTCACTGGAGAAATCATTACATGCACAAAATCTTATAAACAAACAAAAGGTTTTATTAAAAGGTGGCACCCCCCCACACTGAAGTTCAACCAAAGGTTAAAAATTTGGGGAGTGACCACGAAAATCAAATTGAAACACACGGGTTGCCACCCGAGAAGCGCTTGTTTTATTACCGAAGTCATCACTGAATCGAATCTTCCCGAATTCACTTGGCTACAAGAGCTGCCTTGAACATTTTGAAAAGTTCAGGGATGTACATGAATTCTTCACCAGTAGCTTCAATATCGTCCCCATTTATTCAGAGATGGTTTCCAAGGAACAATTTGTGGATTCTTCCGGAAATGGTGCTACTAAGGTGATAGTTTCAATTCATTTTCGTGGAAATTGTGGCAACCTGAAACTTCATTCGTTTTGCTCCTTGTCGTAATATAACTTGATTCGGTGCCCATTAACAATGAAACTTCCACCCTGTTTGTCATAGAGTTCGACATACCCGGATGGATATCCATGTTTAACGATATATGGTCCAAACCATTTTGGTTGTAATTTAGGAGCTTTGAATTTGAATTTCATGTTGAAAAGCGAACTTTATCTCCGACTTTGAATTATTTCCGAATCCGTAGCTTTTATCGTGATAAGCTTTTGTTCTAGCTTTATACGTTTGGAATTTTCATAAGCTCAGAGTCTTAATTCATCGAGTTCGTGCAATTGCAGGAATCTCTTTTCTCCAACTATTTTGAGATCGGTGTTACAGTTTCTGAGGGCCCAATAAGCACGATGTTCAACTTCGAACGGCAAATGACAAGTCTTTCCATACAAGAGTCTGTAAGGAGTTGTGCCAATTGGTGTTTTATAAGCCGTGACGAAATGCCCACGAGCATCATCAAGTTTCTTTGCCCACACCGGATTGTCCTTCACTGTTTTCTAGTATTCTCGAGAGCTCTGTTGGTGTTTTCAACTTGACCACGGTTTGTGGATGATAAGTGTCGCGAATCGGTGATGAACTCCATATCTCTTCATGGTTTTCTCCATTTGTTGGTTACAGAAATGAGTTCCTATATCGCTTATCAAGGACTTGGGAATTCCATAACGAAAAAAGCTTTTTAGGAAATTAACGACAACACGAGCATCCTTTGTTGGTAAAGCTTCAGCCCATTTGGACACATAATCGATAGCAACGAGAATGTATTCGAATTTGTGGGATTTAGGGAAGGGTCCCATAAAATCTATTCCCCAAATATCGAATATTTCACACACTTGGATACTTGTTAATGGCATTTCATCTCTTCGAGAGAGATTGGTGGTCCTTTGGCAAGCGTCACAATTTTGAACAAGTGTATGTGCTTCTTTGAATATTGTTGGCCAATAGAATCCAGATCAAAAACTTTTAGTCTGTGGTGGAAGGACCATAATGTCCCCAGCTTGGGCCGTGATTACATTCGTCAAGAATTTTGCGGGTTTCGAACCGAAACACATCTTCGGATAATTCCGTCTGAACACATTTTGAAAAGATATGGTTCTTCCCAAAAATAGTATTTAAGTTCTGAAAAGAATTTGCTTCTTTGAGCATGAGTTAGTCCTTTTCTGAGAATTCCTCCCGCGAGGTAGTTCGCAGTCAAAGAAACCAAGGATCGTCAGTCCCATCGATGGTCATGAGAGTTTCATCAGGGAAATAGTCATCGATTTCTTCTTCTTTTAATTCCTCAAGATCGGGATTTTCTAGACGAGATAAGTGATCAGCAGCAAGATTTTCTGCTCCTTTCTTATCTTTGATTTCGATGTCAAATTCTTGGAGTAGTAGAATCCATCGAATAAGACGTGGTTTAGCATCTGGTGAACAGATATTTGAGTGCTGAATGATTGGTAAAAACGTCTGTTTTTGAGAGCACGAGGTAGGATCGGAATTTGTCGAATGCGAAAACGACGACCAGTAATTCCTTTTCGGTGACGGTATAATTCTGTTGGGCACTATTCAGTGTCTTGCTAGCAAAATATATAGGTGGAAAGTGTTTTCCTTCACGTTGGCCTAAGACGGCTCCAATAGCAAAATCGCTTGCATCGCATTAAGTTCAAGGGTAGTGACCAATTAGGTGAAACCATGATCTGAGCACTAGTAAGTGAGATTTCAATGTTTCGTAAGCTTTTATGCAATCAGCGTTGAAGTCGAAGATAGATTCTTTCTCAAGAAGTTTTGTCATTGGACGAGATATTTTTGAAAAATCTTTGATAAATCGGTAAAAACCAAAGATGTCCTAAAAACTTCTAACGGCTTTGACGTTAGTTGGTGGTGGAAGTTTCGAGATAACATCGACCTTTGCTTTGTCTACTTCCATTCCTGCACTGGAGATTTTGTGGCCAAGCACAATTCCTTCGGTTACCATAAAGCGACATTTTTCCCAGTTACGAACAAGATGACAACTACGAAGCAAATCTTTCATTCGAAGCCAAGCTTCGACAAGTGATTCGTTTGGGTTTTGGGTGAAAGCACGAATTTCTCCCATTAATCGATCAAACATGGCAGGGTGGAAAGAATCGCCTTACAAAAGCTTGCCTCATCTCCTCCCAAGTATTGATGATTCCTGGGTTAATTCATTGTACCATACTTTAGCATCTCCTGCGAGTGATGATGGGAAAAGTTTGAGTTTGATGGCATTGACATCGGTGTCGCCATAACGAAACATGCCGCAAATTTCGATGAATTCGGCAATGTGCTTGTGCGGATCGGCCCGCGCACGGCCATCAAATTGACGGTCTTTGATCATAGATAGGTGATGTCCCTTCACGGTAAAGTTGTCACCAAGGTTGATAGCAACAATAGCACTTCCGAGAGTTGGTGCTACGGCTCGGTTGGTTCCCCGCATGGGTTGATCGTCCGCCATGGGAAAAGGTAAATTGGTGAAAGGGTTGTAAACAACTTTGGCTTCTACGAGGTTATCAAATGGTGGGTTCGGTACTCTTGGTACACGATTTTCCAATGGTATGAAAAGTGTTATTCTTCTTCTTCGAATCAAATGTTCGGGGTTGGTAAGAGGTGTAATTGGTTCTATTCCCGCTGCTCGAGTGTTCATACAATGTCCTAGAGAATCCAGGCAATATCTAAACACACGGACAAACAACGAAAACAGCTTTTTTCTCGGGACAGATTAGTAACCGGATCGGTTATGGTTGCAACCGATCGGTTAGACTATTGGGTAATGGTAAAATTGTAACCGATTAGGTTGAAGGACAACCAGATCCTGTTAAGGTTTCTCGAGAGAAAATTTTTGGTTGAATCGACCGAGGGAAATTCAAAAACTTCTGAAACACAATCAAATCCCGGCAATGCCGCAAAAACTTGATGTGCTAAGTGTGTACAAGTTTTAAATTTATAAAAGGTGAATTACCAATATTACCAATAACACATACGAGCAAGTATACTCGTCCGTTATAGCAAGATTATGAAGTTAAGTCGGGATCGTTCGCAGGGATTTGAGTGAATCTAAGCACAAGTTTGAATCAACAGAGTCTATCCAAAACATATAACAAAGCAAATAGATATAATGAAATTCAGATGATTAAAAACTACACTTGCTCAAACTAGTTTCATATCATAGATTAATGTGATTGTGTTAACCTCTTAACATGTTGGTTATGATAATTAGTTGGTGGACTAATCTATTGTTCTTACAAGTTAAACATTCGTCAAGATTTTAGTTCATAAAAACAAGCATTAAGTTTAACCAATCAATTCAAGATCAATTCAAGTTTCATAAGTCTACATTCCTAAACTTAAACACAAAAACATCCACTTGTTTATCAAATTGCTTAAGAAATGGTCAATACAAAAGGTAACCGATCATAGACAAAATGCTACAATTGATTCTCAACAACTAATCTTACGACCTTTTAGATGTTTCCAACCAATCCAATTTGATAATCAAAAAGCGTTTCTATTACAACCACACCTTAGTTCCTTTGTATAATCAAGAATAATGGGTAAAAACAATAATCCATAGACAAATTGATTATGACTAGTTGAATAACAATAAGTTCTTTCGACCCCAACGATTACTATCAATTAGCCAAACTTGATTAACAAATGTCACTACGAAACTTTAGCACAATTGGATCTTAGAATCAACTTGAAATTGAATTAAAACATGTTAACAAAATCTAACTAATCATATGATAATCAACATCATTTAAGCAAGTGTATAAAGAAACTAGCCACTCATAGTAAACATGAACATAAACTCAGAACTTTGAACATTAGAAAACATGATTAAAAGTCTTACAATGCTTGGAATAAGATTACAAATGGTGAAGTAATGATTCCCAAAGTATTGGGGTAGACTTCTTGGTAGTTTGGCCTCCAAATATGGAACTTCTGGAACTCCAAACTTCCCTCGACTTCTAAGGACGAATTTGAGAGATTAAAGCTTTGTTTGACGAGTAGAGAGATTTGTATTTGAAGTGTGTGTCTCATATGCTCACAAATGGCCTCTATTTATACTAGTTCCAAATCCTAGGGTATTAATTTCTGAACTTGGCCTCCAAGGAGTAAAGAAGGGACTAGAACACACCAAGAGAAGGACCTAGAATCGTTTGAATGCAAAGGGGAAGCTTAGTGATGAAGATTTGGCAGCTGCAGCTTCTCCAACCGGATCGGTCATATGACCAACCGATCCGGTTGGTCTTCTACAAAAACGGCCAACCGTTCCGGTTGCGGGTGGCGACCGAACGGTTGGTGATGGTCATAATGTCGTTTCTGGTCATATTCCAACCAATCCGGTTGGATTTCCTGAGTTGCGGAAACTTGATCTTTTCTTCTCTTTATCTTGTAGAACTTGGTTCTTCAATCACTATGGTCTTCAAAGGTCCTTGAGATACTGATTTAGGTTCACTAAAACGGTAATCTTTCATTTGCTGAACATTTCTTTACTTTTCTTCCGTTTCCTTGCACTTGGTTATAAACACTGGGCAAACATCTTTCGATGCGTTTAAGCACTATAATTACTCAAATATAACCAAATAACATATATAAAAGCACACATAACGCTACTAAAAACATGCACAATCTGAGCGTTATCAATGGTGATTAATGTGCTGTTAATCACTCATAATTCCATTGAATAGGTTTGAGTAATCTCTACTATGAATAGAGATTATAACATCTTCAGGAGAGATACAAAACACTTGTATGCACAAGGGTTATTGATTTATGCCTAAATGAATAACTAACATTTGGTCTTATCCTAAGTAGATATTTGTGATACTCAGGCATTAGGGTCGAATAGTTTACTTTGGAAAGTGATTATATGATTCCATGTGATATTCAGTAACTATTCATTTGCATATTGTCTGTTGTTGATTATCTTTACCCTTTTCTAGGAAAACAACCACCAACAATCAAAGTAAATTGTTTTGTGATAATCAATGGCGGCTATTGCTATACAACACATGGCTTCAAACTTTGCCAAGATTGACAAGTTTGAAGGGGTGAACTTTAGGAGATGGAAAAAGAAGATGCATTTCCTGCTATCAAGCATGAGTGTGGTGTATGTTCTGAGTACACCAATTCTAGATGAAGGGGATGATGCAACTGTGGAACAGATGAGGAAGAGGAAAAAATGGGAGAATGATGATTACATTTGTAGAGGTTTGATCCTCAATGGTATGTTTGATCCTCTATTTGATATTTATCAAAATGTTGAATCTTCCATAGAACAATGGGATTCTTTGGATGCCAAATATATGGCTGAGGATGCATCAATTAAGAAGTTCCTTGAAAGTAATTTCACAAATTACAAAATGCCTTATTCAAGACCAGTTATGGAACAATACAATCAACTTGTTGGTATACTTAGAAGGTTTACACAACACAAAATGAACATGGATAAGGCTATTTTAGTCTCTTGTATCATTGAGAAACACCATCCTTCTTGGAAAGATTTCAAGCATACCTTGAAACATAAGAAGGAAGAACTGACTATTGTTCAGTTGGGCATTCATCTGCGTATTGAAGAATCACTAAGGGCGTAGGATAATGACAAGCCAAAGAGCAACAATGTTTCTGGTTCATCAGTTGTCAGTATGGTTGAACATAACAACTCCACCAGGTACAATGACAACAAAAGCAAACGTAAACATCATGATAACACAAGGGCTAACCCTAACAAGAAGGCTAAACCTACTTGTTGGAACTGTGGCAAAACTAGTCACGTAAAAGGGATTGCAAAGGTGTTAAAGTTGGTGGTAAAACCAATGGTTCAAGTAATGGTTCAGTTCCTCTAAAAGGTTAGAATATGTTTAATTAATCTCTTCAGATTTATTATGTTACACATGTAACTGAATCTAACTTTGTGCAGGATGATGATGTTGCATGGTGGGTTGACTCTAGAGCAACTGTTCATGTGTTCAAAGCTAGACGCTGGTTCAAGACTTACAAGTCACTGAATGATGGCTCTATTCTTCACATGGGAAATGAGTCAACAACTCTGGTGCATGAACGTGCTTCTGTACATCTTAGATTTAGTTCAAGAAATATTGTAACTTTGTTTAATTTTATCCATGTTCCTAATATAAGGAAAAACTTAGTTTCAAGTAGTGTTTTGAATAATCATGATTTTGAACAAATTATTGAATCTGATAAATTTGTTTTATCTAAGAATGGTGTGTTTATTGGTTTTATGCTATTTTTGTAATCAAATGTTTAGGTTGAACATTATTTATGATTGTGTCTCAACCGAATGACTCTACCCTCTGGCATGCTAGACTTAGCCATGTACACTATTAAAGGATGTAAGATATGTCTAAGGATGGGTTAATCCCAACATTTGACATGGACACTGAAAATTGTAAGACTTGCATATTGACCAAAATAACCAAGAATCATTTTTAGAGTGTTAAACGTGGAACTGATTCTTAGAGCTGATACACAGTTATCTGTGTAATTTGCATGCCACTCCCTTTTCGGGGAATAGGAAGTATTTTGTGACATTTATTAATAATGCTTATAGGTTTTGTTATGTCTATATTTTACATACTAAGGATGAAGAAGTAGATAAATTCAAAGTGTTCAAAACTGATGTTGAATTGCAACAAGGGTCCCTGATAAAAAAATTAAGGACTACTAGGGGAGGTGAATACATGGACACTTTGTATTTTTAGTCTGTTGGTATTATACATGAAACAAATGCTCCTTATACTCCTCAACAAAATGGTATCTCTGAAATGAAAAATAGGGTACTGAAGGAGATGGTTAATTTCATGTTGTCATATTCAGGGCTAGGTCAAGGGTTTCTAGGGTGAAGCTATGTTAACAACTTGCTATTGATTAAATAGGTTTCCAAATAAAAGGAACAAGGTTACCCCTTATGAACTCTGGACTAAAAGGAAACCCAACCTGAACTATCTCAGGGTATGGGGTTGTAGGGCAGATGTCAGACTCCCTAAGCCAAAGTTGAAAATTTTAGGTAAAAGTGGCATTGGATGCATCTTTGTTGGATATGTTGAGCATTCCAAGGAGTTTAGATTCAATGTTATAGAACCTAATGTACTTGTTTCAATTAATTCAGTTATTGAATCAAGGGATGTTATATTTGATGAGAGTATATTCTCATCAGTATCCAAACCAAGTCTCATGATTCTTAATGGAATTGAAGACATTGGTATATTAGAGGTCTCTAATGAAGTGCCTCCAGGGGTCACTGAAGAGGTCCCTGATAGGGTTGTGGTTCAACAACCTGAACTTGAGCTCAAAAATAGCAAAAGGATCAGGACTCCAAGTCATTTGGACTTGAGTTCCAATTATATTTAATTGAAGGAACAAGGTATGAGGTCTCCGAACAATACTCTTATTGCTTTATTGTTGAGGTTGACTCCAAGACATTTGATGAAGCAATGAAGTCCCAGGATGTTGCCTTCTGGAAAGAAGCAATTAATGATGAGATGGACTTTATCATGGGCAACAACACTTCTGTGTTGCACATAGATTTTTAAAAATAAAATGAAGGTAGATAGAACTATTGAAAAGTTCAAGGATAGACTAGTCATTCAAGATTTAAACAAAATTCAAGGATAGACTACTTTGATACTTATGCTCCTGTAGCACGTATCAGTACCATAATACTGCTGATTGCTTTGGCATCTATTCAGAATTTGGTTATTCATCAGATGGATGCAGAAGACAGTTATCTTGAATGGTGAATTGGATGAGGAGGTCTATATGAACCAACCTTAGGGCTTCATCATGCCAAGGAATGAAAACAAGGTTTATAAACTGATCAAGTCTTTGTATGGACTGAAACATGCACCTAAGCAATTGCATCAAAAATTTGATGAAATGGTTTTATCTAATGTTTATCTTCTTAACCAAGCTGACAATTGTGTGTCTAGCAAATTTGATGAATCTGGTAAAGGAGTCATCATTTGTCTATATGTTGGTGACATGTTGATCTTTGACACTGACCAAGATTAGGTTGACTTGATGAAGGAATTTTTTTCATCAAGGTTTTCTATGATGGACATGGGGGAGGCTGATGTTATCCTTAGTATAAGGATTAAACATGAAAGTAAAAGAATTTCAGTCTCTCAATCTCATTATATTGAGAAGGTATTGAGGAAATTTAACTAATTTGATTGTACTCCAATGAGTACTCCATGGATACAAGTCAGAAGCTGAAACCTAATAATGGTCAGGCTGTATCTCAGCTTGAATATTCTAGGGTAATTGGCTTCCTGATGTATGCCATGACTTGTAACAGACATGATATTGGTTTTGCAGTAGGAAAATTGAGCAGATACACTAGTAATCCTAGTGCTCATCACTAGCAAGCAGTTTATAGAGTATTAAAGTATTTGAAGAGAACTATGGATTATAGTTTGACATATCTTAGATATCCATCAGGGTTAGACATATACAATGATGAAAGTTGGATCAGTAACATCGAAAACAATTCGTCTACCAGTGGCTAGGTATTCCTGCTTGGTGGAGGTGCAATTTATTGGGCATCCAAGAAGAAAACTTGCATCATCAGTTCAACAATGAAATCTGAATTTATGGCCTTGGCAGCTGTTGGTAAAGAAGCTGAATGGTTGAAAAACTTGCTTTTTGAGATTCCTTTGTAGCCTAAACATAAAAAACCTATTTCTATCCATTGTGATAGAAAAGCTACATTGGCAAACGCTTATAGCCAGATGTAGGTGTCAGGCATAGCATGATTCGTGAGCTTATCATGAATGTGGTGGTATCTATAGAGTTTTTAAGGTCTCAACAAAATTTAGCTGATCACTTGACGAAGGGTTTGGCTAGAGACTTGGTTATAAATTTTGCTAAAAGGATGTGTTTAAAGTCTAATTTAGTCTCTAAATTCTAAGACACACCAACTCCCTCCTGAGGAAACTTGGGAGCTGAGTTCAATATGAAAAGATAAATGTTCAGTGGACTGGTGCATGCCACAACCCGCTAAATTGGAAATACGGGAATGCGACAGGTAAAGGCACAAGCACAAAGTCATAGAACACTATCATACATAATTTAATGAAAGTTCTAAAACATTGTTAATACGATTTTATCCCACACCAGATAATAAAATATGAGTCTTAATTATAAAACACTATCATTGAAAATACACGTCCGTAGTAATGGACGAGGTCATTAACTTGAAATGAAAGATGACTTCGTACAATGCCTTCATAAAAATACTGATGATCACCTAAAATGCATGAGAGAAAACGGTCAACTATATAAATAGTTGGTGAGTACACGGTAAATGTAAATAAGATGAAAGTATTTATAAGTGAGTTAACATAACAATTATGATGTCAATCCTCCTATTACAAGTTACGCCTATACAAGACTTGTAATATTTAGATTCACACATAATTCCATGTAAACAAAATATTCCCAAAAAGTAGAAAGTCAAAAAGTCAAAGTCAAATTCAAAACAATTGGTTGTAATAATTTGTCTAGAAGGTCATTGTAAATAAAGTTCATGATGTAACGAATAATATATAAGGGAAAACTATTGAAAGCAAGTTCTCATGGAAAAAGTCATATCAATCTATCCTATTACAAGTCCCGCCTACACAAGACTTGTAACATATAGATTCATACACCAATTCATGATAATGATGTAATGCAAGAAATGCCCGTCATATAAATAGCATGCGTTGCCTTAACCCACAAAAACGAGAGGAAGGGGACGAGAGGTTGACCGATGATGAGGTGTAATTTCATACACTTTTAAGGGGTCATTTATCCTCTATATTTGTACATATTTGATAATTTGTTGCCCTAAATCGTTTCTATTTGAGTTTTAGGTACTTGGAATGCAAATTTAGGAAAATGATGCATTTTGGGCTTGATTGGACGAGAAAACAAAGAAAATGACGACATCCGGAAAAACCGTCACAAAAGGAACGTGACAGCAGCTTGAAGAAGTTGTGACCACTCAGAGTTTTGGGACGGCCTTGAAATGATGATGTCAGGACCAAGGGTATGCAGGATGATGGCGTCAAAGTTCCTAAGTGACACCGTCAAAACTAAGTCATTGCAAGATTAAAACCCTAGATGACGGCGGGCTGACGACGTCACAACTTACAAGTGACATCGTCACGTTTTTAGTCCTGTATATATATTTGCATTATTTTCATTGTAAAGTGGTGGAACCTTGTGTGAAACTTTGGAGGACAAACCCTAGACGATTTTTTCAGCTTTTTTAAGTTATTTTGTCACCCATAACTCTATGTTTTATTGAAGATAAGTTATTCATTATTAATCATTACAATATGTCTATTTGTTGTGTGATTATATGTATTTATTCTCTTCGATCTAACACGCTAGGCTAAATTATATTGTGTTTGCTTATGATTGCATGAAACCTAAGTGTAGTCTTTAATATTATTTCTTTTTGTTAGTGGTGTGCGCGTTAGGCATTAGAAAACTAGTTGTATCCTATACCACAATTAGATGTCTAGAGAAACGTGATTATAATTAGAGGATACTCTCGCATTAATAAGTTGACTGAGTGGATTTTCTTCTTAAGTATTTATTGCATGTGATTTGCTATTGGGCGAGAGGGTGTCTGCAGGTAACACTTGCCTAGGATGTCACGTAGATAGCAGACTTGACCAACCCTCTGCTGAATTAGGGGAATACTTACACATTACACTAATGAGGGTGACAGGGCAATAAGTTATGGAATTAAATTAAGGAGTAATGCATGATTAAGTAAGCACGTTTGTTTACCTATTCGAGTTTCCACCAATTTACTTTTTTGTTATTTTTTAGATTTATTTTACTTAGTCTTATTAGTTCTAAAAACCAAACTCATCAAAACCCAAGATTTTACTTTCTTTCATATAAAATATAGAAGACAAAAAATAATCTTTCTTCAACCTTAGACTTATTTCGACATATACTTCGAGCCTACCTCACTATTCCCCTAGAGAAAGATCAATCCCCTGTGTCTTACCTATACTACACTATATTGGTTAGGTACTCTACCTAGAAGGATTGTAAAACTTCTTGTGTTTATACTTCATACGCATCAAGTTTTTGGCGCTGCTGTCGGGGAATAGTCTAGGTTTCAATTTCTATTTCGTTTAGGTCTACTCACTAGATTCCTATCAAGTGATACTTTTATTTTTTATTTTATAAATTTCTTTTATTCTATCTTTTTTTCATTCTTTTTGTTTGTAACCTTATCATTTGCCATCATGGTGAATGATATTCCCTTTAACCAAGACCCACCAATCCAAGACCCACCAATCCTACCTAGAGCCCGTACTCTTGGTGAGTACTCTAAACCCAGCCATGACGGCTATCGAAACAGTATTGAGCTTCCCCGAGAAGCTAATGTGTCTACCTTATGATCTGAAACCATCCGATTGGAGCAAAATGGATGTGCATTCCATGGACTTTGTTCCGAAGATCCAAATCAACACCATAAGGACTTTCTTAAAATCGTAGATTCTATTGACCTTCAGTTGCCACTCAGGAGACGACGCGCTTGCGTCTCTTTCAATCCTCTCTACGTGATCAAGCTAGCAATTTTCTTGAGCATCTACCCGCGAGATCCATCTCGACTTAGGATGATCTTACTTCTAGTTTCCTCATACAATTTTTCCCACTAGGGAGAACCACCAAGCTAAGGAATGACATTTTCATGTTCCAACAACATCAAGTGAAAGTCTTTACGATGCATGGACTCGTTTCAAGGACTTACTCCAAAAAGCCCCTCATCATGGCATTTATCTTTGGCTCTAAATCCAAATTTTCTATGATCATGTCAACTACTCAAGAAAGCAAGCCATTAACCATGCAACCAGTGGTAAGCTTCGTGACAAGAATGTGGAAGACTCGTGGGACATTATAGAGGATTTATCCCTCTATGACAACGAAAGTTGGAATGACTCTCGTGAGCTTACAAGCAAAACTGTCAAGGAAATATCCTTTCCTTTAAATGTCTCAGGCATTACCGATCATAGGATCATTGAACTTGAAAATCAAGTAAAATTCTTGATGAGTTCCTAAGAAGCTCCTAAACCTTCATATCGAGTGAATAAGATTTCTTTTTATGTGAATATGTAGTGGTCCCCATGACACTCGTGGTTGCATGAAAAATCTTGATCAAGCTTTGTAGATTATGAATCCTCGCGTACAGACATAGAGGGCGATAAGTGGTTCACTTTCAAACCGAGCAAAACACTCTTGGTGATTCTCACAACCCCTCTTGGAAAAATCTCCCAAACTTTAGGTGGATACAAAATCAAAATTCATCTCGAAACAATTTTTCAGACCCACCTTATTGTTTTCAACCAAATGGTTTGTCCTCGAACCTTACCCTCAACAATAATCCTTCATTCTCCAAAAATTCCAATAATCTTAAATGATTGGTATCTTATTTTGTGTCATCTCAAGAAGCGTCATTTGTCCAAGTTTGAAGCTGATTTCAAACAACAACAAAGCGAGATGACAAACAAATTTGATACTATCTTAAAGGTTCTCAATGATCGAGTAATGGGAGCACTCTGATGTGTCTCAAAATCTTTGAATTTATATAACTAGTTCTACCATTTTCTCTTAATTCAAAACACACGGGTAAAAGTATAACCCTCACTTATAGTAAAGAGTTTAGGAAAGACCATGTCGTTCCATGAGGACTGAGATTATCCTATATATCAAGGAAACTACTTAGGTTGATTTAGAAAGCAATTAATCAAATAACTAAAACTTGACGGAATTCAAATATGGGACAAATATGATCAGCTGGAGAGTCTCAATAACTCAGTGGTATCCTAATGATGATGATCTCAGATGGTGTAACAAGTTGAATCCACAAAATGGCTATTTTCGTCAAAATTGTATTTTGACATATTAACCATTTTGATTCACGACTTTTGTTTCTTTGTCAAATGAATATGTTTTCACAAGTTCACAGAGGTAATTAAATTTTTAAAACTCAGTTGTTTATGACTTAACAAAAACGGATTTCTCCAACCACTTGACAAAACAAATAGACATGTTTTGATAATCATATAATGTCATTAAGTTCTTTCGACCTATATCAATTAACAAGAATAACCAGTAGTGATAAATAATGGAGAGGAGTTTTAAACACAGTAAGGTTTCAACATAAACAAGAAATCAAACATGATCATATCATATCCAAATCACTTTATTATATTAAGATATCCAAGCAATCCTAAAGATTTAGCCTAACATGGTTTTAGTAATCATGCTTACAGTGGTGAAATGGAATGAAAGGATAGACATACGCCCTGAATTAGATATAATAGTTTCACTACCGTCACTAGCGATCAATTGTACCAAAACCAAGGTCGTACTTCAACGTATACCACAATTCTGCTTCACACGCCCAATCTAATTAATGTTATTTGTCTGAGAAATGATATCAAACACTTATATAATAGTTGGGATTTAGAGGTGTTAATTTGAGGCAGATTGGGGGTGCTATTTATAGGGTGGCTGTGACTGACCAGCTTCTAAAGTACGTCGCACTTGCAAGAAGATCGGCAGGCTTCATCATCGATACCGGCGAACATTGTTCTTAAAACCGGCTTGCTTTATCACATTTCTTGATGCCAAAGGGTCATAGATGAACTGAAAACCGGTGCGCTTCCCACTTGAGATGGCCGTACTTCATAATGGTAAGTCAGATTATAGGACTAATTATACCGCCCGTAACCAGCGCACTTTGAGGGAAGATCGGCGCTCTTTGTTTCTTTTCAGACTTTTCCTTGCTTTATCTCGGACTTAACTCCAATGCTTATGTTTTATCTTGCTAATGGAGATTCTTTGTTGACTGGACCTGAATTGTATTTTAATGCAATTAAGTATCAAAAGTCCATAGAAATCGTTAGGAAACTAAGAAATAACACTATATAAAATATGTATAATTTGATCATCATCAAATCCCTCTAAACTTAGCTATTGCTTGCTCCCAAGCAATGTAAGTGAATAAAAATAAGTTTAAGACTTGTAAAATCAATTTGGAAGAGACATACTTGTTAGCGACAAAGACATTTTTATATATATCAGGCATCAATACATAACTCGATCACCTCACAAAGGAATTAGTTTCATTCACATAATTTCGCTCAAATATGGGTGATTATATGGGAACATTCAATTTGCACATATGTAATCCATGAAGATACCATATGCTTATACAAGATACATAAACATAACCGTTGTGGCATAAGCACTAGACAAATATATCGAAAGAGGACAAAATATAGGGTTTCGGGATTGGGATATAAGGCATGGAGGTTTTAGTTGAGAGATATAAGTAGCAAAATATCCTGAGAGTTTAAGTACTGCTAGCCACTACCACTCATTACTTTTTAATTTTTTATTTCTTATAGGCTATACTTTTTCCTTTTATTTATCACTTTACTAATGGATATTGAGACTTTTCCGCACTTCATGGAAACTTTTTCTTCATTCATTATTGACTAGGTTTGATATGGGTTTTAATTGATGGCTCTTTAGCAACCAGCTTAGTCGGCTAAAATATTAGGAATTTATTCTTAGGGTTGGTTTGGTTCATATATTGCCTCTTTATCCCATATATTCAACTATAAATTAACCTCACTGTAGTTTATTAAACGATATACATGCATAAGTTCTAGAGCTAAAGTATAGTACCGGCACACTCATATATAAATGAAACAGGAAGTGCATAAATTTTACACTTCAAGAAGGCTAAGAATGTCCTCACAATTTAGTAGATTTATAGTGTACTGGTCATGTATTGAATTGCCATGATAAATCATGTTTTTAGATCCTATTTTATTAAAGATTACTAATATAAATACCTATAATTTTTGAAAATAATGGAACAAGCAGTAGTGTAGAGTTACGGTCGATTTTTACCTATTTATCCCCCCTCCACACTTAAGCTGAACATTGACCTTAATGTGAAAAGATTGATAAAATAAGAAATAGGTAAAAACGATATAAGAGGAACAAAACATCCCTGGGCTATATTCGAAAGTTGATATTGTAGATCCATCCTTATTGCATCCACAATTGCTATCATACCTGCAAAAATAAAACAAAAAATACAAGGAATTATTTTTAGGATTTGTTTTAGCCAAATCAACCCCACACGTAAATTAAAGTGTGGAGAAAAGAAAAGAAAATTAAAATTACTGGTTGCCACCCGAGAAGTGCTTGTTTCTTAGAGTCTTTAGCTAGACTCATCTTCTTTCTCTTTATGTTTTGGGAAAGAAAGGATTGGTTTCTTCTGTTCTATGGGGGAGCAAAGTTGAGGACCAAATCATCTTAATTATTTACTTGCCAAAATTGTTTTTTAACACCTTTTATTTAAATTTCTACATATGTATTTTATTTAGTCCAAGCAACATTTTAATGTGCTATATTTTTACTTGCGATATAAACGTAGGATTTATTTCAAATGCTCCACGAAAATCAATTATCATAAGTACTTGGCGAAATCATCGAGCTGACTTTATTTTACGGATTGTTAATCGAGGGGTATAATAGTCTTTTAACGCGTTTACGATTTTAGGGTTTTACAACTCTTCCCCTCTAAAAAAAAATTTTCGTCCTCGAAAATTGAAATAAAACACGAATGAGAACAACGGAGACATACCAGATTACAACAAAATGAGGGTAACAGAGGTCAAACGGTAGAAACTTTACGCGTGCCGAGAATTCAAACGTATCAGTCGTATAACGATGAAGGTAGATCAAACGTATAAGCATAATGATCCCAAGGTCTTGCTAAACTCAATCAGGTACCAGAAATTCTAAGCTCCAAGGTACTCCTCGAGATATCCTATGATCACAATGAGGGTACGACATATGATGTAAGTATTATCACGTTGGCCAAGTGTCATAATACCAGAATCATATGAGTATACCTTCGTGATGACCATACTTTATCTCAAGTCATCAAAATCATCCTAGCAACCACCTAACGGTCCATTCTACATCTTAGGGTTGGTCCGAAACAATCATCACTAACGGATTCGAAATCAAAGAAACAGAACATATAAGGAACGTAACAAAACTTAGCAATTATCATCGAAATGAAACACGTCGGCAATAGCATCATGTCTTCCACAGTTCGTCAAATTTCTCCAAATAAAACAATCATTCAACATACGCAGAATTTATACAGAACGGAGATCATTCAAAGAGAGCATAATTTATTCAAGGGATTTAAAACACAACGCGAGGTCGTAGTAACACCGAAGAGTCAAGCCATAGGCCTCCATCATCCAAACACGCCCAATCATATGAAGCAGATGAATCTCCTCAGCATCTTAACGGTTGGACTATTGACCACAATATGCCCGAATCTTGGTAGTAGTTTCACCACATCACTAAAGTACGCCGGTCATACTTTTTCTGCTCATACGTCTTCCAAGTGTCCAGCAGTTGAATCTCATCTCCATCTTTGTGCCTCTAGTTGATTCGTCCAGCTCCCCCCAGCAGCATCTTGATATCTCCAGCAGCATTGCAGTCGGGTGCAGCTTATGCTTCACGACCTCTCTAGTTAAGGAAACGGTTGCGCCAACACAGGGTCGATACCTTTATCTTCGACTCCACGAGTAGTCTCCATCTAAACGATCGATAAATGAATGTGCGAAGATAGAATAACAAAATCAAATGCGAAAAGAAGAAGGTTAAATCAGCGAAGACAACAAAACATCGAAGTAAAACCTGGAGAAAAACCCAAAAGAATCGGAAAAGATCGAAACAGACAGAAGCCTAATGTCTACCCAAGTCCTCACCAGTCAAACCTAAGCTCTAAGGGTCAAATCCTAAGGTCCATATGTTACAGGTCCTGACTACAAGTCGTAAACCTGGGCTCTGATACCATAATTGTAACACCCCAACCCGATAAGGGTAGAAGTATCACAGTATGGTGCCATATCAAAGCATTCACAATGGACATAAATCAAACAACGGAAATCTTAAATAATAAACAAAGGAAAAAACAAGTCAAAATGACTTACAATACATAAATTCAAAGAAAGAAAACTCCAACGTAGAAATATGATAACCAAGTCTAACATTATCAGAACATAATAAACTGAAATCTAAGATGACTAGGCATGGTCTCTATATCAGCTCATCTCTCAACCCAAAACAATCCCCAGCTCCTAACTTATGTACCTGCAGCAGGAAAAGAACTGCGGTTGAGCTTAAAAAACCAGTGAACATATATAACAATATAATAACATTGAAGCTGAACTGAGAACAAAATAATGGGTGTCATACAATATATAAGGTGTATCAAAGGTATAGAGTAGGGTAAAAGGAAAGGTCAGTAATCCACCACGAGCCAACAGACAATACAATCATATCAATAATGGCAATAGCAGCCCAGTAGCAACCAATAGTAACCATAGCAGACATAACAGACATGGAGTGATCAGCTCCCAGACTATGAAGACGCGTATTGCACACGACATCATTCACCAGACAAATCATATCAAATAACAGATCAAATCTAGGATGCATCCATACGCCCCTGCAGACAGATAGTGGCCATACCATATATATTGAGCTCAAAATCAGATAACATAAAGGAACGGTGTGGAACATCACTCAACCATACTAGAGTCATGTCATTGGTACATTAGTGACACGGACATGGAACCCCCATGCCTAGTTAATGGCTTGGGTATCAAACTGACAGGTCAAATCAAAAGGTCCACAATATATAATATGTAAGTCATCATAATAAGAGTTTCAATATCAGTAGTTCACAATTCAGAGGCTCATAGCAATAGTCCAATATCAAAGGTTCAGTAACAGTGGTTCAATAACAGAGGTTTAGTAACAGGGGTTCAATAACATAGATTCAGTAACAGAGGGGTCAATACTAATAGTTCAATATTAGAGGTTCAATATCAGAGCAAAGGTTCAATAAAAAAATGGCAAGATATCAGAGATGCAAAGAGATCATGAGAAATCCCTAGTGAAAAGGGATAGAATATCTGTACCTTAACGCCAATGAAAGGAAAGCAAATGAATGAATGAACATGAAGACACAACGTCACGTCTCCTTCAACGAATCTGTAGCGTCTAAAACGGAGAGGAAAACACTGATTAAATCCAATCGGATCCAAGCCCTTTCTTGTGCCCTAGGTGTCACGATAGTAACAATAATATAAAGTAACAAACAAGGCCAAGCAACCTCGAATCAAGAATCACGTTTCCAGCCTTTCACGAACCTTGTACACCCTTCTCTTGGAGCCCTTTTTGTCGACAGAAACTGAAGGTGGGGGGGGGGGGGTTATAATTTTGTCGTGACTTTTAGTTGGGACTAGGGTTTTAATGTTTTTTTGAATGATAGTTATGATAATTATAAAGTATTGTTGAGATAAATTAGGAAGGTGAATGAAACATAAATTTTAGGCATGTACATGGGTGTACTCGTTTTCTTCCAACCAAGAATGGGGGAGCAAAGTTGAGGACCAAATCATCTTAATTATTTACTTGCCAAAATTGTTTTTTAACACCTTTTACTTAAATGTCTACATATGTATTTTATTTAGTCCAAGCAACATTTTAATGTGCTATATTTTTACTTGCGATATAAATGTAGGATTTATTTCAAATGCTCCACGAAAATCAATTATCATAAGTACTTGGCGAAATCATCGAGCTGACTTTATTTTACAGATTGTTAATCGAGGGGTATAATAGTCTTTTAACGCATTTACGATTTTAGGGTTTTACATTGTACCTTAGCAAGATACATATCTTCGATGTTGTTGAGCGACAATCTCAGAAAATCAGCCTCAGTGAAATCATATTCTTGTTCATCCTGTCGTTTGACCTTGATTTCCTTCAAGAATGAATAATCCCATTTTGTAGCCAACGTGACATTCATGATAGCAACGATCTTCTTATCACTATTAACCTCCTTGTTCGACCTTTGAACTTGGCAGCTTCTATAATACAAACTTCTCCTTGATGGCCAATGATGAATCCCATACTTAGCGTCAAGGTCATAGTCCAGCACTTTGTCAACAAACATTTTGGTGGCCTCTTCCTCAATGACAACACTGGTAGAGAAGATTGCTGCTGGAATGTTGAAGGATAGTGATGTAGCATACTTTTTGCTTATGCTACTTCTATGCTGAAGAAACTCGAGGTCGTTGTTAAAGAAGAAGCGGTAAGGAATTTTAGGTTGCTCTGGTCGGCCAATGGTTGGTAGTGGTTTGGTCCAATCGGTGTAATATGGAGTGTTATCCCTTCTTGACATGTCGATGTTCGACTTGAGATTTAGCCAGTCAATGTTGTTAGACATGGCTCGTGCAATGTTGTCGAGATGGTATTCGACTTCAATAGCACTGCCAGATCTGTCTTTCAGCAATTGGAATGCGTCGTTCTTGATCCAGCATAATTCCCTCTTCGTCATATTCTTGACTTTAAACTCATCCTGGATAATCTTGACTTGCTCCATAGTTTGACCATCTACCGGTTCTTGACCTTTCGGTAATTGAGGCATTGCATCAACTAACTTACTAAACCAGTCATACTCTTCAGTGTCATCTTTGTCTAACCAGGAGACGACTGAGCTTGATTTCTTCTTCTTTGGTTTTGAGGATGATTCTGGTTGTTGCTTAGTTGATGGTGGGGATGATAGCTGTTGTTGGGGCTCAGGAGTTTCTTCGTCTTCACCACCGGTATATTGAAAGTGATCACCGGTTTTCTCTAATGGTGGTAGAGACTCAGTATTCTGAGGTTTATCAAAAGATGGAGTTTGCTGAGAAGCTCGAGTAGTTGATGTGGTGGTGATCTTTGGCGATGGTGGTGGCATAGATGATGAAGACTTGCCAGTTTTCTTTTGACGTTTTGCATTCGGGTCTTTGTCCGTGTCATCATCATCTTTGTAACGCTTTTCTAGACCATCTGCTTCCTTGCATGCTGTCTTCAGTTAATGAGCAAGGAGTACCTCAAGAAACTTTAATTCATTAGATGTGAGTGTTGAAGATCGAGCAGACATCTGAGTTATCAACTGTGATAAAAGATCCATTTCAGTAACATGAGGTGGTGGGACTGGTCTAGTTTACATTGTCACCGGTGTAGTTGTGATAGTTTTCCTGACCAGTGTTCTCAATGTTGGGTAGAATTGCTTTGAGAACATATCTTTAGCTATTCTAGGGACATATTGGATAAGGAATTGATGAGTGTAATTCTTAATCTTCTCGTCCTTTTCTCCTTGAACGTCTCTGTTGAGGAATAGCTTAATCTGATCTCTCTCCTCTATGAATGTGTTCATCTCTTGGCCAAGTAAATTGACCCTGTCAGCTAGCAAGTTCAATTTTCTTTCTACTAGACTTTGTTTACGTTTTCTTGCTTGTTGCACGGCCTTTTAGATCTTGGCTTTGGTACGACACGCCCATGTGTCAGCCTTTTTCTTGATTGACTTCGTTGATGATTTGGTTGTTGTATCTTTTGATGGTGGTGGTGATGAGTGGGATGATGATTCAGTTGTGGAGGGGTCATTGGGTTGCTCCAAAGATTGTTCAGGATTATGTTCAGGATTTTCTTGAAGGTAGCTATCTGTTTCAATTCTGATCCTTTCTTCTTCTTCCTTCTTAGCATGTTCTTCTCTAGCCTTTTCCCTTGCAGCTTCCTCCACATCTTTATCCGTTACCCGCTCATCAGTTTCTAGCTCATCGTCTTCAAAATCAAACTTCTCTTCATAATCCTGCTGCTTCTGCTCTATAGATTCCTTAGTGGTGGCACCAGTTCCCTTATCGGGTTGATTAACCGCATCAAGAACTGGTGTAATAGGAACACCACCGCCGGAACCTCCAGGGCCTTTGGTTTGTTGAAGATTGAACTCCTTAGCAACATGCTCTATCCTCAGTTGCTTTAGAGTTTTATGGAATTGTTGCTGCTCATCCTTAGGGTCAGCTTCATTATCTGATTCTTCTTTATCCTCTTCTTCTACTGGCTTCTTCCCTTTGTCTGATGAGGGACTGGGAGGTTTGTCTTCTGACATCGGTGAAGGTGTTTTAGAATAGTAAGTCACCTCATCGGACTCAGTTTCGGAGTCGTCGTCCTGTGGAATAGGTTCTGGTTTAACTTGTGGACGAACGATCTGAGCGGGGACTTTCCTCTTACGGGATGGGTTTCTTTTCTTGTACTTATTTGTACTCCCCGTGCTTCCTGCTCTCTTAGCCCTTGTAGTAGCCACTGTAGAAGTCTTTTCATCCATAAACCCAACTTTTCCTGCACTCACAGCCTCTTTGTATCGAAGGTACGAGGGAAGAACCTTGATTGCATCAGTAATCAAGCAGTAAGGTAAATCCGCACCTTGTTTAAGTCTAGTGGAGTCTTTAAATCTGACAGTATTCAAGGTCGGCTCATATAGCATTGAGTAAGTCTTGGGGTCATTGATTCTCATCGGGATGTCCAAGTGTTTCCTGAGTTGATTTTGGATGAGCAACTTTGTGTATCTGATGAAAGGGACCTTGAAAGTAGGCTTCTTGTGATGTTGCATCATGTCTTCCCATATCAAGCTTGCATAGTCAATGTGTATCATGTTGACCATCCCCCAAAATGTTTGATGGTGCATTACCTTAGGGTGTTCATGACCGCTATCTCTTCCAGATACAGACTTGGCGATCATGATGTAAAGTGTCCTCCAGGGCTGAGGGATGTTCTTGAGATCAACACTGGAGTGTTTTGTGATGACACTAGCAGCTTTGTCATAACCGATATCACCATAAATTGCATTACTACCGCTT
The DNA here is from genome assembly GCA_910596185.1 of Chrysanthemum makinoi. Classification (NCBI taxonomy): domain Eukaryota; kingdom Viridiplantae; phylum Streptophyta; class Magnoliopsida; order Asterales; family Asteraceae; genus Chrysanthemum; species Chrysanthemum makinoi. The sequence continues at coordinate 225,211,359 of OU343223.1, read as the reverse complement.
CAGTAGGAGTTGGAACGTAATTGGTAGACTGAATGGCTGGAAGAAGAAGAATAGTTCAAAGATCCGCTACTGTAACCGTGACTTCCTTGGTGCCAAGGGTAACTTTGACTGCATCTTGACCATCGATTTTCTCCATAGTGTGCCAAAACTGATGGATATAGATCTCTAGTACTGTAGCCGAGTTAGACAGCATAAGATGGTAGAGATAATCCTTGAGAATGTCCAAGGCTACTTTGCAGGAGGATTCTGAGCAGGTGAAGTTTTCAAAGTCAACCCTGAGGTTGTTATATTCAATTGTTTTGCGATAATCCGCTGGGAAGATATCTTCCATTGTGATTTCATTGGAGGCATTGAGATTTTCCATGTTGACGTCTATTTCGCGATCTGAAAGGTATTGAGACAAAATAACCAACATATCGAAAGATATTATGTTAGTCTAAGGTTGATTTTATTGTCCAATTATTGATTGAAGTTATCATGTTTATGAATGTTACGAGTCCAAAGTCACATTTAGTCCAATAGTACGAAGTTGCCGTGATAAGTTACGTGAGTATGATAATTTTGAATTTTAATGTCCAAATTTCACTTAATCACACAACATTTTATCCTTTTACATTTTATGGGTGACATTTTGATTATTGTGACTTATGAGTAACTTGTTACAAGTACATTACACGTAACATTGCAAATTAAAGTGACAAGTTGGCTTTGGCGTAAACTTGTTAGCTTATGCGTAAACAAAGGTCCTTATGCGTAGGCGTAAGCTTAAGCGTAAGGGTAGCCCTTAGGCATAAGAGTCTCTTACGCGTAAAAGTATACCCGTAGCTTATGTGCTTACGCGTAAGCTTAGGCAAAGGAGTTATGCGTAAGCTTTACTCGTAAGAGTAGCCCTTAGGCATAAACATCCAAGTTTACGCATATCCTTCCAGGATATGCGTAGTCCCACTGTAGACCCTTATGCGTAAGTGTTACGCATAAGATTTCTTTTATGCGTAACCTTTACGCATAAGGTGTTCCATACGCGAAATCCATGAACACCTTGAATCTCAAATTTACGCGTAGAAAACCTGTAACAATTTACACATAAAAACATGATTAAGATACAATCCTAACACTTTCAGTGATTCACAAAACATGTCAAAGATAAGAACAGTTACGCGTAAAGAACCTTAGGCGTAAGACTTAAACCCTAAACCCTAACCTTACGCATAATAAATCTAACCATGGAAAATCCACAAGAATTATTATGCACTATCTTAGATGACTAATGAACATGTTGCAACAAGTTTTAACACAAAATGACCAACGAATCAAAAGTTTCATTGTTCTTCGACCTTCAAACCCTAAAAATCAATTTCTTCACTTTTGTTGTTTCTAGGTGTGATTAAAGGGTGATAAAGTGAAATTAACCATGTTATAAACATATCCTAAGCATCTAATCAAGGAAAAAAATCTTACGAGTAAACCCCCAATTCGACTAAGAACCCTAAAAATTCAAGAATCATTCAAACGAGTTTCTGGGCTTAATTTGTTGATAGAAATGGGTGCAACACTGATTTTATAACGTTTTGACACTACCCATTTTCATCAAAAATACACTGTATCAAATCTCTTGTTCATACGCTTATGCATAAACACAAAAATCACAAGTTTTGATAGTTTTCACCATTGGATTTGAAATTTTTTTAAAACCAATGTTTGAAATTTTGATCAAAATCTATTGCAACTTACAGATTTAGAATTTGTAACACGGATTTGTGTATTGAATCTTAGGCATGGATCTTGGTAGGTGGAGAGTTTTGTTAAAAAATACTTTTCAAATTTTACAAGATAAGCCCCTCCACCTCAACCATTTTCAAGAGTGCTGAATCAGTATTGTTGTTGTTGTAAGGAACTAGCCGATTTTCTTGTGCTTGCTGTGATGGATCATATGGTGTAATCTGAGCAGTTTGTTGTGGTGGATTTGTAAAGACAGTTGGCAAGTTTGGAAATTGAGGATAACCTATGATGGATCTGGACACACACCTTGTATCAATGATATTTTGTGTAATATTAATAAGCACGCGGAATTTACTTAGTAATACTTAGAAGATAGATTGTATGATGTATTATAAGTGAACACAGATTAAACACAAAACTTAAGCTCCAATATTATTAATTAATAATACGAGTGATCTTGCTTATCACTAGGGTTACACCTCGAAAGCTTTATGAATAATACGTATGTTTGTAAGTATCTAAGACAATGACCTAGGACCTCCTTTTATAGTACAAGGAGTCCTTTACAAGATAAGTATAAAGCTAAAAATATAGAATATACACAAGATCTTTTCTATACTTATCTAGACACGTTTTCCTAACCATTATCTAATAGCAGTGGTAATAATGTACCAGCAGTGGTAATACGTTTCCACTACTAGTGCAATCCAAGCAGTGTCTTCCAAAGCTGTCAGTGGTAACAGATTATTCCCAACAATCCTCCCCTAAACTTATGATTTCTCTGCAAATCAATAAGTTTCTTCAATCTTCATTATCTTTAAGGATTTGGGGAATTCTAACCAAACACTTCACTTCTTTCTTAAATTCTAAATAGCTCTTGAACATTGATCTTGAAGCCTATGTAACAATGCTCTGACCTTCTCATTGTCTTCATGAACTCTTATTGTTATACATAACATTACTGTGAGAGTTCCAGCTCTGAGTGGGTATTCTTTCTCAGCAAGCATGAATACATCTACTCCATTTGCTGTAGAAACTTGATGAACTTCGCATGAATCATAGTAAAACCATTTAGTACCAGGACATGAACATGAGAACTTCTAGAAATCATCATTATCATCCGGTTCATAGAGCCTTCTAAGATTAACCCATAACTGCATCTCCTTCATATCTTTGAGATCTTGAGCATCAAACCTTTCTTGAACTAACTTCCATAATTTGTCAAGATCATCTCTGTCAAAAGCTTTGATGAGATCTTCAAATTGAATGAATGAGGAAGTTGCACCACCTAGCCTTGTGATCTTCCATGTTGGAGCAAAATTGCTAGCAGTGTAAACCTCCTAATCAATGATAGGATGTCTGACTTGCAGTGGTTCTGGATAAAAATCTTCTTCTTCAATCACAATCATATCAGTCAGTTGTTCTTCAGTGAACTTCTCAGTTGGAACTTCTTGTTCTTCAGCAAACTTTGTCTTCTTAACAGTCTGAGAATCACTGTCTTTGGCCTTTCTCTTCAAACCAGGATACCTTCTTGCTTCTTCTTCAGAGTCCATTGGAATGAAATCTTTATCTTCTCTTTGAACTCTGTAATAGATACTTTCAACTTTATCATCTGACATTCCTTTGAATTGATGTCTTTTCCAGCCACCAACATTGCAACAATAAGTCTTCATGTATGCAATAACTTGTGCCTTAGTTGGTTGCCTTGGTTTCTTTTGACCCTTTCTGACTGAACTAATCACTTCTTGAAGTGCTTGATTATTCTTCATCTGAATAAAATCTTTCAACTGAGCAGTTCTTTGTTCCCCAGTTAAAGATTTATCAGCTACAAGGTCAATTGCCTTTTTCTTGATTACTGGATCATGTGCAATCAAGAAATCAATTTCTTCCTCAGTAGGTACATAGCTGAACTCTGGAGTTTTCTCTCTTAATCTTGTAAGCGGAACAGTGGAAATTGGATTTTCCAATCTATCCAGCCTTTTAGCCTCCATAAAGCTTGCAACTTCCAATTCTTCAAGCTTTTTCTTTTCAGCAACTTCATCTTCATATATCTTTTTAGCAACTTCTTTATCATGAGCAATCTGAAGTTGTTCTTTCTTTGAAATCTTCCTTCCATGTTGCTCTTTACTTTCCATAACTGCTTTACCTTTGTCTTTCATCTGTTTATCAATTTCTTCACTTGCAGTGGCAACATCATGTGCAACAGTGGGAATATTTGGCTCTGCAGTGGAAATTGGATCAGTGGTAAAATCAGTTGCAGTACTGAAAATATCTTGCTCTAGTTGCTCTTCTTGAGTATCAGCTTCCTCTGCACCTTTACTAGAAACACCTTCATCTTCAAAATCAATTTTCCTCCCCGAGTTTCAAGACTGTTTTCCTCCCTGTTTGGGAGAATTACCCAAATGTGCACTGAAGTCTTCTGAATCATCATCAGGAGGTGAAGATGGAGATGATAGCACAATATTTGCAGTTCTTCGTTGCTTAAATCCCTGCAACTCTTCCTTCAAGGTCTGAATCTCTTCCTTCAAAGATGTAATATCCTTGGCATGTTGCTCTTTAAGTTGTGCCAAGTCTTGTTCCAGAGATTTGACCTGTTTGGCTAACTTTGTACACAAAACCATCAATTCCAATTGTTGCCCATTGCCCTCATCACTTCCAACTGTGTGACCTGTTGCGAGAGGTGAATCATGGGGCAATGGATCAGATTCCTCCCTAGTTGGACTAGGTTGAAGTCTAGAACCACCACTGCTTGTTCCTAGACCAAAAGGTTCAGAAACATGCTGTGTTTTCATAGTTTTTAGCAAACTACCAGCTATCAACGGATTTGATATGTCTTTACCATGAGCCGTTTGCTATGGACTAGCCAACTCTTAATCATAAAGAATATGGTGAGTTGATAACCATATAGTTTTTGGTAAACCATCAACCATAAACGGATTTGTCAAGTCTTTATCAGTAGCCGTTTGCTCTGGACTAGTTGATTCTTATGTGGATTAGACATGGTGAATCAAAAACCATTTGTTGTGTGTTTCAGTTACACACCTTTTAATATCAACTCCTATCTTTGATTTGGTTATGTACCTGCACATGTTAGGATAATACAAAGAATATGCATAACCGACTTGTTTTAATCAAAGATACAATACTTTCCCAAAGTCAATCCAATAATATCTATATTTACTTTAAAACATACCAAAATAGGTACAAGTAAATATCTTTTCTAATTAAACCTCTTGATTGACTTTGCCTATATAAGACGATTCAACTCTGCATAGTTTGTATCAAAACACAACCAAACCTGCACAAAAACCATAAAAATCGCAATGAGCAATTTTCCAAACATCATTGACATCTCTTCAAATTCTGACATAGAGATATCAGCGTGGGAATACATTCCATGCTATTCCACTAGTTCTTCTTCCAAGGAGCCAACTAAAAGACTGTAAAGCCTGTTGCAAAGCGTGCACCTTCTCTTGAGTTTTACTCCAGCTCATCAGATGATGATGATCAAGATGATACCTATGCCTTGTCCCAGAAGTTGACAAATGCGTTGTCAGAAGCTTTGGGAACAGCCATCTCCAACATGAAGAAAATTTCCATAAGTTCTTGGTCTTGCTTGTCCAAGAATGCAGTCAACCTTTGAGAAAAAAAGGAAGAGAGCACACAAGCCCAAGAACAACTATCAGGGCAAAGGCAAGAAGCCAATGGAGTAGCTTAAACATGATGTTTTAGGTTTCTATCTTTGTGTTTTGATGTTGACAGCAAGTACTCTGAGTGGGTTGTAATAAGCTTTCACTTTTGATTAAATGCAATGAAGTTTCTTTGTTTTACATTTTCCACTGCTTGTATTTTAATTCCCACTGTTAGGCTTATTATCTGTATAAAAGTGAGTGGTCAAACACAAATAGAAGCACTAATCAGCAACAACTTGATTTAGACAAATACTCCTTCAATCCTGCATATCACACATAGAAATCAAACACTGAAAGCATTGTTAAGATTGGCAGTGGTTAGACAAATTAACTAGAAGTAGATGCAATAGTTTAGCATTCAGTGGTTAGACCACACAGTCAACAAGTCCACTTCAAGTAATTAATCCAGCCACCAAAGTCAAAGACTTCATTTACTCCTCAACTACTTATACCTTCCCCTCATTAACTTACTGATTCCTACTAAATCTTGTATTTAAGAACCTATAACTCACAAACTATCCATAACTCACATACTCCAAATATTTATCTTTCTAAGACTTTTCTTCCAACACCACGAGTCATTCAAATCCAATTAACCTCTCTTCTGACAGCTCATCAGATAGTTCTTGGGATAACTTTGTGTTGAACAACCCAGGAAGAGTGGAAAAAGAAGAGTATGAAGAGGTTATATCCAGAAAAAGATCTCATTTAGAAATAAGCACAACTCCATCAGTTGCTGGTCCATCATCACTGCAACCCATGTTACAAGATGCCATCATAAAAGAGGACAGCTCAAACATTAGTTCATCTGTGTCACCTTATGAAGAGTCTGATGAAGAGACAACTTCTAGAGTCCTTGTAGTTCCACCTCTTGCTTCAATCCTTCCACCAGGAGAACTGCAGAATCCTCCTTTTGCACCACTGCTGACAGCACCACCACAAGATGGACCTTCATCATCCTCACCACCTGTTGGAGTAGTAGTGATGGGGCTAGCAAGCCCTAAGGTGTATAATGTGATTGACAGGCGTATAGTACCAAAGGTGATGACAAGTTGGGCCTTCCCAAAGAAGCCATAGGTGATAGGTGGTTGTTAGGTTGGGGATGGGTATGGGTAGGATGTGAAGCTTTTGTTTGGAGTAGATTGATGTTAGTTGTTTTCAGTTGATGTAATGATGCTTGTTGTCTGTATTCCATGGATGTATGTACTGCACTCAGTGTGCAGTTTTGTGAAATAAAAATAATGATCCATGTTTTTCTTTAACGTTAGAGTTCTTGCATCATTCTTGTTGTTCCATTAACCTCATTTCCAAAGCTGATATACTGTCCATCATAATGTTCAAAATTAGAAAGATAGAACTTGTTGCCAGTCATGTGCCTTGAACATCCACTATCTGTGTATCCTTGATTTGACCTTTTTGTCTTTGGATGTTCCTGCACATTAAAGAAATGGGTTAGTTTCCTTTGGAGACCCAAGCCATGATTGACTTGGATCTGCCTCGTGTATCAATATAGTTATATCTATCAAAGGTCATTGATACACCATTGGGATTGGTTGATATGGTTATTCCTTTAGGTTTCTATTCCCAACGTCTTTGAGGCCTTCACAGCATTGCCCATGTGTCCCCTGGTCTTGTTTATACTCCTTACAATGGTAACTTTTGATTGAGCAGTGGAAACTAAGGGCTTTGTTTTTGGTACCCACTGTGGGTTAGATTGAACCTTTTTATTAGAAAAAGACCTTTTACCTATTTGTTCAGTTTTTGCAAAAGTTGTTTTGGGTTTTGCACTTGAAACAGGTGATTTAGGATGAGCAGTTTTAACTGTTTTTGTAGTGGCAAAAGTTTTAAGACCACTTCTTAATAGGACTGCTCTTGGGACCATGTTGCTGTGTTGTTTAGGGTGTAAGTTGTTTTGGAACTTGTTAGTCTCCACCCTTTTGTGCCCATGAACTTCCCTTCTCCCAAAATGATAGTCACATTTAGCATGTAAATGATAAAAGCTACCACAGATATAACATGCTTTGTTGTACATCACAAAATCACTACCAAGTTGTTGAGATTTAACATGATTCCAACTCCTTTGGTTACCCCTAGGAGCTGATGGCTTGTTTCTATACATATCAGCATACCTTACAGGTGATCTAGGTTTATTAACTGGTTTCCTAGGTTCTTCTGTAACAGTATTAACAACTTTTTGGATAGAAGCCTCTACATTCGTTTTAACATTCTCATCAACAACAGATGAGTCACTAGCACTTTCAAAAACATCAGTTTCTTGCTTAACCTGTTCCTCTGTTTTCACAAATGTGTTCTTAAGAGGACCATATTCACGTTCAAGATCCTGAAACTCTTCTAAGCTTGTATTAACTAAATCTATGCCTGGAGGTGATGGAACACCTCTTAATGGTGGGGGAGCTGTGTTGTAACCCATACCAGACTTAGCTTTACAAATGATTTGAGCATTCCAAATTTTATCAATTGACTTTGACTGATAATACAAAGTGTCAACAGATAAATTAACATTCTCATTTTTCTTTTTAAGCTTTTCAAACTCTTCTTTCAAAGCTTCATTCACAGCTTTTGTATGATCTATTTCTCTCCTAAGAATAATCATATCATCATTATATTTTGACTCATTTTCTCTATAATGCTCAAGTTGTTTTTCTAATACAGCTATGCCTCTCCTAAGGTTTGACACAGTATAATTAGCAGTATACAACTCTTGTCTTTCATTAGAATATAGATCATTAAGCCTTTCAACTTCCCTAGCAGCTCTACATGTTTTAGAACAACTTTCAAAATTTTGTACCTCTTTTGTACCTCAGAGTCAGAGAAAGCCATGAGAGCATGTTTTGTAGCAATGAAAGCACCATCTGAAGCTTGTTCCTCTTGTTCATCAGCCATGAAGCTCCAATCATAGCTAACACCATCAATAGCCAACATTGCCTTTGGTTCCTCCACAGTTGGTTCCTTCTTTTGCTTGTACCAAGTAGACTTGTTGTCTTGCTTCCTTGGTCTTCTGCACTCTCTAGCAAAATTTCCTAACTTTTGACAGTTGAAACACTCTACTTTCTTTTTGTCAAACCCTGCAGTTTCACCACCATTGATGTGAATTGGTTTGCCAGTTTTCTTGTAGAATTTCCTAGCCCTCATGCTAAGAAGAGCTATCTGCCACTTTATGTCCATCTCCTCCAAGTCATCTTCATCAATTTTCTCTATGTCTTCATGAGTTAATATAGAGCCATTAACTTGAGTGGAGATAAAAGCATAAAAGGTAGGATCTCCAATACTAGCAACCTTCTTCTTTGAACATGCAGTGGTAACACTAACATTACCAGTGGAAACTGTAGAACCATCAGGGGCAAAATCATCAGCATTTTCAGCATCAGAATCATCACTGTCAACAGAGGTTGACAACAATGCCAAGCTACTAGAGCTTATACCAAGTTTTCCTGCCTTCTTCAACCTTTGTTCAATAAGTTTGAAGTTGTTGTAAAGATCATTGAGCTTCATAGTTTCAATGTCTGCTTTATTTTCCCAAACTGTAACATTAGTATGAAACTCAGCAGGCAAACTCCTTAGAAACTTCAGATTAAGGTCTTCCTTATCTACCTCAATTCCAAACACAGTTAATTGTGTAACAATCTTCTGGAGTTTGGTGAAGATGCTATCAAGAGAGTCATTGCTTGAAGCAGAGAAGTTTTCATAGCTTTGCTTCAACAATGTCTTCTGTGTCTTCTTTGTAGCATCATTGCCACCAAACACTGAGCAAATCTCTTCAAAGAGTTCTTTTCTGTCTGAATTTGATGAAGGCAATGATCTGGTCTCTTGGAAGAGTCATTAGCAATAAACTTCTGGCCTTCAAGTCATTCTTATTCTTTGCTCTTTCATCATTAGTTTCTGGTGCAGTAAATGTTACTACTTCAGTATCACCAACTTTCTCAGTCTTCTTCTGAGTTTGGAAGGAATTACCATTTTGAATGATTTCCCATAGAGCATAATCTTGAATGAGAAAGTATTGCTCAATCAGAATCCTCCACATCTCAAACTCATTAAGTTTGAGCTTAGGAAGCTTAGCAGCAGAGTTGGACTGATTAGTTTCCATCTCCATTGATTTGAGTGAGCAGGTTAAGCTTATTCCTTGGATCTTCTAAAACAAGATATCAGAACCTTCGATCTTATACCACTTGATGGATCTGGACACACACCTTGTGTCAATGATATTTTGTGTAATATTAATAAGCACGCGGAATTTACTTAGTAATACTTAGAAGACAGATTGTATGATGTATTATAAGTGAACACAAATTAAACACAAAACTTAAGCTCCAATATTATTAATGAATAATACGAGTGATCTTGCTTATCACTAGGGTTACACCTTGAAGCCTTTATGAATAATACGTATGTTTGTAAGTATCTAAGACAATGACCTAGGACCTCCTTTTATAGTACAAGGAGTCCTTTACAAGATAAGTATAAAGCTAACAATATAGAATATACACAAGATCTTTTCTATACTTATCTAGACACGTTTTCCTAACCATTATCTAATAGCAGTGGTAATAATGTACCAGCAGTGGTAATACGTTTCCACTGCTAGTACAATCCAAGCAGTGTCTTCCAAAGCCATCAGTGGTAACAGATTATTCCCAACAACATGCTTGAGTATACAAAGAAAGAGTTTAATTATCCGGGAGAGTTGGAGAAGAAAGGACTCCATGGATGATTTTGTCTTTGTCTACTTCTTTTTGATGGTGCTTCAAATAGTCATACAACAATCCGTATATTGCTTGATGAAAATTCTTAGCTTGACGGATGAATGTAACATACTTCTCCTAATCTGGACCAAGACAGCTGAGGAACTTTGTATTGATTACAATCCTTGGCATAATGATGTTGTGTTTGTCCAAGTCATTGATGATGTCTAAGAACCGGTGATAGTATGACTCTAATGATTCCCCTGGTTCAATCATGAAGTTCTCATATGATAAGTAGATTTTGGATTCCATGTCTTCTTGATTGAGTTCAGTGCCTTCCATTAGAAGATGAATGTGTTCCCACATAGGTTTAGCAGTCTTCTGAGCATCAACACTACGAAGTATCGGATTGGGTAGTCCTAAAAGGATATATTGCATTGCAGTTTCATCAGATTCTAAGTGAAGAAGTTGTTCAGCAGTGAGTTGATCTACTCTGAGAATGTTGGTAACTTCATCTCTTAGTGGAGTAGCAGTTGGATCTCCGGGTATAGTGATAGTAGCCATCTGAAAAGGACCTTCAAGGATAACCTTCTTCAAAAACTTACCATGTGGTTTCTTGAGATCACAAAACCAAAAAAACCTTATCACCCATTGATCATAGTTTTCGAGAGTGAGCATTGGAGGTCTATCAAGGGATCCAGCTTCATGAATGGATTGTTGGCTGCTTAAAGCTTCACACATCTTTGCAAACCAAGACGGTTCCTTCTGTGTTGTGACATTTGGTATGTGCTAAAACACACACTATTTCTTTACCAAATCAGGCCCAAAATAACCAGAAAAGAGCCGTTTATACCTAATAATTATTGGTTTCTTGAGTATATGCATGTGCAGGTACAGATATGGCAAAACACACAAAAGAAAGACAAATAAGACAAAAATTGAGCACGAGAAAGAGAAGAATGCAAAAGCTGATGCCGGGATGCTATTTTATGGGATTTGGATGCTCAAGAGTCAAATTACAAAGCTTTGGATCATTTTTGAAGAGTATTCACATTTTAACCTTCACCTCACCAAATTTACACAATTAACCCTCAACTTTACCAAAAGTACCAAACACATCCTTCAACTTTCACATATTGACAAGAATGGTCCCCCAACTTTCCCATATTTACCTTTATACTCTTACATGAATGGTCCTAATGGTTAATATATTCAGATTTCAACACTAATAACAAATCCAAACACATCCAATCCAAACGCATCCAACCCAAATCCAATATCCATGGCCCAAATAAACCAACCCACCAGTCCAATAATTATACCCGGTCAACACTCCTATAAACCAGTCAACGACCCCTTTTATCCCAGTCAAACTGAATAAACAACTAATTACCTATTGGCGCCTAAATTTCACCCCAACACTATTCACCTTTCATCCTTAGCTTTTACCTTGCTTCCACAATAATTAACCTAATGATTAAAGCCTTCTAGAAGACTAACACGTGCCTGACATATGCACATAGGTCATGTCATCAATCCGTGTGATTTGGAGGATAGAAAAATGATCAAACGGCCAAAAATCATGCTTACAATGGAAGCAATCATTCAAGGGTCGAGATTGGAAGTGGGATTAATATCCAGAAGCATCTGAAGACTCTCAGAAACCCTAGCATTAGCCTATATATACCCCATCAGTTTTCACATAGAAGTGTGTAGTTTTTCAGTAGTTTTTAGTGTGTTTAATTTCAAAATTATTCTCCTGTTAAATGTTTTTCTTAAGTTTTTGAGTAATATTGTATTTCTGATTCCAGTTTATGTACTCAAGTTTATTAATAGAATTCTATTTTACTTGTGCAATTTTATCTCAAATTCTGTCTTAACTCTTCTATTACTGTTTATTAAGCTTTCATTAGTTACTGTTTAGCTTATTCATAAGGATTTTATATTGTTTCTGTTTTTTACAAATCAAAACTTAAAAATACAAAAAAGTCAGAAAAAATCCTTGAAAAATATAAAAAATATGTCAAAATCTTTTATAAGCTTCAATAAGCTTTGGATTCATTGTGCATAAGCTGATATAAGCTTAATATAGCTTATGGTTAGTTTATCTTAGTTTCAAATTCAATATCTACCCAATTCACAAATTCAGTCAAATAAAGTAAACTAAAGAACATGGAAGCAGGATTGGGTTGAGAAGCTTCAGTTCAGAATTGAGGTTGAATTTAGCTTGATTTGGATGGTTAATGGATTTAGGTACGTGTTCTTTGGCTATCAGTTAGTAACAGTATCTGGACCTCTTGTAAGTGCTTCAAAATTCTCTATAATCAGTTCAAGTAGTATAGATTTAATAAGCTCAGCTTGTAGTTGATTAGTTTAGCTCAGTTTATGTGTTACTAGTTTATAACATTAGTTTTAATTATCTAATAGTTCTAGTTAATTGAATCTACATAAGTGTCTTATTTCATCAGATAGCCTGCTATAATTTGATATATGTGGTTTGAACCTGTGATTGCTGTCTTAATCTCATCAATAAGTCCTAATTAGATGTTTGGAATCTGAAATTGTTGGATGAAAGCTTTGATTCTCAGTTTGAAGTGGAATTTGTTCTAAATTGTTATAAATAGCGGTGTTTGGATCCGATAAGTTAGCTGAGTTATAGGTTGAATCAGTAGTTAGATTAAGTACAGTTAGTTCATTTAGTTTCATTTAAGACTTTAGCACCATTATTTTCACTAGTACACACTAATAGTAAAAAATTAGCTTAAATTGAGTTTTGCTAGCACATCAGTTAGATTAAGATTTGGATTCACTTGCACTTAGATATAGGATCACTATAGGTTGCATTATTAGATGTAATTTTAGTTTAAAACATCATTTAGTTACAAATTATAAGTTGTTTAAATTCATAAAAGTCAAACAACAAGAATTCTCAAAAAGTCAAAAATCCTATTTGCAAACTTAAATGCTGTTGATTCTGGAATTTTAATTCTGTCAGTTTTTATCCAATTGGCTTGAAAATCTGGAATTTAACACTCCTATTGGTGGTTTTCATCTAGGTTATTTTAGAATAATTTTGTAAATCTTTTAAACCAGTTAAAAATCAGCTTCAACTTGGTCATTCTCTCAAACAATGTCATGTGCAACTGATTTTGCTGTTGACTCAGCTTATTGAAGATCCTATAGAGAGCTTATTACAGCTTCTCTAGGGCAAGTTTGGTTTACAATTTCCTTGCTAGGTCTAGTTTAGGTTCTCACATCTGGATTTAGGATTCTAGCTTATTAAGCAGCTTATTTTTAAGCTGCAAAGTAGGGGTTCAGGCCTGTTTGGTTTTTGCTTATTAGGACTTTGAATTATGCTCATCTGCTTTTAGGTTGTGATTAAGTGGTATCATTTAGTAGATTTAGGTTGATTATAGTTGATTTTAGCTTAGTGCATGTGTTTGTAGCTTCTGGTTCACTTATCTAGCTTATTGCTTATTTTAGAATTTCTTATCTCCATCAGTTTGCACCTCACTAGCTTTTCCTACATTCACATATTGCATTTCATAATTTTCATTGAATCTTAGTTACATTTAGGACTTTTCTAGAAATTTTCATAATTTTCTGTAGCTTCTAACTATTTTTCTGCATTCAAATCAGTTTTTAAAGTACTTTTAAATAACATTTAATAGAAATAATTCAGAAAAATCCCACAAAAATATAATTTCAATTTTCCTAGATTAAGAAAAATCACAAAGAAATAAAAAAATTTTTTCCTCATTTTTCCTAGTTTAAGTAATAATTTTTAGCCATTTAAATAGTTTTAAGTAGTTTTTAATTCATAGAAATTAGATAAAAAGTCAAAAAAATACAAAATTAGTTTTTAAAATTCTTTTTAGTTAATTTAGATTTTTGAAAAATAGTCTTATAATTTTCCCACTAGTTTTCATTATTTTTAGCATTTTAGATTTATTTTTAAAGTTAAAAATTAGATTTTAATTCAAATAAATTCAATAAAAATCATAAAAAATAGTTTTAAATTTTAGATAACTTTTGAATTGCATTTTCAATTTTAGATCACTTTTAGGGAATAATTTCAATTAGTTTGCATTTAATTCACGTTTTAGTTTAAACGTATTTTGCGTTTTAGTGTTAATTTGCTTTATTAGTCGTAATCCCTTGTTTGCATAATATATTTAGCTCCCTTAATTGCTTCCCTTTATTATTCCTTGTCACATAGTTTAGAAATCCCCATAATTCCTTATTTCACATTCAAATCCCGAAAAACGCGACGTGAGTTGAAAATTCCATTCATCTCTCGCTTGGAACGATCTCGGTGCTCAAATATAATACATTTGAATTACCCAAATACTACAAAACTTCTAGCTGGAAACTAATATTGGAAGTAGTTACAATGTTGATATTGTTGACGAGGGTTTGGTTGAGGGATTTGTGGTGGAAGAGGTTGTGCTCCTTGAGGAAAGTACATTTGTGATGGTTGTTAAAATTGTTGTGGAGGATATCGTTGTAGTTGTTGTTGTTGTTGTTGTTGTTGTCGTTGTTGTTGAGGATACTTTTGAGGAAAGTAGTTAGAGTATGGTGGTTGAGACATCTTGAAAACTTGTGTTGATGATGGATCTTTGGAGTCGAATGAAACTTAATGTTTGTTGATGAAGTACACTTAGGCGTAAACCACGCTTAGGCGTAAAATGTTATCTTATGCGTAACTTCCTTTTATGCGTAAACAAATGCTTAGGCGTAAATACTTCTTACACGTAAGCTTTAGGTTTAAACGTAAGCTTATGCGTAAAATTAATGTTTATAAGTAAGAACCTTACGCGTAAGATAGTCTTAGGCATAGAGAGTTTACTCGTAAACTTTAGAGCTTAAGCGTAAACTTAGGGTTTTACCCAAAAATCCTTTACACTTATCCAAGTGTAAAAGATATCCACAAGTCAAAGTGTTTTCAGGCTTATCTAAGCAAGAAAACATTGAGTAAACTAATAGCTTCGAAGATCAATGAAGAAATTTCTTACGCGTAAGAAACTGTTAGGCGTAAACAGGACTTAGGCGTAGAGCTTAGGCGTAAAACTAGGATCTTTTTAGGTGTAAAAAAGGACAGTTTTTACCAAGCGTGATTTTTATGCACTAAAGCGTTTTGTAAACCTGATTTGAATGATGAAAGGGCTTCAATATCACCAAAATAACACAAAATTATGAAACTTGATGAACCAAAGTAACTTTCAACCTTACGCGTAAACCAAGTACTCGTTTCAAAAACCAAGCCTAAAAACTAACCTAAACACGTAAAGTTTGTAACTTTTTGCACAAAACTGAAACTTTAACACTAAATAAACCTTAAACCACAAGAATCTTGAGTTTACAAGTGTAAAAATCAAAGCTTTTATGCGTATGAAAAGTGTAAACTGTTAACCTTACGCGTACAGGACCAAAACTTCAAAAACAAAAGATTTCACCCAACTAGATGGCGTATGATACCACTGTTAGGTCACCATAATTAAACACAAGGATAATATGTAAGAAATATAGATGAGATGATCGGATGAACACACAAAATACATGACAATAATGAAAGGTTATGCGTAGGTATTATAGAGTGAACAACCAACCATCAAATGAGGGTTTACAAGACTATTTATAAGGGAAGGGAGCTAGGGCAACACATCTAGTCCCTTCCTTTCTTATTGGGCTTTTGCATAGGCTCATGGACTTTCTACATGAGCCTAGCCTTAAATACTAACATAAAAGCCTAATTAAGCAACCTATTACATATTAATGACTAACACTTGAAATACAAGTTAGGAGTGATTCTAACAAGACACCACCCAATAACTAACACGGAATACAACGCATCAATTTGAATGAGGATGTGACAATTCAACTGACCAATAAAAGATAACTATGGAGTAAGAAAATCTAAGTGAACAAATTTTTAATTATCATAAGAAACACACTCACTCGATCCATAGTTTCTTTTTTTTTCTTTTTTTTTACGTTTATTTATTTTAATTAATTTTTAATTTAAATTGTTAAGTAGCTTAATTGGTAGAATTACCAACCCCCACTCTTCAAACCCCGAGATTTTACTTGCTTTCATAAAAAGTTATAAAAGACTAAAAAGAATCTTCCTTACCTCACCTTTTCGTCATACATCTCTACTGGCATATGTATTCCCCTAGAGAACGATCAACCCCCTGGGCTTGCACATACTACAGTGAAACGATTAGTTACACTTCCTAGTGGGTTGTAAAGCTTTCTCGTGGAAAAGGAAGTATTTTGACCCCGAACCACGCTATCAAGTTTTTGGCGCCGTTGCCGGGGAATAGAATAGCTAGTTAGGTTTCTATCTCGATTAAGTCTACTCGCTTGATTCCTATCAAGTGAGCTTTTTTCTTTTTTATTAGCTTTCTTGTAGTCTTTCCCCCTTCTTCGTGTTTTTGTTCGTAACCTTATCACTTTTCATCATGAAAGGTGATAATCCACCCAACAACGTTCCACCACAACATCCACTACCACCACCAAATCCACCACCACAAGAGGCTGTACACTTGGTGAATACTATTAACCGAGCCATCAAGGCTATAGGAACACCATTGAGCTTCCCAGTTTAGCTCAAACTACGGCCCTGCGATCCGACACCATCTGGTTGGTGCAAAACGGATGTGTATTCCATGGTCTTCGTTCCGAAGATCCTAATCAGCATCACAATGATTACCTAAAAATCGTTGATTCAATTGAGCTTGATGCTACCACTTGGGAGACTATGCGAATGTGTCTCTTCCAATTCTCTCTATGAGGCCAAGCTAGTAATTGGCTTTAGCGTCTTCCTGCAGGATCCATCTCAATTTGGGGTGATCTTACCAGCCATTTCCTCGCCCAATTTTTCCCACCAGGAAGAACCACTAAGCTTAGGAATGATATCTTGATGTTCTAAAAACGTCAAGGTAAAACCCTTTATGAGGCGTGGACTCGATTCAAGGACTTACTCCACAAAGTCCCTCACCATGGAATTGATCTTTGGCTCCAAGTCCAAATATTCTATGATCATGTCAATCTCCCTACAAGGCAAACCATTGACCAAGCGGTCGGTGGTAAGCTTAGTGAATTAACAGCAGAAGAATTGTGGGGAACTATAGAGGACCTTGTCCTCTATGACAATGAATGTTGGAATGAACCCCACGAGTTGCCCAAATCCGTTAAGATAATATCCTTTCCTTCCATTGACTCACAACCTTCCAATCATAGGATACTCGAACTTGAAGATCAAGTCAAATTCCTCATGAGTTCCAACGAAGCTCTTAGACCTTTACGCCAAGTGAATAAAATCACTTCCTCTTGTAAATTATGTAGTGGTCCCCATGACACTCGTGATTGCACAAAACTGTCCGAACAAGATTTCGCGAACTACGCCTCCACCCGTATCGATGTAGCGAGAGAGAAGTGGTACACTTTTAAACCCGAGCAAAAAAACATAGGCAATTCCTATAACCCTTCTTGGAAGAATCATCCTAACTTTAGGTGGAACCAAAACTCAAACCCGCCCAAAACAACTCTTCAGCTCCACCTAATAGGTTCCAACCAAATGGTTCATCTTTGAACCGTACTCCCTACAACAACCCTTCCAAAACCGGTAATCTGAATAATCTTGAGGGTATGGTATCCAACTTTATGTCATCTCAAGAAGCTCGGTTGTCTAAACTTGAAGCCGATTTCAAACAACAACAAGGCGAGATGACAAATAAACTCGACACCCTCTTGAAAGTCTTCAGTGACCGAGTTGCGGGAGCACTCCTAAGTGACACCGTCAAGAACCCAAAAGTAAACTCGATTTCATCGAACCAATGTTCTTGCTCACTAAGGGAAAGCGCATATCCATGCCTGTCACACCCGCAAGTCAACTCGGTTAACGCTATCAAAACATGTTTCAAGCAAACTACCCCAAAAGACCAAAAACCTAAGTTAAAAGTCAATCCATATCTTGAAACACCAACTAACCAAGAATCCAAATCTACTCTAGAAGAGGAATTTAAGGAGCTCTACCAAGAAAAACCGGTTCTTGAAGTCTTGACTCATGCACCCTACGATCATGCTTTGAGAGAAAATTATTAGCAAAGACTAAAATTGGGAGAACGCGGGTCTGCGTTTGTGTAAAACAGCTTACCTAAGAATTTAAATGATCCTGGCTCATTCATTCTTCCGTGTAGCATTGGAAATTCCAAATCTTTCGACACAATAGTTGACCTAGAATCGAGCATCAACCTTCTTGTTAGCCGTAACATTTTTATTAGAAGTGATGGTCATTCACATTTAGGAACTTTGTAACATGTGTTAGATATCGTACTAGAATAGTCAACGGGCTCGTGGATTGGACTAAGCTAAATGGCTAGAAGTTATGTTAAGCTAGCCTTGTATAAGTTGTCATCCAATCCAAGTCCAATCCAAGCCCATCCCAAAGCCCATTAGGGCATATGTACTTGTACTATAAATACCCCTCAAATTCTCATTTAAGGGGTGTGCTTGAAAGTGTGTGTGTGTGTTTTCCTTTGTTATTTAAGTTCTTCTTTTCATCTTTCTCTCTACACACATATACGCATAACATAACATATATCAAGTCACCATCTTTCCTTTCTTCTTAATCTTTACGCTTAACGTTTGTGTTTGGGTTTCACGTGATATACGCGTAGCTTGTTATACGTGTTCTACTGGTTTGGTAAGTGTGGTATACGCGTAAAGTTGATATATTTAAGGTCCTACAATTGGTATCAATCGCCTAACAATGGTTTAGGAGTGTATGTGTTCGTTTTTTGTTAAAGCTTTACACGAAAAGTTGCGTTTTTTCCTATAAACGTGGGCTTTTTTGCATAAAGTTTTGATTTTTACGTGTTGTTAAGCTTAAAGTTGTAGACTTTATTGATCTATAAGTGGTTTGGAAGAAGTTCGTGCAAAAGAAATCGTTTGGAAACATGTTTTTGGTGAAACATTTGTGTTTTTGCAAAACTGGGCAGTTTTTACGCGTAAGCAACTTTCGGTCAAAACCCTCTTTTTACGCGTAAGAAAAGTCAAAACCCTAGTTTTCTACGCGTAAGGTATTACGTGTAAGATTTGAATTTTACGCATAAGCTTTTGGTGAACCATCTTCGTGCAACAACGGTTACTCAGTGCTTCCCTCACTTGGATAAGTTTGTGGAACACTTTGACTTTGGATATCTTTTACACTGTGATAGTGTAAAGGATTTTTGGTTTTAAACCTAAACTTACGCATAAGCATAAACGCTTACGAGTAATACTCTATGCCTAAGCTCACACTTACGCGTAAGGTTTCTACGACTAAGCATTTCTGTTTACGCATAAGCCTAAAGGTTACGCGTAAAATACTGTTTACGCATAAGGAATCCTTCGCATAAGCAGTCTACGCATAAGCATCCTACACCTAAGGAATCCTACGCACAAGGAAGTCTACGCCTAACCAAATCCTACGCATAAGCACCAATTTCTACGCTTAAGAACAGGTTTACGAGTAAGATTTTGAACAAAACTTCAAACAACTATAACTTTTGAACCGTAACTCCGTTTTCAGCGTTCTACCCATCAAAACGACCGTGAGAACGAGGAGAATGACACACCAAATGAACAATGTCAAAATTCAAGTCCTAAAAACGCTCCAAACAGAAGTTATTGAGGTTTTTAAGTTTTTAGAACAAATTTTCACTACAACAACCGAGCTTAATCTTCGTCAAACACAACTCCTTTATCGTTGAATCGATCCTACATCAACTTTATCATAAACAACCTTCATCAATGGCTACTCAACAAGACATTCATGCAGCCGGTGCCGAAAACCGTCCTCCTATGTTGGAAAAAGGTGGTTATCTTCAATGGACAAGTCGTATGCTTCGCTACATCAAGACCAAACCTAATGGAAAACTGATGATTCAATCCATTACGAATGGACCCTTCAAGCCTCGACAAGTCCAAGACCCTGGAAATCCTAATGCAACTCCTCCCGTCCCATCGTCTTTTCGTACTCAAGATGAATCAGAATACACTGAAGAGGATAAGAAGCAAGTCGAAGTAGATGACATGGCAATTCACATTGTCCAACTGGGTTTACCAAGAGAGATCTTGGCTGCTGTAGACAGTTGTGAAACTGATTTCGATATGTGGGAACGTGTTAGACGGCTATGTTTTGGAACCGAAATTGGTAAACAAGATATGGAGAACAAGCTGCTAACTGAATGGGAGAGGTTTACATCTACTCTAGGAGAATCCATTGAATCCTACTATGGAAGGTTTTGCACTTTGATGAATGAGCTGATCAGAAACAAGTTGGCACCCAGAACTATCGTGACCAATATCAAATTTCTCAACAATCTTCCAGAAGAATGGGGACGATATGTCACTATTGTCAACCAAACAAAAGACTTACATCAGGTGAACTTTGATCAACTCAACGATTTTCTGAAACAAAACCAAACTGAAGTGAATGAAGTCAGGAAAGAAAGATTGGCAAAGAATCATGATCCATTGGCACTAATTGCAAAGACTCCAACTACAATGCATACAGAACAACAAGCTTCATCATCTTCCACTAACACCAACTTGCAGTAATACATTCCACAACCACAAGCTGTTTTCCCTCAACAACAATTCTATCCACCAGAACAACAAGTCATTCAACAACAACAGTATCCACAATACCAGGAACAAGGAATCACTTATCCTGAAACTGAACAAGAACAAGCTTTGTCACATGCATTTGCATTCTTGGGTAAAGCATTCAGAAGTCGCTATTCCACACCAACTAACAACAACCAAAGGATTTCATCAAACACTCGCAACAGGCAAATTGCACAGCCGGGTTTGAATATGGGTAATCAAGGACAAATGGTTGGAGTTATTGGGAATCAGCAAGGATATGCTACTGGATTTCGCATGGGTAATCAGGCGGTTCCGTATCAGGGTAATCAGTTGGGTCAGAATGTTGGAAATCAGATGGGACAGAATGTTGGGAATAGAGCAGTGGGTAATCAGAATGGGAATGTTGCAGCTCCAGTCGTTGGGAATTATGGAAATATGAATCAGGGTAATCAGGTTAAGTGTTATAACTATCAAGGAGTGGGTCACATGGCAAGGAATTGTCCAACTAAGCCGAAAAAGAAGGATCTTACGTATCTTCAGAAAGCTATCATGTTGGTACAAAAGGAACAATCTGGACTTCAATTGAGTGCTGAGGAACATGACTTTATGGCTATTATGGATGATTTGGAAGACCTAGAGGAAATCAATGCGAACTGCATCTTCATGGCAAATCTTTAGGAGACTAAGTACGACACTGACTCTGACGCACCTCCTGTCTATGACGCCAACGCAGTATCTGAGGTACCAATCATTGATCCATGCTATAACAATGTCATATTTGATGTGTTTAATCCTGACGAACAGCATTCTGTGACATCCGCACCTACTTATGATACATACCTGGATAATCCGAGTTGTAGCAATACTAACTCTGAAACTCCAGATGTGGATCCTAATGGAGGCTGTGTGTCACAAAATACTGAGACTGATGAGGAAACACGTGCTTATTTTGAAACATTAATCAATAACTGTGGCATTGAAATCGAGAAAGTTAAAACGGTCAATCGCGAAGTTAAGGCCGCGAATGCTAAATTGACAGCTGAGCTTGAGAGTTACAAGGAGAACGCAAAAGCTTTTGTATTTCATAAAAACAAAGAGTCAGAATTAGAATCTGGTTATCGAAATTCCGTTTTAAGAGAAAAACAATTGCAAATCAAGTATGACACACTTGATTTGAATTTGAACTTGAAAATAAAATCTTTAATCAAGGAAATTTCTGATCTAAATGACCAACTTTCTAAACAAAAAACATCTTTTTCTGATCTTGAAAAAGAGAAGAAGAAGTTGATAAGTGATTGTTCAAAACGAGAAGATTATCTTCTAGATGAAATTCTTGATAAAAATGAGAAGATAAAAAATTTGGAAAATTTGCTTGTTACAAAGGGTCATTCAGCCAAATCAACCAATATGCTGATTAATCAAGTTAATCCGTATAATCATACTACTCAAAAAATGGCTCTTTGTAACACACCTCCTTGTTTCCTCAAGAAAGCTCAGAAAGAACGGAATGTGTTGAACAATGGAAAACCTTTGCATGAACCCATAATTGTTCATGATTCTCTTGAAACGTTAGAACTATCTGAGGAGAGTAGATCAAAAATGAAACAAAATCATCCGGAAATCAAACCAATTGATTATAAAAAATGGAAAAAAATTAATCGTATTTCTTTTGTTTCTCAAAAAGAACAATCAAAGTTTTCCATAACACCCACTGTTTCAAACAGTGTGTCAACACCAGTTTCAAAACCAGTTGCAACTCCTGTAGTTGTCTCAAAATCTTTTTCGAAAATCGAACAAATGTCTTCAAACAATCCTTTTAACACAAGTGATGCTAGAAGTATTTTAGACGATGTTAAAACTAGAATTGGGAGACTTCAAGAGACTGTCAAATCTAGAACCAATATTACAACTAACATCTGGTTTTCTAGTTTTGATGATGAAAATAAAAAAAATTTTGAAACTGAAATTGCCCCTCAGCTGAATAACATCAACTCAAGGGTAATTCATTTTGAACAAGCATTTTTGAAAGAAACAGCTGACTTTGCCAAGGACCATGAATCCCTGGTAAAGCAAGCTAATGAAAGTGTTGAACACATCAAAGTTTCGGAAAATTTAAATGATTCTCTCTTCGAAGATGTTCTTACTATTGATATTATGTCCATTATTTTACAAACATATTCTGTTGAAGATCATGAAAGACTCCAGTCTGAGACCTCCGAAATTGTTTCAAAATATGAAAAAGCTCTTGAAAAACTTGAAAAAGAAAATGTATCATATTTTAAACAACTTGATCGAAAAACTGAGGAATGCAAGTATGACAAACTGTCGTATGAGCGTGCCTACAATGACATGAAAGTGAAAAATGATCTTTTGAGGGCTCAGCTGGAATGTCAAAAAGGAAAGGCAGTGGATACTAAGATTACAAAACCATTGACTAAGGAGAAAGCAAATGTTCTCAAACCGGTTTTCAAACCAAAAATGTCTGTTTCTATGCCTCCTCCAAAAGTCAATGAGAAAAATGATTTATCAAAACTAGTCACTCCACCTGCCTTGCCTAGACAAAATGTTGAAAAAGGAAAAGCGGTTATCGAGAATCCAAAAGTTTTAGCACCTAGCCTTTTTAAGATGAGTACTACTAATGCGTCTGCCTCCACATCTAAAACATATGGAACAAATGGCATAAGTTTAGAAAATCACTCTAAAGAGACTAGGAAAGCTGAAACCACTTCTCTAGATAAAAATGTGAATCCTAATGCGTGTGCCTTACCTTCTACAGGACTAGAAAGCACCTCTAGGAGCAGCAGACTAAAGCCTAAGAGTAATACAAGGAACAATAGAGTCTCGCATGCCTCTAAGAGTAGTAGCTTGAATAAAGAGAAGAAAGTAGAAGAACACCCTAGGAATTTACCGCTTTATAATAAGAAAGACATTTCATCTGAATGTAATGAACCTATGAAACTTGCTAAGTCTAATGAATGTGTTGAATCTCTTTGTTTAACTTGCAAGAAATCTTTAATTAATGTTCAAGATGATTGTGTTTCTAAGAATGTGAATGATAAGCCTGTTAAGAAGAACGTTCCAAAAAGAACTTATGCTAAACGAATAGGAAGACTAGTTGCAAGACTTAGGCTTTACACTACTGATAGGGAGCATAATGTTTACTTTAAGGATGACATTTGGAAACCCACGGGTAGAATTTTCACACTCCAGAATGGTACAATGAGTGACCAACCAGAATACCCAGTAGAAAACTTCTTTGAGTGTGATCAGGATTTTACCTCTAACCCAAAGGAACCAAAATCAAAACGGTTTCCAAAATCTTCTTCTTCTGTTCTTGGCAGGTTATCGAAATATGTCTTTGGATCGTCGACTCGGGTTGCTCCAAGCACATAACCGGAAATATGAAGCTGCTGATCAATTTCGTCTGGAAATTCATGGGAACCGTACGTTTTGGAAATGATCATGTAGCAGCTATCATGGGTTATGGAGATCTACCTTTTGGAAATTATTTGATCACTCGGGTTTACTATGTCGAAGGGTTGGGACACAATTTGTTTTCAGTCGGGCAGTTCTGTGATGCAGATTTAGAGGTTGCTTTTAGGAAAAATACTTGCTTCATTAGAAACTTGGATGGCACTAATCTCTTAACTGGGAATCGTGATACAAACTTGTATGCTATCGACATAAACCAAATGGCCTCTTCATCACCAATATGTCTTATGACACGAGCATCTGGAACAAAGTCCTGGTTGTGGCACAGACGATTATCTCATCTCAATTTCGACACCATAAACAAACTTGCCAAAGACAACATCGTCAAAGGACTTCCAAATTTCAAATACACCAAGGATCACTTGTGTCCATCATGCGAACAAGGAAAAAGCAAAAGAGCATCATATAAACCCAAATCCGTACCTAGTTCGGAAGCAAAGTTGCATATGTTGCACATGGACTTATGTGGCCCAATGAGAGTTGAAAGCATAAATGGGAAAAAGTATATTCTTGTTATCGTCGATGATGATTCGAGATGGGTTAGGTTTCTGAGATCAAAAGACGAAGCACCAAACATCATCATCACCTTTCTGAAACGTATTCAAGTACTTCTTCAAACTCCAGTAAGGGTTGTAAGAACAGATAACGGCACCGAATTCACTAATCAGGAGTTAAGAGCTTATTTTGAAGATGTTGGAATCACACATCAGACATCATTTGTTAGAACTCCACAGCAGAATGGGGTAGTTGAAAGAAGAAATCGAACTCTTGTGGAAGCTGCTCGCACAATGCTAATCTATTCTAGTGCACCGTTATTTCTATGGGCTGATGCTGTTGCCACTGCTTGTTTCACTCAGAACCGATCCCTCATCCATCCAAGATTTAATAAAACCCCATATGAACTAGTGAACAACAGAAAACCTGATATCTCTTACTTTCACGTGTTTGGCGCTTTGTGCTATCCGACAAACGACAGAGAAGATCTAGGAAAACTGAAAGCTAAAGGTGATATTGGAATCTTCATTGGATATTCAGATAACTCGAGGGCATTCAGGGTGTATAACAGAAGAACTAGGAGGATCATGGAGATGATGAATGTGAATTTTGATGAACTTTCACAAATGGCTTCTGAGAGACTCGCTCTAGAACCCACACTAAACCCGCAGACTTCTGGACACATCAGTTCAGGACTCGTACCACAAAGAGCTCCATCAACTTTTGCTGACACACCTCATGAACAAGAATGGGAGAAATTCTTTGAGTTAATGTTCGATGAATACTATGGTGGAACCTCGACAAATGCATCAAACCATCATTCCGCTGCACCCGCTCAACATCACCTACCACCACCAACAAAAAATGCATCTACTACGGTCGAAACCAATGCACCAACTCCGTCAACATCATCTACATCTACTCCAGTTCTTGAAACCATTCTACCAACAGTTGATGAGCAAAACCAAAACATATCATTTCAAGGAGAACCTTCACAAAACCAGAACGATGCAACATTAGATGAAGAATTATTTGAAAACCCGTTTGCTATGGAATCAGCTGAATCATCTTCAATCTTACGAGAACCATCTAACTCGCACTCGTATAATCTACGGTATCCTTCTACTCTGAAGTGGACTAAAGACCATCCGCTTAAACAAGTTATTGGTGAACCGTCAAGGCCAATTCAGACGAGACGCCAACTTGCCACCGATTGCGACTTATGCATTTACCTTTGCTCAGTTAGCAATATAGAGCCAAAGAACATTCGCGAGGCAATGGCAGAACCCGCATGGATAGAAGCAATGCAGGAGGAACTTCTCCAATACCGTCTACATGACTCTTGGGATATGGTTCCAAGACCAATTGACATTCGAGTCATTGATCTCAAATGGTTATGGAAGAACAAAAGGGATGAAGAGATGATTGTAATTCGCAATAAAGCTCGTCTTGTAGCCAAAGGATACAGACAGGAAGAAGGGATAGACTTTGAAGAGTCATTCGCGCCGGTAGCCAAACTAGAAGTAGTCAGGATATTCTTAGCCTATGCAGCTCACAAAAACATCACGGTTTATCAGATGGACATTAAGACTGCGTTCTTGAATGGAACTCTGAAAGAAGAAGTGTACGTGAGTCAGCCAGAAAGCTTCATAGACATGGAACATCCAGACTACGTCTACAAACTCAAAAAGGCAATCTACGGATTAAAGCAAGCTCCGAGAGCGTGGTATGATGAACTGTCTTCTTTCCTTATCCTAAACAATTTCACCAAAGGAACTGTTGATCCTACCTTGTTTACACAAAAATGCAAAAATGACATTTTGATTGTTCAAATTTACGTGGACGACATCATTTTTGGGTCCACTAATCCGAATCTTTCAGAACATTTTGAAAATCTCATGAAAAGCAAATTTGAAATGTCCATGATGGGGGAACTAAAATTTTTTCTTGGTTTACAAATTCATCAATCCCTACGGGGAATTTTTATTAATCAATCTAAATATACAACTGAGATTTTGAAAAATCATGGTATGGATAATTGTGACTCTGTTGGCACACCATTGGTAACATCACCAAAAATTGGAGCCGATTTGTTTGGGAAACCTATCGATCCGAAGAAATATCAGAGCATGATTGGTTCTCTCATGTACCTTACTGTTAGTCGACCCGATATTCATTTTGCTGTTTGCTTATTAGCACGGTTTCAGGAAAAGCCTACCGAACTGCACCTCAAAGAGGTTAAAAGGATCTTTCGGTACTTGAAGACATCCATTCACAAGGGTCTTTGGTATCCGAAGGAATCCGGATTTGATCTAATTACCTTTTCAGATACGGACCACGCAGGTGACCAAGTTACAGCAAAAAGTAAATCAGGAGGAGCACAATTTTTGGGTGAAAAGCTAGTAAGCTGGTCATCAAAGAAACAAGATTGCACTGTGCTTTCAACCGCTAAAGCTGAGTATGTGTCTCTATCTGCGTGTTGTGCTCAAGTTCTATGGATGAGAACACAACTCACAGATTATGGCTTTATTTTCGATAAAATACCTATGTATTGTGACTCGAAAAGTGCCATAGCCATATCGTGCAATCCTGTTCATCACTCAAAGACTAAGCATATCAGAGTCCGCTATCACTTCATAAAAGAACATGTGGAAGAAGGTACTGTTGAATTATTCTTCGTGAAGACAGATTACCAACTCGCCGATTTATTTACTAAAGCCCTTCCAAAAGAAAGGTTTCATGATTTAGTTCGACGAATTGGAATGCGAAGCCTAACCCCTGAGGAGTTAGAACGTCTTCTCGAATCTTCTTGAAAATGATTTTCCAAAAAGCTTCGCTGTAAATATTTTTGAAAAAAACAAAATACAAAATTTGAAAAACCTTCAAAAGCAAAATATAATAATATAAAACTTTCAAACATACAAAACAATATAAAATCAAAAACCCAAAAATATTCTTCTCACGACATGTCTCTCGTATAATCGATATTCTGTACGTTTCTAGAAATGTCATTCAACAATGATACGGGCATGTACAGATGCTTGAGCGAGAGTTCTTTGAATATTTTCCAAAACATGTCATTTCTCAAAAATTTCTTAAAAATGGCTTTCGTATACTTCAGTACGAAACCCGGACAAAAATGATGACTTTTGATTATTTCAAATCAAAACTCGTGTTTTTAAAGAAAAATCAAGTGTACGCTTCAGTGCACTACATTTGATATTGGTGAGAAATCATCATCATCTTGAGCACATTTTTCAAGATTGTTCAAAAAGTTTTTTTCAAAATCTTTCAAAATATTTTGTGCTCAAGAAAACTCCCTCTAAAACCCTTTATTGATTATTCTTTAATAAAGGGGGAGTATAAATCCAAAATGTTCCAAATTAATGCTTAAATCAAATCCGTTTGTCTCCCCAAAAGATTCTAAATATGTTGTTTAATCCGCTAATATCAAAAATAACTCGAATATGCTATTTTTGAGGGGGAGAAGACGTGATTAAAATGTGATCAAAAAGTTTAATGATCGGTGTTTGAATCTCAAAATGAGCTCGACTCAGACGGAACAAATGAATTGACGGGAATCAAAGTCAGTAAATGTACCATCTCGAGAAACTTGTAATAGATATGCACTTTCATGGGTCTAACCTCCTTTTCAAGGAGTGTTTACAACTTCAAGTTAGTTATTAGAGCTAGTTGTCACCTAAAAAACTGACAATGGAACTTTTTAACTAGGCAATGTAACCGTGTCTCGTGGGGAATTGTCTATCATGAGCCGATCAATTCAAAAAGTGCGAACTCTACCCTCTATGTGCAGATTTCTGTCAAAACTTATAAGCACATGTGAAGGGGGAGTGTTTCTGAAAAGATAAAACTCTCATAGTGTTCCAAACATGTTTTCAATTATAAACACTTTCAGAGATTTTCAAAAAAAAATGGTTTTATGGCAACATGGGACAGTCATGGAGTTATAAGGTGACTAAGGATAGGTAAATCCGTCCTATGATCCACCAGAGCCGGAGGGATCTACCCAAGGACAATACCCATAGTTAATATTAGAAGTCCTTAGGTATGATTAAAAAAAGGAGAAATGTGAGAAAGGAGAAAGAAGGGGTTGAAGAATTAAAAGGAAATATAATGAAAAAGGGTGAAAAGAAATAGCCCTCCATAATCAACCTTAGGGCGTAAAACCGGGTTCAATTCATATGCTACTGGTTGTCACTTAGATGACACTGGTATTGAAGACAAAGATGTCATGGACCCAGTGACGCACTGCACTAAACCTTCTAGCCACTCAATTCCTCTTAAAAGGATTTGTTTCATTTTCACTGGGAACCCTACATAATCTATCGACTTTCTCTTAGAGATCGTTGGTATTGAAGAAGGAGACCCTCTCCCTAGTCTCCGCTCAGGAAAACCAAAATGTAATATTGAGTCTAGAGCCACGAGATTCATCAAAAGATCTCATAGGAACACTTGACATGACATCGCTTGCTGTTCATCAATAAGGACACAAGTGATACATTCTAGAGTCCTACACAGATCTTAGCAATCTGCCAGAACATTTATGAGAAGTTTCACATCTGTGATCTTCAATGATTGAATGGAAACTCCTTCCAGGGTCAACATCAAGCAGACCTAACAGCAGGTCACTTCGGTAACTCCCCGTGGATTACGCTTAGTGTGTCTCAAACGGTCTACAGTCGTGAGTGATGCTTCGGTGTACTTCAGCGACTCATCTGAATTGTAGATGTACTTCGGTATATCGCGTTATCTCACTTGTGGGACTCTAGTTCAGGAACAGCCTTTGTGAGAATTAGAGACGTGTTTTCACACTATGCTGTTAACACACTCGAAGTTCAAACTTGTAAGCGCTGGATTACTTCTAACCCATGTTTTTTTTATATTCTCTTCTTATGGATGCTCGTGGGAGGAAGAGATCATGCAGATTCTCCACATGCTCATACCAACAACACATGAAAGTTCTCATCAAAATCAAAGGCTACTCAAAGTTAAAAATGATTCTTCGTCATTGTCAAAGAATCTACAAAGTTTAAAGACTAAAGAACTTCTCAAACATCAAAGTCAAAAAGAAGTGTAAGAATGGTTGAGAAAGACGTGAAGACACCTACATCAAAGAAGTTGACAAATGGCTCTATACCACATTAACTGATCACAAAGCATGAAGGAACAAAAATCAAGACTATTCTATATCTACACACAAAGTTCAAGCTCAAGGAAAGTAAAGACCTAATCAAGTGGAGCATCTTTTGAATGACCACCCCTTAGGGGGAGATTGTTAGCCGTAAAATTGTTATTAGAAGTGATGGTCATTCACGTTTAGGAACTTTGTAACGTGTGTTAGATATCGTACTAGAATAGTCAACGGGCTCGTGGATTGGACTAAGATAAATGGCTAGAAGTTATGTTAAGCTAGCCTTGTATAAGTTGTCATCCAATCCAAGTCCAATCCAAGCCCATCCCAAAGCCCATTAGGGCATATGTACTTGTAATTTGAGGGGTGTGCTTGAAAGTGTATGTGTGTGTTTTCCTTTGATATTTAAGTTCTTCTTTTCATCTTTCTCTCTACACACATATACGCATAACATAACATATATCAAGTCACCATCTTTCCTTTCTTCTTAATCTTTACGCTTAACGTTTGTGTTTGGGTTTCACGTGATGTACGCGTAGCTTGTTATACGTGTTCTATTGGTTTGGTAAGTGTGGTATACGCGTAAAGTTGATATATTTAAGGTCCTACACTTCTTCTGTTGTCTCTCCATAAAAGCCTTAACCTAGGGAAGTTAGAACCAACGGAAACCATCATAGGTTTAGTAGACGAAAGTTTTGCATATCCGGTAGGGATAATGAAGGACATGTTAGTAAATATAGGAAAATTGACTCTTTTATCGGATTTTCATGTACTAGACATGGCTAATGATACCACGTGTCCATTGTTGGTTGCAAGATGATTTTTAGCTACCGCTAGTGCTATAATCGATTGTAAAATGTCCAAAATAGTGGTAGGAGAAGGAAGTGCTAGGTCAATCTATGATGTCAAGAAACATTCTTATGATAATGAGGATGAACAAACACCTCATTTGATCACTTTATATAGGAGACCATCTAAATATGGACCTTGGACTAATGGAGATTTATAGGCCCTCAATGACCTTTCTATCTAGAAGAGGCATTCATGAATAACGCATCTTACTTAGAGAAAAAATTGGCTAGTTAGATTGAGGTGAATCCATTCGAGGATACTTTAGTGTTTAGGAAGATGACTGAATTCCTAGGAACCTTGCCTATTAATCTTTGTATGAATAGATGAAAAGTTGAGAGCAATAAGCCTAAGCATAAGTGGAATTGGGATAAGCCACCTAGTGATGGGAATGGAGAGTGGCACATTAGGATGACAAACTATGATCCCAATGGTGAGAAGTTTGAAAAGGAATACCAGACTAAACATACTAGTTGGAAATTAAAAGAGAAGTTCGATCCTACCGATGTCCTTTTGGATGAACTTACTCACCTAGGTACGTAGCGGTATGGTTTCGAATCTAGCTACAAGACTCATAAATAAAGAAAAACGCTTCTTGGGAGGCAACCCATGATTATTTGTTTGTTTGTTTATTTTTCATTTTTAATTGTGTGTTTTATATATCTGTTTTTCATTATTGGTTAATTCTCATGTTTATATTATTTTATGAAAATGCTTTATTTTGTTTTTAACTTCGTCTTAATTGCATATAAAGGTGTTTTACAAAAAGATAAGTGTAGGGAAGATCAAATGTGTTTTTAGAACTAATATGAAGATGAGATTAACAATAATTGAAATTGTATACATGTGTGTTTGTTAGAGTCGAATTCTTGTATCGAGTCACGATGGTTGTTTTGCCGGAATGTTTCCAGGTCTTTAAAGAAGTAATTTTTCCTGATTTTTTTCCGAAAAACGCATCAGACTCATTCTGTCAGGACAACCTGACGGCGTCGGGATTAACACCCGACGGCGTCAGGCAATGTATAAACAGTTTCCGGATTTTTTTTGTTTTCTATCTAATTTGTAATTTTTGGAAATTTCCATCTCTTAATTTTCTAGAAATCTGCAAACATCCATTTCACAAGCATGACATCTAACTTGCTTTCTAGTATAGTTTTGTTTTTATATAGTTTTTACCGCCGATTTTACGCGAGGTTTCGCTTTTGTTTTCTTAATAAGTGTGCAGGTTACATTAGACAAGAAGATGAAGTGCATGATGGAAGCAACACTTATTACTTGCTCATTCTTCTTGGAGGAGGATTTAACCACGATTCTACACATATCCTACCGAGCTAATCAGGGGAGTATTAGTTTCTCTCTTTTATTTTACCTTTCTCTATCATAACTTTGATACTTTTATGAAACATTGGGGACAATGTTCAGTTTAAGTGTAGGGAGAAAGAATAAAACGGGAACTTAGAAACTATTCACTCACTTGATTTTGCCTTGTCTTTGGTAAATTGTGTAATAAACTATGAGAAATATTTGTTAGGATAATTTTAGCACCAAATTTAAAAGTTTTTATGGCACTTACGAGTAAAAGTTTAGTCTTAATAAAACGTCTCATGGATAGGAGTTATATGACTAGCACAAAAACCGTATACCACTCAAATTCCACAAAAAAAAAGTGAGGTTCGCCCGTAGATCTTTAGGAATAAAAGCATTCATCTTTAATGCTTAGTGAGTGTACCGGTAGTATAATAGATTCTAGAACTTGTTTTGTGATGCATTCCAGGATCGCTAGTGAGACTACATTCGTGTAGTTAAGACTAACTAAATGATAAGAGGAATTAGGATAACCCTTGTTTTGAACCTGTAATTTAATTACGTCAACTTCATCGGTTGAGTAGTTTTCCCCACACCTTTGCGATGTACTCATCTTTAGTACACGATACCCCTAGTTAACCCCTCAGAGCCTATCTTTTCTCGGTTTTTGTGATGTTCCGGTTTCTGGAATATTAATGAAGAGCATTGCTTACAATCCACCCTCAAATGTTACACCTAAATCGCCTTAGCCCACCTTGTATGCACTCATCTTTAGTGCATTATTGTAACTATTGTTAAACCCTTAGTTCAATTATCTAGTTTCTTGCATGGTTGCTAAGTCGAGTCATATCCTTTGTACACAATTTTGGGACGATTGGGACTCATGGGTTAAAGTAGTATTTTATGGAGTAACGGGAAGGAATGTTAAATTCAAATTCCCATTGTCTACATAAATAAGTACTCAAAGTGTTTTGATCTTTTCAATTTGGGTCAATTTTACAGGTCTTCAAAGAAGTAATTTTTCTAGAATTTTTTCCAAAAAACGCATTAGACTCATTCTGTCAAGACAACCTGACGGCGTCAGGCAATGTATAAACAGTTTCCATATTTTTTTCGTTTTCTGTCTAATTTTTAATCTTTTGAAATTTCCAACTCTTAATTTTTTAAAAATCTGCAAACATCCATTTCACAAGCATGATATCTTACATGCTTTCTAGTATATTTTTGTTTTTATATAGTTTTTACCGCCAATTTTATGCGAGGTTTCATTTTTATTTTCTTAATAAGTGTGCAGGTTGCATTAGACAAGAAGATGAAGTGCATGATGGAAGCAACACTTATTACTTGCTCATTCTTCTTGGAGGAGATTTAACCATGATTCTACACATATCCTACCGAGCTAATAAGGGGAGTATTAGTTTCTCTCTTTTATTTTACCTTTCTCTATCATAACTTTGATACTTTTATGGAACATTAGGGACAATGTTCAGTTTCAATGTAGGGAGGAAGAATAAAACGGGAACTTAAAAACTATTCACTCACTTGATTTTCGCCTTGTCTTTGGTAAATTGTTTAATAAATTATGAGAAATATTTGTTAGAGTAATTTTAGCACCAAATTTAAATTATTTTATGGCACTTACGAGTAAAACTTTAGTCTTAATAAAGCGTCTCATGGATAGGAGTTATACGACTAGCACAAAAACCGTATACCACTCAAATTTCACCAACAAATGTGAGGTTCTCCCCTAGATCTTTAGGAATAAAAGCGTTCATCTTTAATGCTTAGTGAGTGTACCGGTAGTATAATAGATTCTAGAACTTGTTTTGTGATGCTTTTCGAGATCTCTAGTGAGACTACATTTGTGTTGTTAAGACTAACTAAATGATAAGAGGCATTAGGATAACCCTTGTTTTAAACCTGTAATTTAATTACGTCAACTTTATCGGTTGAGTAATTTTCCCCACACCTTTGCGATGTACTCATCTTTAGTACACGATACCCACCCCCTCAGAGCCTATCTATTCGCTGTTTTTGTGATGTTCCGGTTTCCGAAATATTAATGAAGAGCATTGCTTACAATCCACCCCCAAATGTTACACCCAAATCCCCTTAGCCCACCTTGTATGCACTCATCTTTTGTGAATTATTGTAACTATTGTTAAACCATTAGTTTAATTATCTAGTTTCTTGCATGGTTGTTATGTCGAGTGATATCCTTTGTACACAGTTTTGGGACGATTGGGACTCATGGGTTAAAGTAGTATTTTATGGAGTAACAGGAAGGAACTTTAAATTCAAATTCCCATTGTCTTCGTAAATAAGTACTCCAAGTGTTTTGATCATATCAATTCGGGTCAATTATTGTCAATAAAATAAATACTCAAGTGTGGGGATGCTCTTATAAATCCTTTTATTTTTATGTTATCTTAGAGGATGGTAGGGTAAAAATGTATAAAAAAAATCGAAAATAGAGAGAAGTAAAAAAAAGAGAGAGAAAAACATATGGACTACCATCCTACATCTATCTTTATGATTTATGTTTTAAGTTTATGTTTTATTTCAAGTTGTTATTTAGTGTTAGTGAGTCGAGTCTTGACTTAGCAACGCCGCATTTTACATGCATGTAATTTAAATTTTTGACTTGCCACCACTAAAATTCCCTATATCCAACAAAACCCTTTTATTCCATACCTGAAGCATAACATTATAACACTTTGTTAAGACCTCTTAGATTGTTATTTCTAGGTGCTTACACCAAAGTGGTGGAGGTTTGATCTATTCTCAAGCCTATGGTAATCTATGTGCTACGCAAGTAGTGAGTGTTTATCTTCCATTTTCTTACATGTTATATTTCATATAAACCCGAGAGATGATAAAATCCAAACACCAATTGTGAGGTGCTAGTATATAATTTCGTGCTTGTTTTGACTATTGTGGCACTTGTACTTTTTGTAACTTGTTTTAAACAAATGCTAAATGACCCCTAACTCATAAATTGATTATCCAAAAGTACATTTACTTAAGGACAAGCAAATTCCAAGTGTAGGGATATTTGATAAGGATTTAAAACATACGTTTTAGGGGGTTATTTAAGACCTAAATCGTTACATTTTATATCCGTTACTGCTTAAAATCGTTCCTTTTCACATTTTATGTCTTTTGGAAGCAAATTGCTGGAATGAAGCATTTTTGGACGAAAAGGAGTGAAAACATGAAAAAAAATAACAAAGTCAAGAAAAACAAGGCTAATTGTGAAGCCTGACGGCGTCCCAACTCCAAGGGCGACACCGTCACTCATAGGGTATTCCAAAAACTCTCAAGCGAGGGTGTAGAACATATTTTGGTCTCAACAAATGACGGCGTCACACATTATTCCAAAAGGCCGGCACTACTTTCTACCCGACGTCGTCCCAATGATGACTCGGTCAAGATGAAACCTTAATGACGGCAATCAGATGGCATCACCATCAAAAGGTAACACCCTCGCGAGTGTAAAATCTATATATAGACTTTGAATTTTCAGTATTTTGTGTGCATTATTTTGGAGAGCAAACCCTAGTTCGTTTGAGGTTCGACTTGGGTAGTATTTTAGGGTTCCAATCCCCCTTTTACACTTAAAGATAAGTTTTTTCATCCAATCTATCACCATGTTTCATCTATGTTTCATTGTTTGTTTGTGTTCTTGCTTATCTATCATTCATAACTAAATTAATTAGTGTTTGCTTAGATCCAATGAAACCTAGTTATTGATTATTGTTAGGTTGTCTCTTGTTCTAATTGGTAGACGCTAGAATAATAAAAACTAGCTTCTTCTTTAATTGTTGCGAGCTTGAACGTCCTAAATAGCAAAAAGCCTTGAGAATGCACTTTTGTCCATCATTGTGTTTATTGTGTGAGTTGTAGCTTAAGGATAATAGGATATTCGGGGTAGATACTTCGGTACTTGGCGATCCCGAAAGTTCTAGATGAGAGTTACGATTCATAGAATTGGGGAATTAGGCACCACCCTATGACTAACACGGAATACAACGCATCAATTAGAATGAGTATGTGACAATTCAACCAACCAGTAAAAGATAATTAGGGAGTAAGAGAATCTAAGTGAACACGTTTTTAATTATCATAAGAAACACACTCACTTGATCCATAGTTTTTTTTGCTTTTATTTAGTGTAATTAGTTTTTAATTTAAATTGTTAAGTAGCTTAATTGGTAGACTTACCAACCCCCACTCTTCAAACCCCGAGATTTTACATGCTTTCACAAAAAATTATAAAAGATTAAAAAGAATCTTCCTCACCTCACCTTTTCGTCATACATCTCTACAAGCATCTCTATTCCCCTAGAGAACGATTAACCCCTGGGCTTGCCCATACTACATTGCAACAATTACTTACACTATCAAGTGGGTTGTAAAGCTTGCTCGCGGAAGAGGAAGTCTTTCGACCCTGAACCACGCTATCATTAGCTAAAAAAATAAAATAAAACTGTACATCATCAGGTCAGTCGATACGATGTACCCTATTAATTAAGATACGCCATATCGAGCCTGGGATAAAAATTAAAATAAATAACGAGTCAGATGTGATACGCCGCGTCCCAAAACAGGATGCGCCGTATCAAAACCCATCTGACAGAAAGTTTAAAGTGTAAAATTAAAATAAATGTGGAGAAAAATAAAAGATAGATATGACCAGCATGATCAATGTGCCGCACGCTTTATAGAAGATGTTTCGTATCGACTTGCAGGTCTGATAAACACGGAACTGAAACAATAAACAAAATTAAACTTCGGGTTGTCTCCTGATAAGCACTTCTCTTTATTTCAGAGTCTTCAAGTTAGATTCACATTTAGCTCCTATTCCATTTCATGTATACTCACATGTCTATGTGTGAGAATTTTGACCATCTTCTCATCTCGGATAAATTCTGGTCCCAAATCATCGGCACCCTTGTAGAATCCCATTAGCTTTTGATATGGGTGCTTGATTCCTTGCAATATATCGAGTGTGCTTACTAGTAGTAATGGTTTGATTTTGTTGCACTTCTCATTGGATAGGTGTTTGAATTTCGTATTTGAGTGGGCCATTTGAAAAGTTACACTATCTTTACCATTATGAAAAGTAATGAGCCCCGAAAATCTTTTAGTCTCTTTGCAAGCTTCATTGCAAAATGGTTTTCCAACAATCACATCTCCTATGTCCTTGTCACGGTATGCATCTATGTCTTCTACTACCACAAAATCGGTAACAAAGAGAAATCTCCAACAAAGATAGGTACATTCATAAAACTCCGACCACATTCTTTTCATTGTATTCTAGCTTTTTGCTCATAATAGAGTTGTAGAAATCTTTAGACATTACGTTAATTGAAAGAATAGGGAAGAAGTTAAGATCAACATGTTTGAAACCAATCATGCATGAGAATTTCAAATTGTAGGCGCCATTGATGTTAATCCTATTTCCTACATCACAGAAACTAGGATACCCTTCAAATTCATCGTAATTCTTAGTATTAAGCATATTTGTTATAGGTAGGTCCACAATTTCTCCATTTTCACCCTCGGGCTCAGCATCTTCCATTACTTGATCATTAAGCTCAATTGGCACATTAAGGTCATTTAGTTCAATGCAATCACCATAGATTGGGTCATTCGATCCATCTTGGATCAATGTTTTGCCCATTAATCGAGCTTCCAAGTCAAGTTTCATTCGCCTACCATGGTTTCAGCACGTTCTTCTTCAAACTGAGGTCCTTGATCAAAACATTTGATGAAAACTCCTGGTCCTGCACTTCCTGAAATCAAGGGAACAATCATCAGTAGGATAGGTTTGATAAAGTATAACCACAGAAAACTAAGAACGAAAAGGGAATGCGAAACATAAAAGCTGCTGATATATGCAGATGATACACCGTATCCAGTTTTCTAGATACGCCGTATTCTCAAGATAAAATAAAATCAGGCTTTTAATCAGATAGAACTATACGCCGTACTGACAAGAACCAGTGCGTCGTATATTTAAATTTTCTAAAATAAAATTTCTTAATTAAAAGAATATAAATACACTGTATAAGCGAAAGCTTATGCTTCATACTTCCGTTACGTTTTAAAAAATTAAGCCCGTAGATTTTAGAAAATAGATACGCCGTATCGAGGTTAATCAATACGTCATACTTTATTATTTAAAAATTCTAAGATGGTAATTCAATCCTCAGGATATTTTCACTTATGCACATGTTTTGTTTAATATTTATTTTCATGCAAAGGAATTGAACTAAATTTGTGGAAGATTGTAGGAAAATTTGATGCACTTGGGGGATTAGTTCACACCTGGTGATGAGTGTGCAAATACTCATAATTTTTGTACCATTTAAACTGCAAAAACATCTGAAAACACTCAGAAATACATCAAAATGATAAAAATATCACAAATAAGTGTTTTATGTGTTTTAAATGCAAAAATACCAAAATCAGTTGAAAAACGTATCAAGTTTGCATAATTGGCAGTTTTAGTCCCCCAAGTTTCAAAAGTTGTCAAATATAGTCCCTAGTCATTCCAAAACTTATAAAAAGTCATAAAAGGTCCTTGGGATTGACAAGTTGTAAGAAATTGTCCTTTGAAGTTTAAAAAATCACAATTTACAACTTTGGTCCCTCAATTTTACAAAAGTGTCAAAATCAGTCCCTGGGGGTTTAAAAATGGAAATTATTCAAACTACACCCTTGTATTATTCAAATGTGGCATATTTGGTGCTTATATGATAAGTTTTGAGAAAATTACAAGTTTGGTCCCTGGAGTTTGAAAATTGTCAAAAATAGTCCTTGGGTTTATAAAAATGGAATTTTATGCAATATTGGTCCTTATACTAACCATTAATTACAGGTTTAGTCCTTGTGTTAACTTTGGAATATTGGCATTTTCAGTCCTTCAAAATCCAGAAATTACAAAATTGGTCCTTGTGTTATATTTCTACAAACCAAACGGATCCCTTTATATTATTTATCCAAATCCAACCCAATCCCAAACCCAGCTGGCCCAACACCAGTCACAAGCCCACGTTTTAAAAAAATAAAAACCGCCTACCACTGTTCATCCTCCTCACCTATACCTGCAATCCAAAACCAGGTGGTTTCACCACCTCACCACCACTTTCCACCTCACCTAGCTATCTCCACAGCTGTATACCAACCCCCTCCACCTCTACAAACAACCAAATTGCATTAACTACTAATACCTGCTCAAAGACTTTTCCCGCCAAAAATCCACATGGACGATTAAGATGATATCAAGCCTATCCAATGGTGGGATTTAATCAGAGGTCGACAAGGATTCTTTTTGGATGTCTATAAAGAAGAAAGAAGGCAGAAGAAATAGGTGTCGCATGTTTTTAGACCATTTCATAGTGTAAAATTTACTTTAATGTCTGTTTTAGTTTAAATTCAAGTTTTTAGTGTAAAATCAAGTTTATCTCAAGTTAAAATTCACTTTTGTATTGTAATTATTCCAAGTTAATAAGATTTCAAGTTTTTATGTTTCATGGTAATTCGTATTAAATCATTTATACTAATTAGAAGTCACAAAAGCCATTTTACCTTTCAAACAAGCTCAGATAAGCTTATTGTAGCTTTTCATGAGCCTGCATTAGACTTTAGTATTTTAAATTAGAAAAACCAAAAAAGGTCAACGAAAGTCAACGAGGTGGAATTTGGTATGGAAATGGAGATGGGTTGATGCAATCTTTGATTTGGGTTGGATTTGATTAAAAATAGGGTAGTTGGTTCTGGTATAAGCTGTATATAAGCTGGATAATTTGTGAGTTCTGTTTCAATTTTATTACATAACTGTTTGATACTCTTTTGGATTATTCCTTGCTTTAACTTGTTTACCTTTATTAGAACTATTACTCGTAGTTATTTTATTGTTAGAACTTAGATTAAGTGCTGATTGGATCTATAGTTAGGATTTATATAGATTAAGTAGTATAAACTGCTTATGAACTAGTGTTTGGATCATAAGGTTACTCTGAGTTTGAGGTTAGTTCAGTGATTAAATTAGGTAGATACAGTCTCATTTAGGATATTTAAACTCACTTTAGTCCTTATTTTAAGTTTGCATTTAGCTTAAGTCAAATTTGCATTATAGCAGCTCTTATGTTCATTTCTGTTTGAATCAATAGCTCAAATCATACAACTAGGTGTTAACTTAGATAATACAGCTTGCATTAGCTTCATTTAATCATTAAACATCATAATCATCCAGTTTTAGTGAATCAAAACTCACTTTAGTCAACACTTCAGTTCTATCCACAAAAGTCAAAATTGCACAAACCAGCTTTTTCCCAAACTTTGTTGATTTTTCATGATCTGAGTTTTGAGTTAAAATAATTGATACTTTGGGATTTATAACTTCATCTGGTCTAGTTTTGAAAATAGATTTTTATGGAATTTTTGGAGTCACTTTTAAGCACTAAATAAGCTGTCTAAGCAGGCCCCATATGCCCTGTTCACATTCAGCTAATACTGAGTTGTGAACCAGGCATCTTGCAGCTTATGCACAGTGCTCTCTTTTGATAATTAAGGTCTCAAACTTGGTCCAAGTGTTCCTTGCTTGGTGATCTTTAGCTCTCCACTTTTAGTTTTCAGTTTGGTTCACTAATTAAGCTTGTGCTTAAGCTTAAACATAGGGGTAGGACTGATCAAGTTCACTTGATCAATCAAGTCAAATCATTGTAGTTTGCATCCTAGAGGTTTAGATTAGTTGATATAGGTTGATGTTAAGTAGTTTTAGCATAACATAGCTTCTGTAGTTAATTGGTACTCTTCAACAGCTTGTAGCTTATTTTGTCTAGCTTATTCATGAGCCTTTACACTACAGCTTCATATTTTCACACATAAGCTAGAGGTTTTATATTTTTCATAAAATTAGAATAATATTTTAGACGTTTACTGAATTTTTCAGATTTTTCCAGTACTGTTTGCTATTTTTCCTATTTTAAATCAGTTTTTAAGTACTTTTTAATTAGCTTTTATTGCAAATAAATCAGAAAAAGTAAAAAAAATAATTTTTCATTTTTCCTAGATTAAGAATATTATTTTAGATTTTCCTGTAAAGTCTCATAATTTTTACTGTTCATTTGTTATTTTTCTTAATTTTAATTAGTTTAAACTAGTTTTTAATTAATAATAAATATATAAAAAGTAAAAAAAATATATTTTTAGTTTTAAAATTAGTTTTATCATATTTTAGATTTTTCTAAGTCATAATTTCACTTTTCTAGCTTTATTTCATATTTTCTTATATTTTAGAGTATTATTAAATAGTTAAAAATAGTTTTTAATTAATAATAATTAAATAAATAGTTATAAAAATAATTCTAATTTTATAATAATTTTCTAGTATAATTAGGATTGTAAAAATGTATTTTTCATATCTGTAGGTATTTTCCTTCTTTATTTTCACATTTTATTTCGTACGTTACGTAGTTTTTAATTTAAACGTAAGTTTTAGATTATAAACGTTAATCGACTTTAAAAATAGTGATAGCGTTTATTTAATATAATCTAGCTTTTTAATTTTCTTTAATTTGCATTTAAGCCCCTGTAATTTATAAACTTTTTCTTTAGGTATAAATATTCCAAATCTTCAAACCCCCTTTCCCATTCAATATCACTCGATCACAGATTCGTCTTATTACAGTGTTCACACCTCGTTGGGACTTAACGACCCGGGGAAACACTAAACTCTCCAGATCATAATTGT
The DNA here is from genome assembly GCA_910596185.1 of Chrysanthemum makinoi. NCBI lineage: Eukaryota > Viridiplantae > Streptophyta > Magnoliopsida > Asterales > Asteraceae > Chrysanthemum > Chrysanthemum makinoi. Next base: position 225,169,554 of record OU343223.1, on the reverse strand, counting down.
ATTGGTTTTAGACAGTTTTAATTTTATTACGGTTGACCATTCACAAGTGGTTAGCTTGTGTGATAAACTTGACTGTTTGCCCCCAATCAAAATTTTGGCGTCGCTGCCGGGGAGGTGTGCTGCGTTCTACGAATTTGAAGCATCAGTGTTGTTGAATATACATCCATTGTATATTTACCATCCTTGTTCATATTTTCTTATTATTATCATATAAAAACAAAACGGTTCCCGAAAACATTTTAAAATCAGTTTTCAACAAACACAAAAACCCAAAAAGATTTTCTTTCTTATTTTTACAAAATGTTTTTCAAAAATCCAAAAATATTCCTCTTTACCCTCTTACCCTTTTGATTCTTCATTTCTTACCCTCTGGAACCTTTTGATTCTTTCTATGTCTTATCCTCACCCTCCTGGTTGTCAATGGTGTGGTGGTCCTTATAATGGTGGCAATTGCCCCAGTTGTAGCATGGTGGAATCAGGAAACGGGTCTGTCTATAACCAGGATCCCTATTCCTACCATAACACAACTGATTTATTCCATCAGCTACCACACTGTGAGACTCAGCAGTTTTACTGTTGTGAGTACTGTGGTGGTTCACACTACAGTTCGATTGTCAATCGGAAACACGCTTGTCTATGAGCAGGTTCCTGATAACAATTATGACTACAACACATATAACTCACAACCACATCAGTTTTACTGTTGTGAGTATTGTGGAGGTCCTCACTCTAGCTCGGATTGTCAAAAAGGGAACCCATTTCCTTGCAACAATTACGACTATACATTTCAAGACCAACCTCCACATTATCAAATGAATCAGGCACCACCTCAGCCTGATCCACTTCCTCAAAATCTTCTCCTTGATCTTTTGGATTTAGTGAAAGATTTGAAGGAATCCCAAGATAATCCAAATAAAAATCCATGGAAGTTTTGTTAGCCGAAGAACGGGCTGCTAAATTAGATTCCCAAATTGCCTTTGAAAAATCTATTAGGGAATCAATTGCAAAAGAAAAGCAAGATCTAGCTCTCAATTTCGTTTTATTCCTGATGACAATGATGATGAGGATAACCTTGATATCCTTCAATTCTATAAAGATTCATCAAGTTCATCAGTTGAAATTCCTTCCATGAAAAATCAGGGAGAAAAGACTATGATGGAATTACTAGCAGAAGAACAAATGGAAAGTATAAAACATATGTATGCTAGTCCTTCTCAACTCCCTCAGTCTGTTGTTATCACACCCGATATTCCCACTCACTCTCTGAACATGGGGGATGAGCATCTTGACACTGTTCCTGAAAAGGAATCGGACGAATTCATAAAGTCTAGTGTTGAGAACCTTGTCCCAATCCCGAGAGAGTCACAGGGAACTTCTGATCATATGTGTGATTCTTTTTCCCCTCTTGAGTGTTCAAAAGATCATTTTGAAACTTTCTATGATCTTAGCGACGATTGTGCTTCCTATGGAAACATCGAGTATGTTGAGGCATCACTCCCACAGTCTGATCCTCTTCTTGAGGAGTTCACCGATGAACTCACTCACATCAATCCACTTTCATCGGAAAGTAATGATAGTCTTTTTGATTTCAAAGCGGATCTGGGAGAGACTGAAAGTCTCCTTGATAATGATCGTTCACTCACTTCTTATCCCAACAGTCCAATAGAGAATGTTAATCACTTTGTTCCTGAAGCATTCAAAACAACTCTCACCAATCCTCTATTTGAATTCGAATCTGAATTCACCTTGATTTCTGACAATCTAATCTTTGACAAGGATAGTGATGAGTCCACAATGGAACAAGAATTTACAAATTCACATCATGTGAATGATTCTCTTCATGAGGAGTTCGCCGGTGAACTCACTCATATCATGACTTCGCCGAAGTATGATCGCTTGGATGGCAAAAATCATGATCGGGGGGAAAAGTTCTCAATCATGAGAGTTTGTATTTCTATGACAAATTTTCCAAACCTCCCTCCCGAGATGCTTTCCAAACCAAAGAGCTCAACCGATAAAATCCAAACGAGTGCAACTGCACTTGATCCTGAGGAAGAAGATCTTATCATGATCGTCATCATGATTTTCCTTCTTTTCTTCACCTACCTGGTGACTTCCTCTCTTCTTCACTCGTTCGGGAGTGAGGACACTATCTTTGACCCCGACATTTTCATTTATTATTTGTGAGCCGGATCTCTCTATATCTCATCGGTGTGGAACTTTCGCGTGCTTCAAATGTTTATACAAACATCTTGAATGAAAGTCCGATGGAGATTGTCTCTTCCACTTACTTCCCCATGAACAAATTAATTCGGGGTCGAGTCAAGCTAGCGACTCGGTAATCAAAAACAGTAGTTAAACATGGGTTTTCACCCGTGTGTACCACCCTAGTGTGGGGGAGTTTCCCCCCGCTGTTGTATATACGTTTTCATTCAAAAAAAAAATGATTGAAAATTGTAAATATTAAAAAAGAGAATAATTGTTGTGTTTCTACACTTAGCTAGTAATGTTATCTTCTTACGTTCAAGGATTCGGCATAATAGCCGGGACTTTGAATATTGAGGACAATATTCATTTCTAAGTGTGGGGGGGGAAATTCTGGCGAATTTGATCATAAATGTACCCTTTTAGTCCCTTTTTCCCCCAAAATGGCCAAATTTATTTTTATTTTTTTTAGTGGAAGTACTATGTACTAAACACAACAAATGGTAATCAGTCCACCATGTCTAACCCACATAAGGATTGGCTAATCCAGGAGCAAACGGCTCTTGGTAAAGATATCTCAAATCCGTTTACGGCTTGCAATTTGCCCAAAATTGTATGGTGTTCAGCTCACCATATCTTTAATTAGTGAAGAGTTGGCTAGCCCGCAAGTTTATGGCTTGTGGTAAAGGCAGTTGGAAAGCCATAATTGGTAATCGACTCACCAAAGATATTTTATCTAAGAGTTGGCTAGTCCAGAAGCAAACGGCTTCTGTAAAGACAAATCAAAACCGTTTACAGCTGGTGATTTGCTCAAAATCATTTGGTTATCATTGTACCAAGGTTCTTACTTGAACTGAAACAACTGGCTACTCCAGAAGTAATGGCTTTTGGTAAAGAGATAAAATCCATTAATTTTTCATAAAAGATTGCTAGGGACTAGCAATATCTTAGTGTGGGGGATTGATGAGTGTGCAAATACTCATAATTTTTGTACCATTTAAACTGCAAAAACATCTGAAAACACTCAGAAATACATCAAAATGATAAAAATATCACAAATAAGTGTTTTATGTGTTTTAAATGCAAAAATACCAAAATCAGTTGAAAAACGTATCAAGTTTGCATAATTGGCAGTTTTAGTCCCCCAAGTTTCAAAAGTTGTCAAATATAGTCCCTAGTCATTCCAAAACTTATAAAAAGTCATAAAAGGTCCTTGGGATTGACAAGTTGTAAGAAATTGTCCTTTGAAGTTTAAAAAATCACAATTTACAACTTTGGTCCCTCAATTTTACAAAAGTGTCAAAATCAGTCCCTGGGTGTTTAAAAATGGAAATTATTCAAACTACACCCTTGTATTATTCAAATGTGGCATATTTGGTCCTTATATGATAAGTTTTGAGAAAATTACAAGTTTGGTCCCTGGAGTTTGAAAATTGTCAAAAATAGTCCTTGGGTTTATAAAAATGGAATTTTATGCAATATTGGTCCTTATACTAACCATTAATTACAGGTTTAGTCCTTGTGTTAACTTTGGAATATTGGCATTTTCAGTCCTTCAAAATCCAGAAATTACAAAATTGGTCCTTGTGTTATATTTCTACAAACCAAACGGATCCCTTTATATTATTTATCCAAATCCAACCCAATCCCAAACCCAGCTGGCCCAACACCAGTCACAAGCCCACGTTTTAAAAATATAAAAACCGCCCAGGTACTGTTCATCCTCCTCACCTATACCTGCAATCCAAAACCAGGTGGTTTCACCACCTCACCACCACTCCACCACCTAGCTATCTCCACAGTTGTATACCAACCCCCCTCCACCTCTACAAACAACCAAATTGCATTAACTACTAATACCTGCTCAAAGACTTTTCCCGCCAAAAATCCACATGGACGATTAAGATGATATCAAGCCTATCCAATGGTGGGATTTAATCAGAGGTCGACAAGGAAGCTTTTTGGATGTCTATAAAGAAGAAAGAAGGCAGAAGAAATAGGTGTCGCATGTTTTTAGACCATTTCATAGTGTAAAATTTACTTTAATGTCTGTTTTAGTTTAAATTCAAGTTCTTAGTGTGAAATCAAGTTTATTTCAAGTTAAATTTCACTTTTGTATTGTAATTATTCCAAGTTAATAAGATTTCAAGTTTTTATGTTTCATGGTAATTCGTATTAAATCATTTATACTAATTAGAAGTCACAAAAGCCATTTTACCTTTCAAACAAGCTCAGATAAGCTTATTGTAGCTTTTCATGAGCCTGCATTAGACTTTAGTATTTTAAATTAGAAAAAACCAAAAAAAGGTCAACGAAAGTCAACTGAGGTGGAATTTGGTATGGAAATGGAGATGGGTTGATGCAGTGCTGATTTGGGTTGGATTTGATTAAAAATAGGGTAGTTGGTTCTGGTATAAGCTGTATATAAGCTGGATAATTTGTGAGTTCTGTTTCAATTTTATTACATAACTGTTTGATACTCTTTTGGATTATTCCTTGCTTTAACTTGTTTACCTTTATTAGAACTGTTACTCGTAGTTATTTTATTGTTAGAACTTAGATTAAGTGCTGATTTGATCTATAGTTAGGATTTATATAGATTAAGTAGTATAAACTGCTTATGAACTAGTGTTTGGATCATAAGGTTACTCTGAGTTTGAGGTTAGTTCAGTGATTAAATTAGGTAGATACAGTCTCATTTAGGATATTTAAACTCAATTTAGTCCTTATTTTAAGTTTGCATTTAGCTTAAGTCAAATTTGCATTATAGCAGCTCTTATGTTCATTTCTGTTTGAATCAATAGCTCAAATCATACAACTAGGTGTTAAGTTAGATAATACAGCTTGCATTAGCTTCATTTAATCATTAAACATCATAATCATCCAGTTTTAGTGAATCAAAACTCACTTTAGTCAACACTTCAGTTCTATCCACAAAAGTCAAAATTGCACAAACCAGCTTTTTCCCAAACTTTGTTGATTTTTCATGATCTGAGTTTTGAGTTAAAATAATTGATACTTTGGGATTTATAACTTCATCTGGTCTAGTTTTGAAAATTGATTTTTATGGAATTTTTGGAGTCACTTTTAAGCACTAAATAAGCTGTCTAAGCAGGCCCCATATGCCCTGTTCACATTCAGCTAATACTGAGTTGTGAACCAGGCATCTTGCAGCTTATGCACAGTGCTCTCTTTTGATAATTAAGGTCTCAAACTTGGTCCAAGTGTTCCTTGCTTGGTGATCTTTAGCTCTCCACTTTTAGTTTTCAGTTTGGTTCACTAATTAAGCTTGTGCTTAAGCTTAAACATAGGGGGTAGGACTGATCAAGTTCACTTGATCAATCAAGTCAAATCATTGTAGTTTGCATCCTAGAGGTTTAGATTAGTTGATATAGGTTGATGTTAAGTAGTTTTAGCATAACATAGCTTCTGTAGTTAATTGGTACTCTTCAACAGCTTGTAGCTTATTTTGTCTAGCTTATTCATGAGCCTTTACACTACAACTTCATATTTTCACACATAAGCTAGAGGTTTTATATTTTTCATAAAATTAGAATAATATTTTAGACGTTTACTGAATTTTTAGATTTTTTTCCAGTACTGTTTGCTATTTTTCCTATTTTAAATCAGTTTTTAAGTACTTTTTAATTAGCTTTTATTGCAAATAAATCAAAAAAAGTAAAAAAAATAATTTTTCATTTTTCCTAGATTAAGAATATTATTTTAGATTTTCCTGTAAAGTCTCATAATTTTTACTGTTCATTTTTTATTTTTCTTAATTTTAATTAGTTTAAACTAGTTTTTAATTAATAATAAATATATGAAAAGTCTAAAAAATATATTTTTAGTTTTAAAATTAGTTTTATCATATTTTAGATTTTTCTAAGTCATAATTTCACTTTTCTAGCTTTATTTCATATTTTCTTATATTTTAGAGTATTATTAAATAGTTAAAAATAGTTTTTAATTAATAATAATTAAATAAATAGTTATAAAAATAATTATAATTTTTTAATAATTTTCTAGTATAATTAGGATTGTAAAAATGTATTTTTCATATCTGTAGGTATTTTCCTTCTTTATTTTCACATTTTATTTCGTACGTTACGTAGTTTTTAATTTAAACGTAAGTTTTAGATTATAAACGTTAATCGACTTTAAAAATAGTGATAGCGTTTATTTAATATAATATAGCTTTTTAATTTTATTTAATTTGCATTTAAGCCCCTGTAATTTACAAACTTTTTCTTTAGGTATAAATATTCCAAATCTTCAAACCCCCTTTCCCATTCAATATCACTCGATCACAGATTCGTCTTATTACAGTGTTCACACCTCGTTGGGACTTAACGACCCGGGGAAACACTAAACTCTCCAGATCATAATTGTATTGGTTTTAGACAGTTTTAATTTTATTACGGTTGACCATTCACAAGTGGTTAGCTTGTGTGATAAACTTGACTGTTTGCCCCCAATCAAAATTTTGGCGTCGCTGCCGGGGAGGTGTGCTGTGTTCTATAAATTATTACCATCCTTGTTCATATTTTCTTATTATTATCATATAAAAACAAAACGGTTCCCGAAAACATTTTAAAATCAGTTTTCAACAAACACAAAAACCCAAAAATATTTTCTTTCTTATTTTTACAAAATGTTTTTCAAAAATCCAAAAATATTCCTCTTTACCCTCTTACCCTTTTGATTCTTCATTTCTTACCCTCTGGAACCTTTTGATTCTTTCTATGTCTTATCCTCACCCTCTTGGTTGTCAATGGTGTGGTGGTCCTTATAATGGTGGTAATTGCCCCGCTTGTAGCATGGTGGAATCAGAAACCGGTGTCTGTCTATAACCGTGATCCCTATTCCTACCATAACACAACCGATGATTTATTCCATCGCTACCACACTCGCGGAGACTCGCCAGCTTTTTACTGTTGTGAGTACTGTGGTGGTTCACACTACAGTTCTGATTGTCAATCGGAAACACGCTTGTCTATGAGCGGTTCCGATAACAATTATGACTACAACACATATAACTCACATACCACATCAGTTTTTGTTGTGAGTATTGTGGAGGTCCTCACTCTAGTTCGGATTGTCAAAAAGGGAACCCATTTCCTTGCAACAATTACGACTATACATTTCAAGACCAACCTCCACAGATCAAATGAATCGGCACCACCTCCCTGATCCACTTCCTTAAAATCTTCTCCTTGATCTTTTGGATTTAGTGAAAGATTTGAAGGAATCCCAAGATAATCCAAATAAAAATCCATGGAAGTTTTGTTAGCAAGAACGGGCTTACTAAATTAGATTCCCAGATTGCCTTTGAAAAATATATTAGGGAATCAATTGCAAAAGAAAAAGCAAAGGATCTAGCTCTCAATTTCGTTTTATTCTTGATGACAGTGATGATGAGGATAACCTTGATATCCTTCAATTCTATAAAGATTCATCAAGTTCATCTAGGTTGAAATTCCTTCCATGAAAAATTATGGAGAAAAGACTATGATGGAATTACTAGCAGAAGAACAAATGGAAAGTATAAAACATATGTATGCTAGTCCTTCTCAACTCCCTCAGTCTGTTGTTATCACACCCGATATTCCCACTCACTCTCAACATGGGGATGAGCATCTTGACACTGCACGAAAAGAATCGGACGAATTCATAAAGTCTAGTTGAGAACCTTGTCCTAATCGAGAGAGTCACAGGGAACTTCTGTCATATGTGTGATTCTTTTTCCCCCTCTTGAGTGTTCAAAGATCATTTGAAACTTTCTCGATCTTAGCGACGATTGTGCTTCCTATGGAAACATCAGAGTATGTTGAGGCATCACTCCCTTCATCCGATCCTCTTCTTGAGGAGTTCACCGATGAACTCACTCACATCAATCCACTTTCATCGAAAAGTAATGATAGTCTTTTGATTTCAAAGCGATCTGGGGAGGAGCGAAAGTCTCCTTGATAATGATCGTTCACTCACTTCTTATCCCAACAGTCCATGTTAAAGTGTCGGTCACCCCAATTATAAGGCTAGCATATGTTAGCTCGTAGACGTGTCGTTTGTTAAGTTATTTAGTAGTTTATTAGTTAGTCAGTAGCGTAGAATAGTTTAGTGTAACACGTGGAGGAAGGATCGGTCTTTACCCACTGTATACCTGATCCACAGGACGATAGGAGGTCGTATTTCTTGTAACTATAAATACCCCTTCCATCCATGGAAGGGGTGGTGCTTCTCATTCAATCTAATATTCCCTTTGTGTAAACCTCTAGCAAGAACACCCTCCCTCTCTCTCTACTAACTCTCTAACTATGGCAAACATGTATTTTGATCATCCTAGACCACCCGAATCATCAACACAATAATAGTAAGATCCTAAAAATTGGTATCAGAGCCCATGGTTATTGTGTTTTGATGATTTATTGTGGTTTCGATTCAAGTTTTTATGCGGTTTTTGATACTTCATGATGGTGGGAAAACTGTTTTTTGAGTATACTTGTGGTTAACTGTTTTTTTCTTGTTTCGGTATCCTCTTGTTTGGTCAACAAATTAATGTCATGCTTGTCTTGTGTCTTGTTTGTCCAAACAGTAATATGGCTACATGACTGTTGTTAACAGTTTATGTGTTGTATTTTATGGTCAAACAATATTGTATGGTCATATTTTGAAGATAAGTATCATTGTCCAAACAGTATTTTGTACCAAACATTGTGCTTGTTATGATGTCAAATGGTCAGTTTTCTTGGTCTTAACTGGGTCAAATCGTCTTATCTTTGCAGTTTTTGTCTCGTTTTTCTGGGTATCCTATGAATATGAACGTTTTTTTGTCGGAAAAACTCATCGGAAAATGGTATAATTCTTGCTAGCGACTTATGTCAAGAAAACAGTAGCGACATGTCACTAACCAGTCCAGATTCAATGTATTTTCTTAGCGACTTGTCTTTACAAGTCGTAGCGAGTTGACCTAGCGAGTTGGGTTAGCGAGTTGACCTAGCGAGTTGGGTTAGCGAGTTGAGTCAGCGAGTTGGGTTAGCGAGTTGAGTCAGCGAGTTGGGTTAGCGAGTTGTTTTGTAAACTGAAGTAGCGAGTTATGATGCTAGCGACTAGTCTTTACTAGTTAGCGACTTGTGTTTGAATAAAAAGAGTAATGACTTGGTTATAACATAGCGACTTGACAATTTGACAGAAAGGATGAAGAAGAAGATGGAATGACCATGACCACATAAACCGAATACCACTACTGTACTAGACCTCAAAACTATACCATTCACCAAATACCAACATTATCTCAACCTCAGTTTGTTGTTACAAACCTCATCAGTCCACCTCTCAACTCTTAATAAAAAATGATAACGACGCGAAAAGATCCATATCAAAACATCAAAAGTACTAAGAATCGATACATATCCAACTCTCATTCGTATCCCTGACTCGAATCAATGATAATGTAAAAGATCTCAGATTATGCGCTACTCATGATAACATCAACACTTATCAAGGTCCAACACACGATTATCATCATCATAGATCATCAAATAAAGACTCAAAACTGAAAGCTAACTAATTCAAATGGATCTCAGTGTCTTATTTCGTGTTAATCAATGATTATTCATATCCATAGAAGGCATATGACACGAGAATAATTAACTTTCATCGATCCTAACTATCTTTTTAAACCCTATCCGAATCAGAAATGTGAAGATAATAACAACCATGTTATCCCTTCACATTTGTTAGTTTAAAGCTCAATAAAATGAAAGGGGGTTTTATCATTTATCAAGCTTACCTTAATGTACCTTGTTCATTTAAAACTCAAGCCATCTCTGTGGCGAGTCCCTTGGAGGTCATGAGGATGATTCAAAGCCATCCCTGTGGCTTTGTTTTGTTTTGAGTTCGACTTGATTCAATCACGAATAGTTTATGTGGGTATCATTATTGATGAGTGGTGAGATTTTTTAAGGAAATCGGTTAGGAGGGGAGGCGGACTGATAATGAGAGTATATTAGGGTTTTGATGTGTTTGGTGTGTGTAATCGATGATGGGGGGCGCATGTTTTAAGGACTAGGGTATCAAGTGTGATTAAAGGTGGAATTTTATACCCGATTACTTAGGGTTTGAATGAATATGGATCGGATGCTAGCTCTTCTGTTTGGACTTCAAATGTTTACATGGGCCGGAGTTGGATATGGTGTGAATATGGGCTTCGCTGGGTTGTCTTGGGTCCGGATTGTGAATGGTCTTTGGTGTATATCTTACCTAGTGTCAAAACATTGTAATTTCGTGGGCTTTGGTATTTATTTGATCCGAAATTGCAATTATTGGGCTGCTACTAATTTTGGTATATGTGTGGCAAATGAGTGGTATTTTAGGTATGATTTTCATGGAGGGATACATAAATTCTCGGCTTGAGCAAAAATTTTATAAATGATCACGGAGTTTTTTTTTCGTACGGTATTATTGATGCAAATTTGAAGTGACGCCATCTTCATATGTGGTCATTTCTATTAGCCGGTGAATCAATGGAGGTTCGTTTACAGCAATTCTCTTGGGATATTCGACGCCACAGACCGTCAATGATACTTCACAGTCTAAGCAAAATCTTTCAAGAATATTCAGTCACCATGATTTTTCAAGATGTTTGCTTTTGACAAGAACTTCTCGTGCAAATGGTCGTACACGGTGTACCTTGATGTGTTACGGTTATCCTCCAGGGAAAAAGAGTTTAATACTACTTGACTTAGTATGGTTTGTGAAGTTGTCTACATATGGGTTAAGAATTGTTGATGTTGGATAATGAACCATTGACGAACCGCAGCATGTTCCCCTAAAACAGATATTCACCGAAACCAAAGTTGTCATAATTCATTCAAGCTGACATTTTTTACGGTTTTGTCTTGATTTTGTAAAATCCCGTGAAAGAACCTATTTCTCGGTTTAAATCATAGACTTGTAAAATCCCGTGACAATGAAAACATCCTGGTTAAAGTAATGAGCATTTCCGGATCTATCTTACGGTTTATTCTTGGTTTTGTAAAATCCCGCGAAAGAAACTATTTCTCGGTTTAAACCATAGAATTGTAAAATCCCGTGATGATGGAACCATCCTGGAGAAAGGAAAATGTAGGTCGGGATCCTTTCTGATGCTGGTGCTACGGTTTCTGCTTCGAAGAAGGGATAAAAGGGTGTTCTTCATGAATTGGAAGTGTGTTTGGATATTCGTCATGGCGGTTTGGTTACTTCAAAGTTTTACGGGGTTATGCTCATTAAACCATGGTCGGATGAAACCATTATCAGAGTTCACTTAAAACGTCAAAGGAGGCTAGATTTGAGCTTTTAACAAGATGTGACAACGGCGTTAATTCAATATTGTTTATTTGAGGTTGAAGTGAAATATCACGGGCGAGTGTACTTAGTATCTGAAGGTATCGGGGATGGATGGATGAAGATTCTTCATGATCCTTGTTCGAGCTTATTATCAAAAACGAAGACTTGGAAATCTAGTTATTGTTGGGTGTCTTTTACCTTTTCTTTTACCACTTTGGGGAATTGGGCTCATACCACCACAAAATAACTATCACTTTAAGGAGTTACGTTGTAGTGCTCAGTGTCACATTGAATTGTGGATTCTCAAGAGGTGATGTACGTCTATTACTTGATGGTTGGTTGGATGAAGAGTATAGAGTACTTAGAGATTCAATGGAGGATGAAGTCTCGGCACCGCTCTTTGTTACATATGTGCAAGTTTAAGTCACGAGTTCGGGGTAGTTTACTTCAGGGTCAAATTCATTATATCGGGTTTTCTCCATCAGCTGTCACAACAAAGATCCTACTGAATGATAATGGGGTGATTACAAATTTGCCAAGAGTAGATGAAAAGAGAGATTTATGACGTCTGTTTACATCAGTTCAGGCCTCGTACTCCAAAGAAAAGAAATGTGTACGTTTCAGTGCGCATTATCTTCCGAAGAAGAGAAATCTTCTTATGACGTATGAACACATCAGTTCATGCCTCGTTCTCTAAAGAAAGAAATGTACGCTTAAAGGCGCATTATCTTCAGAAGAAGAGAAATCTTCTCATTATGACCATTCTCATCAACATGCTTCATACTTTTTCCATGTGCTTTCTATTATCAAGTGAACCGGGCTACTGTTGATTGTTTTCTTATTCCACTTGCTCAACTATAATGACGATGGCGACATCCTATGCTAATTTTGCGGGGGAGAAGTGTGAATAGACTACATTGTTGAAGATAATCACTTGCTTAATCAAGAATGGCATCTCCGTATGCAATTCTTGAGGGGGAGAAGAAGTATGATAATTATGCATGGTTGATCGATATCTGAGAATAAATGGTCAAACGGCTCTAAACTCATGTAAGAACCGAGCTTCTTCTTATCGGGTCATCTTTACATGGCGTTTCTTCTAAGAGCCGTTAGTTGACATCTTCACAAGTTGATATGAGTTTATTGACAAAGTGCTTCTGATTAATGCTTCACGTGCACATCAACATGATGATTCTGAACAACCTTCTGTTCTTGTTTGATGTGATTGTTTGCTTGGTGTTACCATTTCGTGTGTTCGCTGCGGGCTGATTGCTGATTTCCTTGATGAACATCTTTCTGTTCTTGTTTGATTGGGAGGGATCTTAATTAAGGGGATTTGCAAGATGTAAGTTAATTTGCGGGCTGATTGATGATTTCCTTGATGAACATCTTTCTGTTCTTGTTTGATTGGGAGGGATCTTAATTAAGGGGATTTGCAAGATGTAAGTTAATTGGGATGTTCTTGTGTTTTGGTGAGTCGAAGATGTTAACTATCTAATCCCCAACTGGACAATCTTGAAGAAGGTCGAGTCCCATGTCAGGTTTCTACATTTTCTCGCTATATGTTAGAAGACTGAAGACGAGTTGCATTTGATTATCCAAAGACTTCTTCTTAATCTGGGCATCTATCAAACAGATTGTCGGTTTAGGGGAGAGCACTAATTGGGGGAATGTGATATGTCGAATTTAATCCCCAATTAGACTTGCTCACATTCTACTTCAGCATGTTGATTCCCACAAGATTACCAGTGTTCTTCTCAAAAGATTTCATGTATACGGGCTTACATAGAGTTGCTGATTCTGAAGTATCAAAACCAGCAAGGGGAAGGAGACACACATCTATACGCGAGTAATCTTGACGAGCTTAATACTTCTAAGTGATTGAAGATATCCTGGGAAGACTATTGTCATTACCGCAGAGAAACTCAAGATTTGACTCATGGCGTTAGTGTTTTTTTTATTCCAACTATGTAGGGGAAGAGATGGAAGAGTTAGTTTCTGATGATAAAAGAGGTACACAAGTGTGTGATGATGCTATCGCATTCATCGAGAGAGAGAGATTGTGTACATTGGGGACGCTCAGCTGTCTCACTTGAGGGATTAATCACTTATTCCGGAGTAGACATCCGCAGAGATTGTCATCCACAGAGATAATCGTGATTCAAATTTCGCTGTTTCTTCAATGTTATCAGTTATTCTCTTTTGGGCATTGGTACTTCGGGTTCTTAAGCTTCATACACTTTCTTTAGGGGAGAGAAAAGTATACATCGGGGTTATTCTTTGGCTATCGGACTTAATCTGCTACTTCGATGGTATAAGTTTCTTTGTCTTGCATATGTGTATTCGGTTCGTGAGCTCTAGTCTAAGAGAGACGTGCATCAATTCAACTACTTGGGGGAAGTGGTCTCTTGACACCTTTTGGAATGGATTGCTTCTAACTTCAGTGGAATGAAATTTCAGAAGAGTTATTTATTTGTGGGATGATACGTGGCTGTTCTTTTGGATGATATAACCTCGAACGATGAATCACGGTGATTATTCTTGAAAGGAGCAGCGGGATTTATGATAATGGTGTGCTTCTCTGCGCACCTGGCTAAGGAAAGCTTGAAATAGAGCTTCAAATCTGCTCAACTAAAGGATTTTCGGTTTGGGGGGAAGCTGCCAAAGTCTCACTTTCAGATGGTTCAATTTCTTTATTCGGTTCAAGAGCCCTGGAAGCTTTGGTGGTGAATGTTTAAGAGATGATGACTTCTATCTTCTACAACGGGGCTGCTCGATATCCTTATCTCGGTACTCGTATCATCATCTTCTTTAACTATATCATCTATTCTATCCTTGTATATATTTATCAAAAAACAAAATAGAAAAATATAAAACCAAGAAAAAGAAAATAGAAAAATATAAAACCTACAAAAACCCATAAAAATCAGAAAATTTGAAAAATACCAAAAATATTGTTTTCTCATGACATGTCTTCTGGTATCGATAACATCTACGGTCTTAGAAATGTCATTCAATAATGGCACGGGACCATAGATGAAGTTCGAGTAGGAGGTGTAAATATTCTTTTCAAAACATGTCAAAAACTGTGGCTTGCAGTTACTTCAGACTGCAACCCGTGCTTAATCTATGGCTTGCAGTTACTTCAGACTGTGACCCGTGCTTAAACTATGGCTTGCTATTATTTCAGATAGCAACCCGGTCTTCAAGAAAGGAAAGTGCTGCGCTAAACCATTTTTCAAAATTCGTGCACTTATCCAAAAACAAAACAAGGAAAGCATGTCGTCAAAAAGACTGTTGTTCCTACACAAATGTTTTCCGTCTAAAATTCTTCAGAAAAATATTTGTTGTGTTTTCAAAAATGGTGGAAAATGAGTTGCTTGAAAATCAATCAGTTTTAGAGTTTTAGTAAAAATTGAAAACTCAATCAATGACTTCAGTGCTTTTAAACCTTTTCAAGTAAATGAGTCGTTGATTGAGAGGGATTATGTTTTCAAATTTATATCATCTAACGGACTTATCTTAATCATCCCTACGTGCTTATCCTGTTAAATACAATTGCTTATGTTGAAGGACTAGGTTTCTAGGATGTGATTATTAGGATTAGATGATTAGAGTTTGATAAACACATTATTCCCATGCCATATATGAATTGATTGATATGTTGGATTGACTTTTATTAGTCGATTGCTTTTTGGGTGATGTCGACCACCATATATCTGTATGTGTGTTCACTAACGTATGCAAGTATCTTGGTATAAGAATGTTCCCGATCCGGATCCCACATAATATGATGTTTGGATGCCGAAAGGAAAGGGTAACTATATCTTGGGTTGACAAAATGAAGAAACGGAGCTTAATTGGACTTCTATGGAGAGTTGGCATAAATGCAACGTAAGAGGTCTTCTGCAGACGCAGATGGTTTTCTTTTAAGCGATTGAAGAAACGGAGCTTAATTTGACCTCAGTTGGCATTCAAAATGCAACGTAAGAAGAAGTCTCACTGCATCAGCAGACGGTTTTTCTTCCAAGCCCTACAGCAACAACATAAGCTTCTCAACCATCTAACGTATCTTGTGCAGGAAAAAGTAGTGGATGATACCATTTTTCTTAAAACAAACTTGATAAAATTGTTCTGAAAATGGAAAATATTGTTTTGAAAATATATTGGACTAATTTTTGAAAATCACCGGACTTCATATTATCAAAACCTAAGTCACTCAATTATTGACTTCTGTCATGGATTGAGGGGGAGAGTGATTTAAAATAAAATATTTTCAAACGATATTTCTTCACAAAAGTTCCGCTTTGTACGTTAATAAGTGGTGATCTAAAGATTTAATGTTATGTCATGGTATGATTTTTCTTTTGAATCAAGGTCTTTCAAAATGAAATATTTTCTGTTCTTGTTTGATTGTGAAATTGTTTTATTTTACTTAAAGATCTCATAAAACAATCATACCCGATACTAACAATCTTTAATGTCTTAAAATGGTCCTTATCTGTCATTTTTTCAAAGTTAAAACAAGGCCACATTTTCTCCCATGTTTTCTAAACCTAATTAAATCACTTGGGATCCAAAATCTCAAAGGGTTTGATATTTTTGATCGGGGGAGAATTTGTGATTTAATAATGAAATTTGATAAAAGGTGATCGTTTTTGATTTAATTGTGCAGTCGCTCTCTTTATATGTGCTAAACGCTTTCGAATCTCGAAGCACATATTGAGGGAGCAATACACTATCGAGTAAAGATTTTTAAAATTTATAAAGTACCTTGATTGAGTTTTCAAATGGTTTTATTAATGGATTTTGTGATCGTGGATGTGCTTCAAAAGAACTCTTGCCTCTATGTGATAAAATGATTTCAAATATCCTATGCACATATTGAGGGGAGAATTTTACCAAGAAAATCAAATGGCTTTTTCGTAGGAAATTGTGATCAAGAAATTATTTCAAAGAAATATTTCAAAGAACTCTTGCCTCCATGTGCTAAACAATTTCAATATCATATGCACCTGTTGAGGGGGAGGTTTTCTAAATGATCAAAACTATTAAGGTACAAAATGCTTTGATTTTATATCACAAGTACCTTGATTGATTTTTCCAAATATTTTTCAATTGGTTTCACGAAAGAATGAACTGTACCAAAAGACCGACCATTTTACTTTATGTATGGAGTTATAAGGATGGTTAGGTTAGGTATTTGTTCCACGATCCCGCCAGAGCTGGAGGGATCTACCAGGGACAATCCACTAGATAGTGTAGAGTCCTTAGGTATATTGAAAAAAAGGATAAAAATGAGATATGGGAAGAGTGCAGACTAGGACTGAGCTAGTACTGGAATAAACCCAACAAGGTTCTAGTTATGAAGTCTCGGTAAGCACTGAAGGGGTTGAAGAATGAAAAAGAAATGTATGTGAAAAAGGGTGAAAAGAAATAGCCCTCCAATAATTCAACCTTAGTAAAACCGGTTCAATACATATGCTACCGGTGTTTACTAAGGTAACACTAGTATTGAAGACAAGACATCATGGACCCTGACGACCTGCACTAAACTTCCTAAGATACTCAAGTTCCTCTTAAAAGGGCTTGTTTCATTCTCACGGGGAACCTACATAATCTATCGACTTTCTCTTAGAGATTGTTGATATTGAAGAAGGAGACCCTCTCCCTAGTCTCCGACATAGGAACCAAATGTGCACTATTGAGTCTAGAGCCAAGAGATCATCCACAATATCTCATTAGGACACTAAATTCTTGAAGACTTTCTGTTTCACACAATGTGGAAAGTAAGAATATATTGAGAGTCCTACGCATTATCCTTGTGGTAATTGCCAGAACATCCGAGTGATATATAACAATATTCACGATGAAGATGGAAAGCCTTCTAGAGCCAACATCATACAAGCTCTTGGTAGGTGGCATGTGAGATCTTTCATAAGATCAAGCTTGTGACAACTGGATAGAAACAATGGGCGATCACTTGTGAATCAATTGTGAATGGAGAATGGAATTGACTAATACTTTTGAAAAAACCGTTTGATGTGCAAACCTTCTTTTCTCTAGCACGTCGAATGTGTACTTATGTTTTCAAACTCAAAAAGTATCTCTGATTGAAAATACTTTTAGAAAAACCGTTCGATGTGCGAATCTCTTCTTTTCGCTAGCACGTCGAATGTGTACTCATTCTCTAATACAAAAGTATTTTGATTGAAAATTGATCTTTCTCATAAAACCTTCGTCGACAAAAACTTTCTTCAAGCAATACGCGATTGTTTTCAAATCATTTTTCATCAATCAGTGAATCTCAATTTGTTGGTTCACTCACTCCGTGTTGTCTTCTTTGAGACGTTTAGGTTTGAGAACAGCTAGAGCAGCTGCGAAACCCTGTCAAGGAGATTCTTAGGAATCCTACCTGATCATAGGCAGAGACTTGTAATCGATCAACGGGAACCGGGCCGTGTACTCAATTCTCGAAAGTGATCAAAGACACTTTCGTGTGTTTTATTGCTAACCGTTTGCGGTACATTTGGACGGCTTGTACCATCGTAATTGAGGAGTCAATCCAAAGCCGCATGCTCACTGCATCCACACTTAATCTAAAGAAATCATGACTAGTGCATATCTACATAACCTGGCTTAGATATTTCTATACTATGTTCGTGCTGCTACTTGCAAATATCTTGAACCAGCAAAAGCTTCCGCTACTCTGATGGAAAGATGTCATGATCCAAAAGTGTGAGCATGTCGGTCCGAAAGTCACAACATCACATGATGGCAACACAACAAAGGTGATCCAGATTTACTGTGGGTGATGATCTCAAAGAAAGCTCAAAGATCATCAAAGATGTGGATCAGTTAAAGGCCTCCACTAAAAGTACAAATCTATGCGGACTTTGAAGAATCGCTACACAAGCACAAAGAATGCAGAATTTGAAGAATGTAGTCACGAGCTTGGAACTATAGTCAAAGATAGAATGCTAGGATGCAAAATGTATTTCATGAGGTGACCTCCCTTAGGGGGAGATTGTTAGGAATTAGAAAATTCCATGTTAAAGTGTCGGTCACCCCAATTATAAGGCTAGCATATGTTAGCTCGTAGACGTGTCGTTTGTTAAGTTATTTAGTTGTTTATTAGTTAGTCAGTAGCGTAGAATAGTTTAGTGTAACACGCGGGAGGAAGGACAGGTCTTTACCCACGTGTATACTGATCCACAGGCCGACATGAGGTCGTATTTCTTGTAACTATAAATACCCCTTCCATCCATGGAAGGGGTGGTGCTTCTCATTCAATCTAATATTCCCTTTGTGTAAACCTCTAGCAAGAACACCCTCCCTCTCTCTCTACTAACTCTCTAACTATGGCAAACATGTATTTTGATCATCCTAGACCACCCGAATCATCAACACAATAATAGTAAGATCCTAACACTGTTCCTGAAAAGGAATCGGACGAATTCATAAAGTCTAATGTTGAGAACCTTGTCCCAATCCCGAGAGAGTCACAGGGAACTTCTGATCATATGTGTGATTCTTTTTCCCTTCTTGAGTGTTCAAAAGATCATTTTGAAACTTTCTCCGATCTTAGCGACGATTGTGCTTCCTATGGAAACATCGAGTATGTTGAGGCATCACTCCCACAGTCTGATCCTCTTCTGGAGGAGTTCACCGATGAACTCACTCACATCAATCCACTTTCATCGGAAAGTAATGATAGTCTTTTTGATTTCAAAGGATTCGGGAGAGATGAAAGTCTCCTTGATAATGATCGTTCACTCACTTTATCCCAACAATTCAATAGAGAATGTTAATGACTTTGTTCCTGAAGCATTCAAAACAACTCTCACCAATCCTCTATTTGAATTCAACTGATTCACTTGATTTGACAATCTAATCTTTGACAAGGATAGTGATGAGTCCACAATGGAACAAGAATTTACAAATTCACATCATGTGAATGATTCTCTTCATGAGGAGTTCGCCGGTGAACTCACTCATATCATGACTTCCAAGTATGATCTTGGATGGCAAAAATCATGATCAGGGGGAAAAGTTCTCAATCATGAGAGTTTGTATTTCTATGACAAATTTTCCAAACCTCCTCTCCAGATGCTTTCCAAAACCAAAGAGCTCAACCGTTAAAATCCAAACGAGTGCAATTGCACTTGATCCTGAGGAAGAAGATCTTATCATGATCGTCATCATGATTTTCCTTCTTTCTTCACCTACCGTGACTTCCTCTTCTTCACTCGTTCGAGGAGGACACTATCTTTGACCCGACATTTTCATTTATTATTTGTGAGCCGGATCTTCTATATCTCATCTGTGGAACTTCATGTGCTTCAAATGTTTATCCAAACATCTTGAATGAAAGTCCGATGGAGATTGTCTCTTCCACTTACTTCCCCATGAACAAATTAATTCGGGGTCGAGTCAAGCTAGCGACTCGGAATCAAAAATGAGTTAAACATGGGTTTTCACCCGTGTGTACCACCTAGTGTGGGGAGTTTCCCCACGTTGTATATAATGCTTTCATTCAAAAAAATGATTGAAAATTGTAAATATTCAAAAAGAGAATAATTGTTGTGTTTCTACACTTAGCTAGTAATGTTATCTCTTACGCTCAAGGATCTCGCATATAGGGACTTTGAATATTGAGGACAATATTCATTTCTAAGTGGGGGGAAATTGGCGAATTTGATCATAAATGTACCCTTTTAGTCCTTTTTTCCCCCAAAATGGCCAAATTTATTTTTATTTTTTTTAGTGGAAGTACTATGTACTAAACACAACAAATGGTAATCACTCCACCATGTCTAACCCACATAAGGATTGGCTAATCCAGGAGCAAACGGCTCTTGGTAAAGATATCTCAAATCCGTTTACTGCTTGCAATTTCCCTAAAATTGTATGGTATTTAGCTCACCATATCTTTAATTAGTGAAGAGTTGGCTAGCCCGCAAGTTTATGGCTTGTGGTAAAGGCGTTGGAAAGCCATAATTGGTAATCGACTCACCAAAGATATTTTATCTAAGAGTTGGCTAGTCCGAAGCAAATGGCTCGGTAAAGACAAATCAAACCGTTTTACACCGGTGATTCATTTCAAAATCATTGTACCAAAGGTTCTTACTTGAACTGAAACAACTGCTACCCGAAGTAATGGCTTTTGGTAAAGAGATAAAATCCATTCATTTTTCATAAAAGATTGCTAGGGACTAAATATATTCTGTGGGGATGTGATGAGTGTCTAAATACTCATAATTTTTGTACCATTTAAACTGCAAAAACATCTGAAAACACTCAGAAATACATCAAAATGATAAAAATATCACAAATAAGTGTTTTATATGTTTTAAATGCAAAAATACCAAAATCAGTTGAAAAACGTATCAAGTTTGCATAATTGGCAGTTTTAGTCCCCCAAGTTTCAAAAGTTGTCAAATATAGTCCCTAGTCATTCCAAAACTTATAAAAGTCATAAGGTCCTTGGGATTTACAAGTTGTAAGAAATTGTCCTTTGAAGTTTAAAAATCACAATTTACAACTTTGGTCCCTCAATTTTACAAAAGTGTCAAAATCACCCCTGGTGTTTAAAAAATGGAAATTATTCAAACTACACCCTTGTATTATTCAAATGTGGCATATTTGGTCCTTATATGATAAGTTTTGAGAAAATTACAAGTTTGGTCCCCGGAGTTTGAAAATTGTCTAAAATAGTCCTTGGGTTTATAAAATGGAATTTATGCAATATTGGTCCTTATACTAACCATTAATTATGTGTTTAGTCCTTGTGTTAACTTTGGAATATTGGCATTTTCAGTCCTTCAAAATCCAGAAATTACAAAATTGGTCCTTGTGTTATATTTCTACAAACCAAACGGATCCCTTTATATTATTTATCCAAATCCAACCCAATCCCAAACCCAGCTGGCCCAACACCAGTCACAAGCCCACGTTTTAAAAAAATAAAAACCGCCTACCACTGTTCATCCCTCCTCACCTATACCGCATCCAAAAACTGGTGGTTTCACCACCTCATCACCACTTTCCACCTCACCTAGCTATCTCCACAGCTGTATACCAACCCCCTCCACCTCTACAAACAACCAAATTGCATTAACTACTAATACCTGCTCAAAGACTTTTCCCGCCAAAAATCCACATGGACGATTAAGATGATATCAAGCCTATCCAATGGTGGGATTTAATCAGAGGTCAAGGAAGCTTTTGGATGTCTATAAAGAAGAAAGAAATGTAAGAAATAGTGTCGCATGTTTTAGACCATTTCATAGTGTAAAATTTACTTTAATGTCTGTTTTAGTTTAAATTCAAGTTCTTAGTGTGAAATCAAGTTTATTTCAAGTTAAATTTCACTTTTGTATTGTAATTATTCCAAGTTAATAAGATTTCAAGTTTTTATGTTTCATGGTAATTCGTATTAAATCATTTATACTAATTAGAAGTCACAAAAGCCATTTTACCTTTCAAACAAGCTCAGATAAGCTTATTGTAGCTTTTCATGAGCCTGCATTAGACTTTAGTATTTTAAATTAAAACCAAAAAAGGTCAACGAAAGTCAACTGAGGTGGAATTTGGTATGGAAATGGAGATGGGTTGATGCAAAGGCTGATTTGGGTTGGATTTGATTAAAAATAGGGTAGTTGGTTCTGGTATAAGCTGTATATAAGCTGGATAATTTTGAGTTCTGCTTCAATTTTATTACATAATGTTGATACTCTTTTGGATTATTCCTTGCTTTAACTTGTTTACCTTTATTAGAACTGTTACTCGTAGTTATTTTATTGTTAGAACTTAGATTAAGTGCTGATTTGATCTATAGTTAGGATTTATATAGATTAAGTAGTATAAACTGCTTATGAACTAGTGTTTGGATCACAAGGTTACTCTGAGTTTGAGGTTAGTTCAGTGATTAAATTAGGTAGATACAGTCTCATTTAGGATATTTAAACTCACTTTAGTCCTTATTTTAAGTTTGCATTTAGCTTAAGTCAAATTTGCATTATAGCAGCTCTTATGTTCATTTCTGTTTGAATCAATAGCTCAAATCATACAACTAGGTGTTAACTTAGATAATACAGCTTGCATTAGCTTCATTTAATCATTAAACATCATAATCATCCAGTTTTAGTGAATCAAAACTCACTTTAGTCAACACTTCAGTTCTATCCACAAAAGTCAAAATTGCACAAACCAGCTTTTTCCCAAACTTTGTTGATTTTTCATGATCTGAGTTTTGAGTTAAAATAATTGATACTTTGGGATTTATAACTTCATCTAGTTTTTGAAAATATATTTTTATGGAATTTTTTGAGTCACTTTTAAGCACTAAATAAGTCTGTAAGCAGTTCCATATGCCCTGTTCACATTCAGCTAATACTGAGTTGTGAACCAGCATCTTGCGCCTTATGCAATGCTCTCTTTTGATAATTAAGGTCTCAAACTTGGTCCAAGTGTTCCTTGCTTGGTGATCTTTAGCTCTCCACTTTTAGTTTTCAGTTTGGTTCACTAATTAAGCTTGTGCTTAAGCTTAAACATAGGGGTGACTGTTCAAGTTCACTTGATCAATCAAGTCAAATCATTGTAGTTTGCATCCTAGAGGTTTAGATTAGTTGATATAGGTTGATGTTAAGTAGTTTTAGCATAACATAGCTTCTGTAGTTAATTGGTACTCTTCAACAGCTTGTAGCTTATTTTGTCTAGCTTATTCATGAGCCTTTACACTACAACTTCATATTTTCACACATAAGCTAGAGGTTTTATATTTTTCATAAAATTAGAATAATATTTTAGACGTTAATGAATTTTCAGATTTTCCAGATCGTTTGCTATTTTTCCTATTTTAAATCAGTTTTTAAGTACTTTTTAATTAGCTTTTATTGCAAATAAATCAAAAAGTAAAAAAATAATTTTCATTTTTCCTAGATTAGAATATTATTTTAGATTTTCCTGTAAAGTCATATAATTTTTACTGTTCATTTGTTATTTTTCTTAATTTTAATTAGTTTAAACTAGTTTTTAATTAATAATAAATATATAAAAAGTCTAAAAAATATATTTTTAGTTTTAAAATTAGTTTTATCATATTTTAAATTTTTCTAAGTTATAATTTCACTTTTCTAGCTTTATTTCATATTTTCTTATATTTTAGAGTATTATTAAATAGTTAAAAATAGTTTTTAATTAATAATAATTAAATAAATAGTTATAAAAATAATTCTAATTTTCTAATAATTTTCTAGTATAATTAGGATTGTAAAAATGTATTTTTCATATCTATAGGTATTTTCCTTCTTTATTTTCACATTTTATTTCGTACGTTACGTAGTTTTTAATTTAAACGTAAGTTTTAGATTATAAACGTTAATCGACTTTAAAAATAGTGATAACGTTTATTTAATATAATCTAGCTTTTTAATTTTTTTAATTTGCATTTAGCCCCTGTAATTTACAAACTTTTTCTTTTAGGTATAAATATTCCAAATCTTCAAACCCCTTCCCATTCAATCATCACTCCGATCACAGATTTCGCTTATTGGTTCACACCTCGTTGGGACTTAACGACCGGGAAACACTAAACTCTCCGTGATCATAATTGTATTGTTTTAGACAGTTTTAATTTTATTACGGTTGACCATTCACAAGTGGTTAGCTTGTGTGATAAACTTGACTGTTTGCCCCCAATCAAAATTTTGCACCTGGTAATGGGCTTAGAGGTACGGAGTGTACACCCATTAGGCCCTGAACACCCTGACTCTGATAGTGGTTAAGTATTGTTCAGTCTCTGATGAAGTTCAGTGAATTCACTCTTTAGAGAGTGACACTTTGGACTGAATGGTATTCATTGCGCTGGTGAGTTTAGCTTTGTACTCTTTGAGTAATAAGTTGATGGATCTCATCAGGGAGTGGTTTCATCAGAGGGTTAATGTCATCAGTAAGTGAACTTCTCAGTAAGCACACTTAGGGAACAACCCTCTTAGGGGAAAGCTCATCAGCGAGTGTAACAACTAACAACAATCTCGGATTGAATCATAACTATCTTGTAATTGATTTGACCTATTCAAGTGGCAGTTATAACTAAGTTGGTGATCACGTTTAATTAGTCGTGTAGCCACTAATCCCTATTATTATAGAGGCTAATTATGTGGTGATTAATGGGTCATTATGCACCCATAATTCCATTGATTAGGTTTGAGTAATCTCCTCTATACATAGAGATTATAACATATACATGAGATATACATAGAAAACATAAACACTTGGATGCGCAAGAGTTATTGATTTGTGCCTAACTGAATAAAAAATATTCAGTCTTATCCCAAGTAGATATTCGTCATACCAGACATGAGGGTCGAATATTTTACTTTGAAAAGTGATAACACGATTCCAATTAATATCCGGTAACCATTCATTGGCATATTGTCTACTATTGATTATCTCCATCCAGTTCTAAGAAAACAACCAACAACAATATTAAATATACTAGCAGGATACCCACACGATGCGGCGGCGGGTACCCTATGAGTATATTTTCTGACAATGTAATGTTATGCGGCTATAATTTTATTAAACAATTAAATTACAAATAACAATAACTTTAGTTATGACCGTGGAAATAATGAATCTCCTGTTAACCGAAGCTACCACAAACAAAATCTTGATTATTTCCTTTAGCACAATCACCCTTCGTCAATTTTGGAGCCGACCGGCCTAGTTCGACCCTTATGTTGCAATGGTGGCGACTTGGTACGCAAGCAACCAACCAAACGACCTACCACCGCTGCAGCGTTCTTAAATGACTTTATTTTTAAATGCTTGGCTTAGTAGTTTGATTAGATTGTACATTGTGGTTAAATGGTTGTATATTTTAGTGAAGGGGTAAATTAAATAGTGTATTAATTGTATCTGTTGAATAGTGTTTTTTAGTTGTATTTGTGCTTCAAATATTTTGTACATTGTGTTTTATAAATTATACTTTTTATCAAATGAGTGTTTTAAATATGACATTAATTACAAATGTTGACCAGTCAATATGTGTAGGTGTTTATGCATAAAGTAATTGTACATATAGCTCAAGTAGTTGTATTTGCTTAAAATCTATATATGGAAATCTTAAAAAATTAGAAGAGAGAGGGTCATCCCACCATGATAAGTAGTATAGATGATTATTTAAACATATAAAAATTAGGTAATGCCTAAAACACGTATATACGTTGAGTTCATATATATACCTATATACATACACACCTACAAAAATTTAGATTTATGCAAAAAATAAAATATATATTTTGTAAATATGTTTTACATAATAACTACATAGAAATGTATTGCAAAAACAAATCTAAGAATCTATGATTATAAAATAACAAAAAATATATTCTTTGTCAATATGTTGTATATAATAAATATCTAGAAATGTCATAATTTAATGACTATGATATATATTTTGCAAATTTATTTTATATAAAATCTATAATTTTTTTAATAATAATAATATGAAAATCGAATATATCAATATCTATATTTATATATTTATAAGTTTGAGTTTCATTCAATAAATTTAGCAATTTAAGATTCTAAAATAATGATCAAATATACATTTTGTAAATGTGTTTTACATAATAACTATATAGGAATGTAGTGTAATTATTAATGATTATAAATTAATGACTATAATACATATTTTGTAAATATGGTTTAAATAAATTATAAAAAAAATTGAATTTCATGTAATAAACTCACGTATTAATGATTCTAAAATAATGATTTTTGTATGTATTTTATAAATACTATTTTTATATCTAGATAACAATAAGAATTAAATGTATTTATAAAAGTTTGGGTCAAAATTAAATTTTTGATATAATATTACTTGTAAGAAATCTCTTTTGTTTATATCTTTTACAATATCGTATATAATAGCTTCATAAGTAGCCATACGCTAATAAAGTTTAACTTTTTATAAAGTTTCATTTTATAAATATTACTCTATTATACATTTACCGTAATAAACCGTCATTTTAAGGGTCTCGGAAATAACGTTGTTTTGAGTTTATTTCTTTGTTGGCTTGGCCTGGGAACGACGCCGTTTGATGTGTTTTTTGAACATGGGCCGAAAATGATGTCTTTCTGCTTTGTAGCTTTCCTGATACGTGTCTTTAAAACATAGTCACGTGTCTTTCTCTTTGATAACACGTGTGTGTCTCCTTACTATCTACAAAATTGGTGTGTGTGACATAGTGATTATGAGAGTATGTGTGTGAGATTGTTTGTTTTGCGGTGGTCTTTTAATATTATCGCCTTTGTTATCTTAAACATCATATTTGTGTGTTAGGCATGTCCAAAATGAAGAGTCAGTGCTAGTTTGGAAAATTAGCTCTTGCAAGTGTACACATGTTAACTACATGTGTTTATGTTATGTCTTAGTGAGACATGTGTCTCATGACACACTAAGAAACGCCCACCTTGGGGAATGAGGTGGTTATTATGTAGTTTTTATACAACTTTGAGTTTACGAGGTGTAGTTTGGTCCCGGTAATTATTAACGTTAAGCCCTTAAGTCACGAAACTTAAAACGGGGCAACGTATAAATGTAATACTTACAAAAATATTAAAACTTATCAATATACTCCAACTAGGTATATTAAAAGTGTGATAAGTCTAATGAGGTTCGTTTATGTTGTTAAAACCTAATAAGGTTTGAGCACACGTATTACGTAAAAGAGCAAAATGTTTACATATAAATGACAAAGTGGCAATAGTTCATATAAAATATGACTATTGGTGATATTTGAGTATTTTGAACACATGGACTCATCCTAGTCTTGTGTTGGTCGCGAGAAAAATTCACACGATTAAACTTTTGAGATTACTTATAAAAATAATTTAAATTAAATTGTTTATTGTGTTTACCGTTGTGTGCGATTTTCACGTTTTGCGAGATTACTTCTTGTTAAATAGATAGAGGTGAATAAAAATATTTAGAGAGTAATAATTCGAAGAGTGAATTATTTAACTTAAAAAATTACCAGTTACTACCAGTTATAGTAATTGCTTTTACATTATAGTAAAAGTCAAATAGTCAAAAGTCAAAGTCAAGGTCAACTTTTAAGAAGTCAAAGGGTAAAATAGTCCTTTTACCATATGAAAAACTACAGGTTGCTACACTTTTTCACTAAAGGGCGGATCCCTTTTCGAAGGGATCTGGCGGACCCATCTGTGCAAAGGACAGCTTTTGGTAAACTTAAAAAAATTCATAACTAATTAACCGTATGTCCGTAGAAGTCGTGCCACCTATCATTTTAAAGGTATTTGATTCTAACTTCATATAAAAATAATTTCATAAACTGATTCAAAATCAAAATTTACAAAATCTTTGATTTATAATAGAAAGTCATTTTTCGGTCATAACATTTGCACAAACTTTTGGTCTAATTAGAGACAGATATTTTTGTCTTTGAATAATAGTGTGTCTTCTTTTAAAACTAGGGTTTTGTTCATATTCATAAATACAAAGCAAACTACTGGAGCTTGGTATATATGTTTATATTTACCACAAAGCAATGAAAAGAACTTTCGTACGCTATGCTAAATGATTAATTGTTTCACCTTGCATACTTTCAAATAGTTTTTATGCTTGTTTGTTTGAGTAACATATGTGTTCCTTACCTTGCTATTCATTCTCGTTTGTCGATTTAGTAATATTTCTTAATCAATGTGCTATTTGAATGAGTGTTTGCGATAACATCTAGTTGTGTTGAAAATGTTATTTTATTAAATGCTTAGATAAGTCATATAAGTTGAATAATGTTTAAAACATGTAATATACTAAATGACTTCTTGTTGAGTTTGTTTTGTGCGAAACATAAGTGTATTATGTGTTGGGTTGTACGTCCCAGAACAGGGTTAAGATAATCAATCTTCAGCAGAAATGCTCAACTGTTCAGCAGAAACAAACAAACGTCAGCAGTAACAGATACCACTAGGTGGTTACCGGATATCAATTGGAATCGTGTGATCACTTTCCAAAGTAAACTATGCGACCCTAATGCCTGGGTATCACGAATATCTACTTGGGATAAGACCAAATGCAGTTAGAGAATTAGGCACAATTCAATAACCCTTGCGCTTATAAGTATTTAGTGTTTTCTGTGTGTCTTTCATGCATGATCAGATCTCCTATTTATAGGAGGTTACTCTTAGCTAGTCAAATGGAATTATGAGTATTAATCGGCCAATTAATAGCCTCATAATTATCCCCATTATAGCCGTTAGTGGTTACATGACCAATTAAACGTGGTCATTAAGCGATTGAAACGCCATTGAATAGGTCAAGACCGTTACAAGCGGTACTTTCATAGTGCTATCGTGGTTACACTACGCCAGATTGGAAACACCACCGCCGATGTAAACACTACTTTAGTGAAACATCACTTCAGGTGGAAACACCACTTTAGTGGAAACACGATCGATTAAGGAAATCAGCTTCGGTGGAAACATGATGTCGGTGGTAACCACAACGGTACTTTCACCAAGCACTACCAACACAAACCACTACAAGAGTCAGGGTGTTCATGGACCTTATGGGTGTACACTCCGTACCTCCTAACCCATTACAAGGTGTGAACTAATCCCACAAGTGCACTAAATTTTCCAACAATCCTCCCCAAATTTAGTTCACTTCCTTTGCATGAAAAATAAACATCAAGCAAAACATGTGCATAAATGAAAATGTCCTGAGGATTGAATTTCCATCTTAGTAAATTACACGTTTCAAATATTTGAGAATCCGGGTGTTCTAAGAATTGAACCCTTCAACCCATTTGAATACCTGAAGATAAAATACACACAAGTTTTCAAACACTTAAAAGCTCCTGACACTATACAAGCCATGTGTCCATATCCAAATTCATAAATGTTGTAAAAGCTAAAAGTCCAAAGCTTCCGAGCTGCAAAACTTCAACATTCACATAGGTGGTTCCTCTTTATTCATGATCCTGCCAAGCACTTTTTCAAAGAAAATTAACCATTAAGAAGTAAAGACTTCATCCTCCTTTCAGCAGTTTCTGAGCACAACCTTGGGATGTAAATAAAACATGTGCTCCAAATCCACTGAATGTTCACTTTCCACATTGAACTTAGCTCCTAAGTTTCCTCGGAGGAGTTGGGTGTCCTAGCATTCAGTGACTAAGTTGGACTTAAACCCATCCCTTTAGCGGACTTTATAACCAAGTCTCTAGCCAGACCCTTCGTCAAGTGATCAACTAAGTTCTGTTGAGATCTCACAAACTCTATAGATACCACCCCATTCATGATAAGCTCAGGAATCATGCTATGCCTGACACCTAAGTGTCTAGACTTACCATTGTACATTTGGCTATAAGCCTTAGCCAATGTAGCCGCACTATCACAACGGATAGAAATAGGTGCTATAGGTTTAGGCCACAATGGAATCTCAAGGAGCAAGTTTTTCAACCATTCAGCTTCTTTACCAGGAAATTGCCAAAGCCACAAATTCAGATTTCATTGTTGAACTGGCGATGCAAGTTTGTTTCTTGGATGCCCAAGAAATTGCACCTCCACCAAGTAGGAATACCCAGCCACCGGTAGACGAATTGTCTTGTTATGATCCAACTTGCATCGGTGTATCCTTCCAACACGATGGGTAACCGATATATGAGAGACTATAATCCATAGTTCTCTTCAAATACTTCAGTACCCTTTGAACTGCTTGCCGGTGATGAGCACTAGGATTACTAGTATACCTGCTCAATTTTCCCACTGCCAAAACCAATATCGGTCTTGTACAAGTCATGGCATACATCGGCAGACCAATCACCCTAGAATACTCAAGTTGAGATACAACCTTGCCATGATTAGGCATCAGCTTCTCACAAGTATCCATAGGTGTACTCACTGGAGTACAATCAAAGTAATTGAATTTCCTCAACCCCTTCTCAATATAATGAGACTGAGAGATAGAAATTCTTTTACTTTCATGTTTAATCCTTATACCAAGGATAACATCAGCCTCCCCATGTCCTTCATGGAGAACCTTGATGACAAAAATTCCTTTGTCAAGTCAACTGATTTTCGTCAGTGCCAAAGATCAACATGTCATCAACATATAGACAAATGATGACTCCTTTACGAGATTCATCAAATTTGCTATATACACATTTGTCAACTTGGTTAAGAACATAACCACTAGACAAAACCACTTCATCAAATTTTTGATGCTATTGTTAGGTGCCCGCTAAGTCCATAAAGAGACTTAATCGGTTTACACACCTTGTTTTCATTGCCAGGCATGATGAAGCCCTGAGGTTGGTTCATATAGACCTCCTCTTCCAATTCACCATTCAAGAAAGTGTTTCACATCCATCGATGAATAATCAGGATTGTGAATAGATGCCATAGCAATCGGCAGTCTTATGGTATTGATCGAGCCATAGGGGCATAAGTATCAAAATAGTCTATCCTCGACTTTTGTTTAAAGCCCTGAATAACTAATCTAGCCTTGAACTTTTCAATAGTTCCATCTACCTTCATTTTCTTCTTGAAAATCCATTTGCAACCCAAAGGTTTGCAACCAGATGGTAGATCAACCAACACCCAAGTGTTGTTCCCCATGATGGAATCCATCTCATCATTGATTGCTTCTTTCCAGAAAGCAATATCATGGGACTTCATTGCTTCTTCAAATGTCTTGGGATCATCCTCAACAATGAAGCAATAGGAGTATTGGTCGGAGACCTCATCCCTTGTTCCTTCAACTAAGTATAGTTGAAACTCAGGTCCAAATGACTTTGGAGTCCTAACCCTTTTGCTCTTCCTGAGCATAGGTTCAGGTTGTTGAACCACAACCTCATCAGGACCATGATGATTCATCATCGAGGACCTCTGATACACCAGTGTCATGAGTTCCATTAGGAATCCTCTGACTTGGTCTAGGGACTGATGAAAATCTATTCTCATCAAAAGTTGCATCCCTTGATTCAATTATAGAGTTAATTGAAACATATTCATTAGGTTCAATAACATAGAACCTAAAAGCCTTGGAATGCTCGGCATATCCAACAAAGATGCAATCAATGCCTCTTTCACCCAAAGTTTTCAACTTTGGATCGAGGAGTCTTACAACAGACCTACAACCCCAAACCTTGAGATAGTTCAGGTTGGGTTTCCTTTAGTCCAGAGTTCATAAGGGGTAACCTTGTTCCTTTTGTTGGGAACCCTATTTAATAAATAGCAAGTTGTTAACATAGCTTCACCCCAAAACCCTTGACTCGATCCGAATAGGACAACATGGAATTAACCATCTCCTTCTGCTGCGTTTTTCCTTTCAGAAATACCATTTTGATGAGGAGTATAAGGGCAGATCGTTTCATGGATTATACCAACAGATGAAAATCAGAGTATCCATGTACTCACCTCCCCTATCAGTCCTTAATCTTTTGATCAAAGACCCAACTTGTAATTCAACTTCAGTTTTAAACACTTTGAATTTATCTAATGCTTCATCCTTGGTATGTAACAAATAGACATAACAAAATCTAGAAGCATCATCAATAAACGTCACAAAGTACTTCTTATTCCCCAAAGAAGGAGTGGCATGCAAATCACACAGATCACTGTGTATTAACTCCAAGAGCTTAGTCTCAGGACTAACACCCTGAAAGGGTTTCTTGGTTATCTTGGTCAACATGCAAGTTTTACACTTTTCAGTGTCCATGTCAAAAGATGGGATCAACCCATCCTTAGACATATCTTGCATTCTTTTATAGTGTACATGGCCAAGTCTTGCATGCCATAGGGTAGAATCGATCACGGTTATATGTGGTCACAAAGCTGAAATAACACTTGTCGGTGGTAATATTAAGCCTGAACATTTGATTCCATAAATAACCAAAACCAATAAAAACACCATTCTTAGATAGTACAAATTTATCAGACTCAATAACTTGTTTATATCCATGATTATTCAAAACACTACTTGAAACCAAGTTTTTCCTTATATCAGGAACATGAATAACATTAAACAAAGTTACAATCTTTCCAGAACTAAACCTAAGATCTACATAACCACGACCATGCACCAAGGCTGTTGATTCATTTCCCATGTGAAGAATAGAACCATCATTCAGTGACTCATAAGTCTTGAACCAGCTTCTATCTTTACACACATGAACTGTTGCACGAGAGTCAACCCACCACGCAACATCATCATCCTGCACATAATGAGATTCAGATACATATGTAACATAATAAATCTGAAAAGACTTATTAACCATATTCGATCTTTCAGTGAGTTGGTTAAACCACCACTCCCTGAACCATTAGTGCCTGATCCATTGGCTTTACCACCAATTTTAACACCTTTGCAGTCCCTTTTAATGTGACCAGTCTTGCCACATTTCCAACAAGTAGGTGTTGCCTTCTTGTTTGGATATGCCCTTGTGTTATCATGATATTTGCGTTTGCCTTTGTTGTCATTGTACCTGGTGGAGTTGTTATGCTCCACCATATTGACAACAGATGGTCCGGTAGCATTGCTACTTTTTGGCTTGTCATTATCCTGCACCTTGAGAGATTCCTCAATGCGCAGATGATTGCCCAACTCAACCAGAGTTAACTCCTCTTTCTTATGTTTCAAGGTATGCTTGAAATCTTTCCAAGAAGGAGGGAGTTTGTCAATGACACAAGAGACTTTAATGGCCTCATCCATGTTCATATTGTGTTGTGTAAACCTTCCAAGTATTCCAAGAAGTTCATTGTATTGTTCCATAACCGGTCTTGAATCAGTCATTTTGTAATTTGTGAAATTACTAACAAGGAACTTCTTACTTGATGCATCTTCAGCCATATATTTGGCATCCAAGGAATCCCACAGTTCTTTGGAAGATTCAAAGTTCGGATAAATATCAAACAGAGATCGAACATACCATTGAGAATAAGACCTCTGCATATGTAGTCATCATTCTCCCATTTGCTCCTCCTCTGATGCTCCACAGTAGCATCATCACCATCATCATGAATGGGTGTGGTTAGCACATACACCACACTCATGGCGACAAGAAGTGCATCTTCTTCGCCACCTCCTAAAGTCCACCCCTTCAAACTTGTCGGCTTTGAAAAGTTTGAAGCCATGTGTTCATTCTGTGATTTGCCATTGATTATCACAAAATAGTTTACTTTGAATGTTGGGGTGTCGTCGGAAGCGAGGTTAAGATAATCAATCTTGGCCAATGCTCAAGCTGTTCGGAACAAACAAAGCGTCGTATAGCAGATACCACTAGGTGGTTACCGGATATCAATTGGAATCGTGTGATCACTTTCCAAAGTAAACTATTCGACCCTAATGCCTGGTATCACGAATATCTACTTGGGATAAGACCAAATGCAGTTAGAGAATTAGGCACAATTCAATAACCCTTGCGCTTATAAGTATTTAGTGTTTTCTGTGTGTCTTTCATGCATGATCGGATCTATTATTTATAGGAGGTTACTCTTAGCTAGTCAAATGGAATTACAGTATTAATGGGCCCATTAATCGCCTCATAATTATCCCCATTATAGCCGTTAGTGGTTACATGACCAATTAAGCGTGGTCATTAAGCGGTTGAAACTGCCACAGAATAGGTCAAGACCGTTACAAGCGGTACTTTCATAGTGCTATCGGTGGTTACAACTTTGTTTTTGGAAAAGCTGCCTTGATGTAAACACTACTTTAGTGAAACTGATGAGTGTCTAAAAACTCATCATTTTTGTACTATCTAGACTGCAAAAACATCTGAAAACACTCAGAAATGCTTCAAAATGATAAAATATCACAAACAAGTGTTTTATATGTTTTAAATGCAAAAACATCAAAATCGGTGAAATTATTAAGTTTGCATAATTGGCGAGTTTAGTCCCCAAGTTTAAAAATTGTCAAAATTAGTCCCTGGTAATTCAAAAACTTGTAAAATGTCATTTAAGGTCCATAGATTCAAAATTTAAAATAAACCCTTTATAGTTTAAAAATCACAAAATGACAACTTTAGTCCCTCAAGTTTGGAAAATGTCAAATATAGTCCTTGGTTAATTTAAAAAGTGAAAATTATCAACTTTTAACCTTGTTCTATTTATAAATGACAAAAATGGTCATTATGATAAAATTTGGAGAAATTACAATATTGGTCCCTCAAGTTTCAAACTTGACAGTTTTGGTCCCTGGATTTACAAAAATGGAAAATTATCAATATAGGTCCTTGTACTAATCACATTTGGCAGTTTTAGTCCTTGTGAGAGCTTTGGAAAATGTTCAGAGTCAAACCTTCATTGCTAAATTGCATAAATGGTCCTTGTTTAACTTAAACCAAGGACCCTATATTATCAAAGCCCAAATCCAGCCCAAAAACCTTGACCCGGCCCAAATTTTAAAATCAAATAAAACGCTACCAACTTTACCTTGGTTTAGCCAAAACCGGTAGATGGTTTTCACCTCCACTCACCATTTCCATTTGTTTCAGATTACATCTCCCCTTCCACTCCACTATCAACCAAAGCCAATTAATGAAGAAAACACTGCTCATTGAAAATTGAGCCAAAACAAATACCAAAGGTAAGTGATCTGGCTCAATCCAATGGTCAAGATGTGGGATTAATTGAGGAAGGTGAAGCAAAGATATTTCAAATCAATATATATCAGAAAAGAGAGTATGGAGGCAAGTAGTGTAGTCTTAGTTTAGTGTATAGTTTTATGTAGTTTTCATCTTCTAGTGTAATTTTAGCTTTCTAAGTCTTTGTTATCATCTTTTAGTGTAATAAAATCATATTTCAGTTTAATTCGGTTGTGCACATGAATTTAGTTTTTGCGTTTACTAGTTCAAAGTCTCAAAACTCTCAAGTGATGTTATTAGGCTGTTTGTTAAGAATTGAACAAGCTTACATAAGCTCTTGCAAAGCTTTTTGAAAGCTTGTTGAAACTAAAAAATCAGTTTATAGTCAAAATAGAAAATTCTCAAAAATTATCAATAAATTAGTGAAAAATACAAATCGTGGAAACATGATCAAGACAAGGTCGTGCTTATTTTGGATTGCTTAGTGGGTTAGAGCTTATTGGTAAGCTATAGGAGTAATCTCAGTCCTTGGTTATCTGTTTTACACTTGGATTCCAAATTGTAAGTAACTTCTCATAAATTGCATTTAATATTATAAGTACTCTAAGCTTGTTAATTCTAGTATAAATCTGTTTTAATATAGTTATCATAAGAAAATAATTAGATTTTCTTAGCTTCGTTTTGGTGTTAAAAGCTTCTTGATCTTGAAAAAGGGTGTTTGGATCGTATTTCTACTGTGTTAAAGAGAGTTTGTGTTATTACTTATTGTTGGTCTATGTTTCATCAGTTCATTATAGTGCCAAGAAACCATAAAAACTAGTACTTATTTTATAAAAAGTCAAAATCTCTTTTAAAATTCCTTACGATTAGCATTTGGAAATTAAATTGCTTAATTCATTTTATTAGCTTAAAGTTGTTACTATAGCTTAATTTCATGTTAGAAACGATATTATAACATAATTAGTTAGTAAAATCAATCCTAAGTTCATATTAGTCAAACCTTTAGTGTAATTTAAAAAGTCAACTTTTCAATATAGTCGTTTTTGATTAAAATGAATAATTTTGTGTAGGACTTATTACTAAGTTTAAGCTTATGCCCTTTTGGGATTTCAATATTTAAGCAACAAAATACAAAAATATTAGTTTTCAATAAAGTAGCTTATTAATAGCTTATTTCCTAGCTTTGTTTAGACCATGGTAGAGAAAGTGCCACGTACTGCAAGGATCCTAAGGTTTTCACAAGCTTGTTATAAGTTCTCTATTACTCCTAAGCTTTTGTAATTTAGCTTTTAAGTAGCTTACCTAGCTCTAAAAGGTACCAATGTTCATTTTCATTTTTAGCTTATTTTAAGCAAAGGCTTATTGATTTTGTCCATCTTAACTAAGTATAAAACCATTTAGTGTTTTCAAGTTTTCAAAAGCTCTCATAAGCTCATTAGTGATTCTGATTAGCTTTTTGGAAACTTAACGGTGAAGCTTGATGTTTCGAGTGATCATTTTTATTTTTTAGCTTATCTGATTGCTTAAAATCTAGTTAGAAAGTGCCTAGTGATTCAAGCAGTTACCTTTGCAAAGCAGTGGGACTTTGCTTATTTCTACAACTTAATTAGTGCTTATTAGTGGTTATTGTGCTTATTCATTATTCATGTTAGCTTATAAACATTAGTTTAGCTTATTCCGACTTGCATTTGCTTATTGAGTAGCTTATTAGCCTTTTAGCTTAAAACTTGTACTTAATCCATTTTATGTGTCCCTTTGTTGGTAAAAATAAGCTCAAACTGAGCTTAATAGTGGTTTTGGTAAAAGTTCCGTTAATAAATATGCTTATATTAATGTGCTTATTGAGTTTGTAAAATAAAAAGTCCAAAAATAAATGTTTTACAAAAAGGGTGGAGGCAGGCTCGAACCTGAGACCTCCACCCCTTTGAGAGTGATAGCATGTGTACCTGTAACCATTGCGCCCTTGGGTCTTTCTCGTTAAAACCTTGCACTATCTATCTCTTATATCGTTTATTCATTTTAGCTTAAGCGAGATTTTAGCTTATTTGTAGCTTATTAGTAGTAGCTTTTCAGTTTGTAATTTTAATAAATTTGTATTAGTAATAAGTATTTTTACAAAAGTTTTGATTTTTCCAATAAGTTTTAGTATTTTTAAACATTTAATTAGTGTTTTTAGTAATTAATTCATAATAAAAAAATATAAAAGTCTAAAAAATATAAATCTTTTTCCTAAAATTTTCTTTTGTCATATAGTACGTAAGAAAATTAGTTTTACATTCGTAGGCCTTTTATTTCATAAATTTTACGTTTTGCTTAGGCTCGGTAGTAATTTTTAAGCGTGCTTCGTTTCATTTTAAACCTTTCTAGATAAATTAGGATTACGTTTTAGTTAATATAGTTTATTTAAGTTATTTTGTTTTATAAAATAAACGTTCATCGATCTGTAAAAATAGTGATAGCGTTTATTTAATATATTTTAACTTTTTAATTTTCTTAATTTGCATTTAAGTCGCTGTAATTTGTAAATCTTTTCTTTAGGTAATTATCCATTCAAAACCTTACTGATCACTATCCTTAGTGATCATTCTATCATCTGAAGTTGTTTTAACACCAATTCATCCTCCGTGGGACTAAACGACCCGGGAATACACTATATTCCTCTGATCTTAAATTGCATTCGTGCTTGAGCAGTTTTAAGCTGATTACGATTTACGCCATTCACAAGTGGCGGCTTGAGTGATTTAGCTTGAGCGTTTTAGCGCCATCAAATTGCGCCCATTCTTGGAGGCTGTAAGCGTGTTTAACATTTTGAACCATTTTGCACATATACCACCTTTTTGTAAACAGTTTTTTTTTTTTAAAAAAAAAAAAAAAAAAAAAAATCAAAAAGTTCATTAACACTTTTCCTAAAGTGTTAATAACACCAAAAATATTTTCATTCTTTGTTTTATGGCATGTTTTCAAAAATCAAAAATATTCATCTACCCTCTTACCCTTTTTGATTCTTTATCCTTTACCCTCATCCATTTTGATTCTTTATTCTTATGGAATCTCTAGGGGCCAATTCGGGCAGAAGTTGAAAAACTTCCTATTTTATCACAAATGTCTAGAATTCGTGTTGTTCGTGATGATCCATTGATTCTGCGTAGGGAAATGGAGCGAGAAACAAGGTGACAGGACCAGGGTACTTCTCTCGATAATGGAGGTATAACTCGTCCAACCTACGGTTATCGAATCTAATCCTCGATTGCTCGTAAGCGTCTAAATTGATCCTACACTTCACGATTTACGGTTAAAAGCAAACATCTGGAGAATTTAAACCGGTGACTAGTAAGAATGACTTGCCTAAACTTCCGTTTCTCAAGAACCGAACAGGAGACCATGCGAGTAGTGGAAATTGCTAGCTCTCAAAGCACCACTTGTCCACCTCCGAATTTTTTAAAATGTTCTTCGAGTCTTAATAGTCATTCGGATCACCATGTTGGTTTTGTTGATTCTTTGAATGACGTATTCCTTCTCATAACTCTCAAATAGAATCGTTTATTCCTTGTGTAGGTTGTGGTGAGCCTCTTTTTGGTTCACCATGTCCTTAGTGTGCGTGTATACGGTGTGGTAATGATATTCTTAACGGAGTTGTTTGTTTTGTGGTTGAGGAATTCATTTGATTGATCCTAATCGAACTCATTTAGCGACCACTCAAATTTTTCAATTACCCACCACGGCCGACTAATCTTCATATAATCAACAATCTGCTTTGTGAATTTTGTGGAGGTTCTCACCAAGATTTGAGTGTCAATCCGGAAACGATTGTCTATGAGCATTTTCGATGATGCTCGAGAACTTTGGATATGACCTATCCATATGTTCACCTATCGAGGCTCAACAGTTTTTCTTTGTTGGCTAATGGAGGTCATTTCAGCTCGATTGTCAAGCGGGGAATCCATTTCCTTGTAACAATTATGACTATCGGATCACGACCAATCTCCACGGTGCCAAATGACTCAAACTCCCAGCAATCAACAAGACACTTATCTAGAAAGCGGGTAGAGTGAAAGAGGAGTTGAGTAAGCAACTTATTCATAATGTTCCCAATTTTTCTTGTGTATATTGTGGGGGTCCTCATGATGATTATCAATGTCAACCTTCGGTTTTGACAAATCTCCACTTCCACAATGTCCGTCATTCAAAATTCACATGAAATCTATGGAAGAATTGCTAGTGAAAAGCGGTTGCTAAAATAAATTCCCAAATTGCTTTTGAAAAGTCTATTAGGGAATTAATTGCAAATGAAAGACGGATCTAGCTCTCAATTTCATTTTATTCGATGATATTGATGATGATGATACACTTGATTCATAAGTTCATCGATTGACATCCCGGCATTGAGATTCATTCTCGGACAATTGCTATCACCCGAGATTCCCACTCACTCGAACATGGGGATGAGCTTCTTGACCTGTTCTGAAAAGGATCGGACGAATTCATAAAGTCTAGTGTTGAGAACCTTGTCCCAATCCCGAGAGAGTCACGGGGAATTCTCGGCATTTGTGTGATATCCCTACCCTCTTGTCTTCCATAATGATCATATTGAGATGTTCTCGATTACATGAGGACTATTCTTTATCTTGTGGAGACATAAGTTATGTGGGGAATTACCTACAGCTTGTCAGCTTAGGAGAAGAGAATGATGAAGAAATAATCAAGGCGAAGCTCTTCGTCTTACATTATCAATGTTAATCTTCAAGTTTCTAGAATCGAGGCTTTAATGAAAGCTACTTCATATCCTATCCTTTGAGGATAGTGAACTTTTGTTCAATGATTCTATTCCGAATTGCAAGCGTTCCATTTTGATCATATGGGAGAAGATTAGTGGTAATACCACTTCTCATTCATAATTCTCCCCGATTATGAATCATTCACTTTTGAGGAGTTCCCGGTGAACTCACTCAAATCAATCGAATATGAATCATTTTCCTTTGAGGAGTTCTCATGTGAACTCACTCATATCATATCTCTACCAGAGTATGATAACTTCTACTTTGATCTAGACACACCCGGGATATGTCTGACCAATTGAGCTTAAAAAGATGAAATTCATGCTATCATGAATACCCTTCGATGATGATGAGTTAGTCATGATTATTATCATGACTTTCTCTTCTTCACCTATCCGTGTCTTCTCCTGTTCTTCACTCCTTAGGAATGAAGACATTATCTTTGACAGGCATTTTCATTTATCATCGTAAAGCCGGTTCTATGTATATCTCATCGATGTGGAACTTTCACGTACTTCAATGTTTATACAAACATCTTGAATGAAAGTCCGATGGAGATTGTCTCTTCCACTTACTTCCCCATGAACAAATTAATTCGGGGTCGAGTCAAGCTAGCGTTCGGTAATAAAAACATAGCTAAAACATGGGTTTTCACCGTGTGTCCCACCCTAGTGTGGGAGATACCCACATGTTGTATATAGATCTTAAAATCATGAATGAAAATTGTGAATATTAAAAAGAGAATAAGCTGTTGTGTTTCTACACTTAGCTAGTAATGTTATCTTTTTACGTTCTAAGTTTCGGCATAACAGTCGGTACTTTGAATATTGAGGACAATATTCATTTCTAAGTGTGGGGAAATTAAATTTGATCATAAATGTACCTTTTAGTCCCTTTTCAAATGGCCAAATTTTTAAATTTTTTTATTTAGTGGAAGTACTATGTACTAAACACAACAAATGGTAATCAGTCCACCATGTAACAACATAAGGATTGGCTATTCCAGGAGCAAACGGCTCTTGGTAAAGATATCTCAAATCCGTTTATGGCTTGCAATTTGCCCAAAATTGTATGGTTCTCAACTCACCATATCCTTAAAAGTGAAGAGTTGGCTAGCCCGCAAGTTTATGGCTTGTGGTAAAGGCGGTGGGAAATCCATAATTGGTAATCGGCTCACCAAAGATAATTCTGATAATTTATCTAAGAGTTGGCTAGTCGAGAAAGTACGGCTTACGGTAAAGACAAATCAAAACCGTTGAAAGCAGATGATTTGCTCAAAATCATTTGGTTATCAGTGTACCAAGGTTCTTACTTGAACTGAAACATTTGGCTACTCGAGAAGTGATGGCTTTTGGTAAAGAGTCTTTAAAATCCATTAAAGCTTCAAATCATTGCTAGGGACTAGCAATATCTTAGTGTGGGGGATTGATGAGTGTCTAAATACTCATCATTTTTGTACTATCTAGGTGCAAAAACATCTAAAACACTGGAAATGCTTCAAAATGATAACAATATCACAAACAAGTGTTTTATATGTTTTAAATGCAAAAACATCAAAATCGATGAAAAAGCGTATTAAGTTTGCATAATTGGCGGTTTTAGTCCCCAGTTTAAAAAATTGTCAAATCTAGTCCCTGGTAATTCAAAAACTTGTAAAATATCATTTAAGGTCCATAAGATTCAAAAGTTGTCAAAATAAACCCTTTAAAGTTTAAAATTTACAAAATGACAACTTTAGTCCCTCGAGTTTGGAAAATGTCAAATATAGTCCTTGGTTAATTTAAAAAGTGAAAATTATCAACTTTTAACCTTGTTCTATTTATAAATGACAAAAATGGTCCTTATGATAAAATTTGGAGAAATTACAATATTGGTCCCTCAAGTTTCAAACTTGACAGTTTTGGTCCCTGGATTTACAAAAATGGAAAATTATCAATATAGGTCCTTGTACTAATCACATTTGGCAGTTTTAGTCCTTGTGAGAGCTTTGGAAAATGTTCAAGATCAAACCTTCAAGATTGCTAAAATTGCATAAATGGTCCTTGTTGTTTAACTTAAACCAAACGGACCCCTTTATATTATCAAAGCCCAATCCAGACCCAAATAATGACGGCCCAAATTTTAAAATCAAATAAACTGCTACCCTTTGTGCTTGACTTCTCTCCCTGGCGGTGATGGTTTCTATCCACCTCACCATTTCGGTGTTTCTCCACGATTACATCTCCTTCCACCTCCACTATCAACCAAAGCAATTAATGAAGAAAACGCTCATTGAAATTGTAGGCCAAAAAGTGAAAAATGGCAAATCGATGATGCGGCTCAATCCAATGGTCAAGATGTGGTGGGATTAATTGAGTCGACAAGAGATATTTCAAATCAATATATATCAAGAAAGAAGCAGTATGGAGAGGCAAGTAGTGTAGTCTTAGTTTAGTGTATGTCGTTTTATGTAGTTTTCATCTTCTAGTGTAATTTTAAAGCTTCTAAGTACTTTGTTATCATCTTTAGTGTAATAAAATCATATTTCCAGTTTAATTCGGTTGTGCACATGAATTTAGTTTTTGCCTGTTTACTAGTTCAAAAGTCTCAAAACTCTCAAGTGATGTTATTAGCGTGTGTTAGAATTGAACAAGCTTACATAAGCTCTTGTAAAGCTTTTGAAAGCTTGTTGAAACTAAAAATCAGGTTTATAGTCAAAATAGAAAAATTCTCAAAAATTATCAATAAATTAGTGAAAAAAATACAAATCCTGTGGAAACATGATCAAGACAAAGGTCGCATTACTTATTTTGGATTGCTAGTGGGTTTAGAGCTTATTGGTAAGCTATAGGAGTAATCTCGATCCTTGGTTATCTGTTTTACACTTGGATTCCAAATTGTAAGTAACTTCTCATAAATTGCATTTAATATTATAAGTACTCTAAGCTTGTTAATTCTAGTATAAATCATTTTAATATAGTTATCATAAGAAAATAATTAGATTCCTTTCCTTAAAAACTCGTTTTGGTGTTAAAAGCTTCTATGATCTTGAAAAAGGGTGTTTGGATCAGCTTATTTCTCTGTGTTAAAGAGAGTTTGTGTTATTACTTATTGTTGGTCTATGTTTCATCAGTTCATTATAGTGCCAAGAAACCATAAAAACTAGTACTTATTTTATAAAAAAGTCAAAATCTCTTTTAAAATTCCTACAGTTAGCACGTTGGAAATTAAATTGCTTAATTCATTTTATTAGCTTAAAAGTTGTTACTATAGCTTAATTTCATGTTAGAACAGCTTATTATAACATAATTAGTTAGTAAAATCAATCCTAAGTTCATATTAGTCAAACCTTTAGTGTAATTTAAAAAGTCAACTTTTCAATATAGTCGTTTTTGATTAAAATGAATAATTTTGTGTAGGACTTATTACTAAGTTTAAGCTTATGCCCTTTTGGGTTTCAATATTTAGCTTGCTCAACAAAAATACAAAAATATTAGTTTTCAATAAAGTAGCTTATTAATAGCTTATTTCCTAGCTTTGTTTAGACCCTTGACTGAGAAAGTGCCCTGTGCACAGGATCCACAAGGTTTTTCACAAGCTTGTTATAAGTTCTCTATTACTCCTAAGCTTTTGTAATTTAGCTTTTTAAGTAGCTTACCTAGCTGTCTAAAGGTACCAATGTTCATTTTTCATTTTTTAGCTTATTTGATAAGCCTGCTTAAGGCTTATTGATTTGTCCATCTTAACTAAGTATAAAAACCATTTAGTGTTTTCAAGTTTTTCAAAAGCTCCTCATAAGCTCATTAGTGAATTCTCTGAGTTAGCTTTTTAGCTTTTGGAAAGCTTAACTGGTGACTTGATGTTTCCAGTGATCATTTTATTTTTTAGCTTATCTCGGTCTTAAAATCTAGTTAGAAAGTGCCTAGTGATTCAAAGCAGTTACCTTTGCAAAACAGGTGGTGACTTGTGCTTATTTGACTTAATTAGTGCTTATTAGTTGGTTGTGTGCTTATTCAATATTCATGTTAGCTATAAACATTAGTTTAGCTTATTCCGACTGCATTTGCTTATTGATAGCTTATTAGCCTTTTAGCTTAAAACTTGTACTAATCCATTTTATGTCCATTGTTGGTAAAAAATAAGCTGTGAGCTTAATAGTGGTTTTGGTAAAGTTCCATTAAATATGCTTATATTAATGTGCTTATTGAGTTTGTAAAAATAAAAATCCAAATAAAAAATGTTTTTGCAAAAAGGGTGGAGGCAGGCTCGAACCTGAGACCTCCACCCCTTTGAGAGTGATAGCATGTGTACCTGTAACCATTGCGCCCTTGGGTCTTTCTCGTTAAAACCTTGCACTATCTATCTCTTATATACGTTTTATTCATTTTAGCTTAAACGAATTTTAGCTTATTTGTAGCTTATTCGTAGTAGCTTTTCGGTTTGTAATTTTAATAAATTTGTATTAGTAATAAGTATTTTTACAAAAAGTTTCAGATTTTTCCAATAAGTTTTAGTATTTTTAAACATTTAATTAGTGTTTTTTAGTAATTAATTCATAATAAAAAATATAAAAGTCTAAAAAATATAAATCTTTTTCCTAAAATTTTCTTTTGTCATATAGTGCATTAAGAAAATTAGTTTTACATTCAATAGCTTTTATTTCATAAATTTTACGTTTTTTTTTGCGGCTCGGTATTTTTAAGCATGCTTGCTTTTTCATTTTAAACCACGTTTCTAGATAATTTTGGATTACGTTTTAGTTAATATAGTTTATTTAAGTTATTTTGTTTTATAAATAGCGTTCATCGATCTGTAAAAATAGTGATAGCGTTTATTTAATATATTTTAACTCTTTTTAATTTTCTTAATTTGCATTTAAGTTATTGTAATTTGTAAATCTTTTCTTTAGGTAATTATCCATTCAAAACCTTCTTGATCACTATCCTTAGTGATCATTCTATCATCTGAAGTTGTTTTAACACCAATTCATCCTCGATTAAGCGACCGGGAATACACTATATTCCTCGATCTTAAATTGCATTAGTTGCTTGGTT
Organism: Chrysanthemum makinoi; assembly: GCA_910596185.1. Taxonomy (NCBI): domain Eukaryota; kingdom Viridiplantae; phylum Streptophyta; class Magnoliopsida; order Asterales; family Asteraceae; genus Chrysanthemum; species Chrysanthemum makinoi. Next base: position 225,124,593 of record OU343223.1, on the reverse strand, counting down.
TTTAAAATGATTAGGTCTGCCATTCACAAGTGGCCGGCTTGAGTGATTTAGCTTACTTGTTTGGCGCATCAATCTTTCGATGGAAACACCACTTTAGTGAAACACTTGATCGATTAAATCTTTATGGGTGGAAACGTGTCGGTGGTAAACTGCAGGTACTTTCACCAAGCACTACCAATACAAACCACTACAAGAGTTCAGGGTGTTCATGGACCTTATGGGTGTACACTCCGTACCTCCTAACCCATTACAAGGTGTGAACTAATCCCACAAGTGCACTAAATTTTCCAACAATCCTCCCCAAATTTAGTTCACTTCCTTTGCATGAAAAATAAACATCAAGGAAAACATGTGCATAAATGAAAATGTCTGAGAGTTGAATTTCCATCTTAGTAAATTACCGCGTTTCAAATATTCGAGAATCAGGGTGTTCTAAGAATTGAACCCTTCAACCCATTTGAATACTGAAGATAAAATACACACAAGTTTTCAAACACTTAAAAGCTCCTGACACTATACAAGCCATGTGTCCATATCCAAATTCATAAATGTTGTAAAAGCTAAAAGTCCAAAGCTTCAGGCGGCAAAACTTCAACATTTACATAGGTGGTTCCTCTTTATTCATGAATTAACCATTAAGAAGTAAAGACTTCATCCTCCTTTCCAAGTTTGAGCACAACCTTGGGATGTAAATAAAACATGTGCTCCAGTCCACTGAATGTTCACCTTTCCACATTGAACTCAGCTCCTAAGTTTCCTCAGGAGGGAGTTGGGTGTCCTAGCATTCGGTGACTAAGTTGGACTTAAACCCATCCCTTTAGCAGACTTTATAACCAAGTCTCTAGCGGACCTGCGTCAAGTGATCAACTAAGTTCATTTGAGATCTCACAAACTCTATAGATACCACCCCATTCATGATAAGCTCAGGAATCATGCTATGCCTGACACCTAAGTGTCTAGACTTACCATTGTACATTTGGCTATAAGCCTTAGCCAATGTAGCTGCACTATCACAGCGGATAGAAATAGGTGCTATAGGTTTAGGCCACAATGGAATCTCAAGAAGCAAGTTTTCAACCATTCAGCTTCTTTACCAGCGGTTGCCAAAGCCACAAATTGATTCCATTGTTGAACTGGCGATACAAGTTTGTTTCTTGGATGCCCAAGAAATTGCACCTCCACCAAGTAGGAATACCCAGCACTGGTAGGCGAATTGTCTTGATTATTCTTGATCCAACTTGCATCGGTGTATCCTTCCAACACGATGGGTAACGATATATGAGAGACTATAACCCATAGTTCTCTTCAAATACTTCATACCCTTTGAGCTGCTTGCGTGATGATGAGCACTAGGATTACTAGTATACGCTCAATTTTCCCAACCAAAACCAATATCGGGTCTTGTACAAGTCATGGCATACATCGAGGCACCAATCACCTAGAATACTCAAGTTGAGATCTGACCTTGCCATGATTAGGCATCGACTTCTCACAAGTATCCATAGGTGTACTCCTGGAGTACAATCAAAGTAATTGAATTTCCTCGATTACCTTCTCAATATAATGAGACAGAGAGATAGAAATTCTTTTACTTTCATGTTTAATCCTTATACCAAGGATCAGCCTCCCTCCCCATGTCTTCATGGAGAACCTTGATGACAAAAATTCCTTTGTCAAGTCAACACGATTTTCGTCAGTGCCAAAGATCAACATGTCATCAACATATAGACAAATGATGACTCCTTTACTAGATTCATCAAATTTGCTATATACACATTTGTGAGCTTGGTTAAGAACATAACCACTAGACAAAACCACTTCATCAAATTTTGATGCTATTGCTTAGGTGCTGCTTAAGTCCATAAAGAGACTTAATCGGTTTACACACCTTGTTTTCATTGCGGGCATGACAAGCCTGGTTGGTTCATATAGACCTCCTCTTCCAATTCACCATTCAAGAGCTGTCTTCACATCCATCGATGAATAATCAGTTGTGAATAGATGCCATAGCAATCAGCAGTCTTATGGTCTGATCCGAGCCCGCAGGGCATAAGTATCAAAATAGTCTATCCACGACTTTTGTTTAAAGCCCTAAATAACTAATCTAGCCTTGAACTTTTCAATAGTTCCATCTACCTTCATTTTTCTTTTGAAAATCCATTTGCAACAAGGTTTGCAATTGGTAGATCAACCAATACCCAAGTGTTGTTGCCCATGATGGAATCCATCTCATCATTGATTGCTTCTTTCGAAAGCAATATCACGGGACTTCATTGCTTCATCAAATGTCTTGGGATCATCCTCAACAATGAAGCAATAGGAGTATTGGTGCGAGACCTCATCCTTGGTACCTTCAACTAAGTATAGTTGAAACTCAGGTCCAAATGACTTTGGAGTCTAACCCTTTTGCTCTTCACGAGCATAGGTTGATTGTTGAACCACAACCTCATCGAGGGACCGATGATTCATCATCGAGGACCTCGATACACCATGTCATGAGTTCCATTAGGAATCCTCGACTTGGTCTAGGGTGATGAAAATCTATTCTCATCAAAAGTTGCATCCCTGATTCAATTATAGAGTTAAGCGAAACATATTCATTAGGTTCAATAACATAAAACCTAAAAGCCTTGGAATGCTTTCGGCATATCCAACAAAGATGCAGTCAATGCCTCTTTCACCCAAAGTTTTCAACTTTGGATCAGGAGTCTTACAACAGACCCTACAACCCCAAACCCTAAGATAGTTAAGGTTGGGTTTCCTTTTAGTCCAGAGTTCATAAGGGGTAACCTTGTTCCTTTTGTTGGGAACCATATTTAATAAATAGCAAGTCATTAACATAGCTTCACCCAGAACCCTTGACTCGATCCGAATAGGACAACATGGAATTAACCATCTCCTTCAGCACCCTGTTTTTCCTTTCAAATACCATTTTGATGAGGAGTATAAAGGCGATCGTTTCATGGATTATACCAGAGAATGAAAATCTGAGAGTATCCATGTACTCACATCCCCTATCAGTCCTTAATCTTTTGATCAAAGACCCAAGTTGTAATTCAACTTCATTTTTAAACACTTTGAATTTATCTAATGCTTCATCCTTGGTATGTAACAAATAGACATAACAAAATCTAGAAGCATCATCAATAAACGTCACAAAGTACTTCTTATTCCCCAAAGAAGGAGTGGCATGCAAATCACACAGATCACTGTGTATTAACTCCAAGAGCTTAGTCTCAGGACTAACACCCTGAAAGGGTTTCTTGGTTATCTTGGTCAACAAGCAAGTTTTACACTTTTCATTGTCTATGTCAAAAGATGGGATCAACCCATCCTTAGACATATCTTGCATTCTTTTATAGTGTACATGGCCAAGTCTAGCATGCCACAGGGTAGAATCAGTCTGGTTATATGTGGTCACAAAGGAAATTTGAAATAACATGGTGGTAATATTAAGCCTGAACATTTGATTCCATAAATAACCAAAACCAATAAAAACACCATTCTTAGATAGTACAAATTTATCAGACTCAATAACTTTTTTATATCCATGATTATTCAAAACACTACTTGAAACCAAGTTTTCCTTATATCAGGAACATGAATAACATTAAACAAAGTTACAATCTTTCGAGAACTAAACCTAAGATCTACACAACCACGACCATGCACCAAGGCTGTTGATTCATTTCCCATGTGAAGAATAGAACCATCATTCAGTGACTCATAAGTCTTGAACCAGCTTCTATCTTTACACACATGAACTGTTGCACGAGAGTCAACCCACCACGCAACATCATCATCCTGCACATAATGAGATTCAGATACATATGTAACATAATAAATCTGAAAGGACTTATTAACCATATTCGATCTTTGTTGAGTTGGAAGAACCACCACTCCACTGAACCATTAGTGCCGATCCATTGGCTTTACCACCAATTTTAACACCCTTGCAGTCCCTTTTAATGTGACCAGTCTTGCCACATTTCCAACAAGTCGGTGTTGCCTTCTTGTTTGGATATGCCCTTGTGTTATCATGATATTTGCGTTTGCCTTTGTTGTCATTGTACGTGGTGGAGTTGTTATGCTCCACCATATTGACAACAGATGGTCCAGTAGCATTGCTACTCTTTGGCTTGTCATTATCCTGCACCTTGAGAGATTCCTCAATGCGCAGATGGCCTTAACTCAACCGAGTTAACTCCTCTTTCTTATGTTTCAAGGTATGCTTGAAATCTTTCCAAGGAGGGAGTTTGTCAATGACACAAGAGACTTTAATGGCCTCATCCATGTTCATATTGTGTTGTGTAAACCTTCCAAGTATTCCAAGAAGTTCATTGTATTGTTCCATAAGCGGTCTTGAATCGTCATTTTGTAATTTGTGAAATTACTAACAAGGAACTTCTTACTTGATGCATCCTCGGCCATATATTTGGCATCCAAGGAATCCGGTTCTTTGGAAGATTCAAAGTTTGATAAATATCAAGCAATCAGAGACATACCATTGAGATTAAGACCTCTGCATATGTAGTCATCATTCTCCCATTTGCTCCTCCTCCTGATCGGCTCCACAGTAGCATCATCACCATCATCAGGAATGGGTGTGGTTAGCACATACACCACACTCATACTTGACAGCAAGAAGTGCATCTTCTTCTGCCACCTCCTAAAGTCCACCTCTTCAAACTTGTCCAGCTTAGCAAAGTTTGAAGCCATGTGTTTCTTGCGCAGTTGCCATTGATTATCACAAAATAGTTTACTTTGAATGTTGGGGTGTACGTCCCAGAACAGGGTTAAGATAATCAATCTTCAGCAGAAATGCTCAACTGTTCAGCAGAAACAAACAAACGTCAGCAGTAACAGATACCACTAGGTGGTTACCGGATATCAATTGGAATCGTGTGATCACTTTCCAAAGTAAACTATTCGACCCTAATGCCTGGGTATCACGAATATCTACTAGGGATAAGACCAAATGCAGTTAGAGAATTAGGCACAATTCAATAACCCTTGCGCTTATAAGTATTTAGTGTTTTCTGTGTGTCTTTCATGCATGATCAGATCTCCTATTTATAGGAGGTTACTCTTAGCTAGTCAAATGGAATTATGAGTATTAATCGGCCCATTAATAGCCTCATAATTATCCCCATTATAGCCGTTAGTGGTTACATGACCAATTAAGCGTGGTCATTTGATTAAACGCCCACTTGAATAGGTCAAGACCGTTACAAGCGGTATTTCATTGCTTTCATAGTGCTATCGGTGGTTACCTTTGCTTCGATGGAAACACACTGCTTTAGTGTAAACACTACTTTAGTGAAACATCACCAGTGGAAACACCACTTTGGAAACACGATCCAGTGGAAATGCTTCAGCTGGAAACAGCGATAATCGATGGTAACCACAACGGTACTTTCACCAAGCACTACCAACACAAACCACTACAAGAGTCAGGGTGTTCATGGACCTTATGGGTGTACACTCCGTACCTCCTAACCCATTACAAGGTGTGAACTAATCCCACAAGTGCACTAAATTTTCCAACATTATGTGCTTATATGATTTCTTGATTTCATCTTTTCTTGTGTTGTTTTCTGAAACAACAAGAATGTACATCGGATCATAACCCACACTTGTGTTGATGATGTACTTTCCCGTCTTCTTCTCAATGATCGAATTCCAAGCTTCATAGTAGGATTGACAACTTGATTGTTTCATTTGAAATACTCAAGTGTATTATTTTGCAAAGCAAATATAATTGTTCATATCCGAAAATCTAAACTCAAGCTTCCCAACAACATAAATTGAAATCTTACATCCCACACTCTATATTAAAACATATTGTTTTCTTCCGTCCTTAACTCTAAAAATCGTCACATTAGTTGTTATGCATTTGCATCATGCATAATATTAATAAAACGAAGCAAATTTTCATTATTGTTACTCTTCGATAGGCCATTATAGGAATATAAATTTTCCTAACTTGAGAATGAATACTGGAGAACTTATTGCACTAGAAACTCAATTTGACCTAATAGTTGAATTGCTTCCTTGAGAAGTTGGGTATGTAGAATTACCCGTAAAAATGATCGTGTTTAGCCTTAATTGAGCACCGCTAGTAGTAGTCTCATATTCATTCTCTCTCTTGAGAAATCTCTACTCCTATGTTTTCATAAAGTAAGTTTAGAATGGCAATACTTTGCGTTGTCTTAGGATTACTAATCAAACAAGTAGTAAATTTGATTTTTCTTTTGTTAGTTAATCACAACCACTTACCTCATCAAGCGATTATCTTGCTTTGATAAAAAAGAGATACATGACTTCAAGGATGAAGTTCATTGTATGCTAATCACCATCCGTAATAATTATACTTAGCTCATTACCTTCATTAAACCGAAACAACCTTCTAAAAAATCTACTTCCTTATCTTCTTTATCTTTTTCTAAACTCATTATATTTGATGTCCACCAATTAGGGGGAGGGAAATTCATTCACATAATTATCTTCTAACGACGCATATACATGTGTTTCTTACTCTTAAAATACCAACACATAGGTAAAAATCTCTTAGCTAAAACCAACTCAAAAACCGCACTTGCTTCAAGACTTTCTAACCCAACACTTACTCTTCATCAATACTTCATTAAAATAAGAACACATCTCGTGTTTTACAACTTCTTCATCTTCACAACCAACAACTCCACCTCCTGGATCTTAACTTAAATGAAGCCTAGGATTGTCCTAAACTAGCACGTCATAACTCTACTATTTAGAACACCATCATATATCCTCTTCTCTATCAACACGTACCTTGCACGCCATTGTTAGTGCAAATGATTTACTATTCTCAACCGTCTCTTTCAACACTTACTATTATGTAAATGTGTTTTGAGTTTTGATAGGTGTGAGTTATTTTCACGAGCCCACTGTGTTGTTTTAGTTCTCAGACGTCAGATCCCTTTGGGATAACCTACCGGATCCCTTCTAGAAAGGATCCGGAGGAACCGGCTAAACAGAGATGCATTTTCTATATTTCTACCTCTCTATTACCCTTTTGATCTTACTAGATTAGTTTCTTATACTCTCTCAATCACAATTGAGCTATCCTTAGTCTCAGTAAATCCCATATTCTCTTATGGATGATTTAGGATCCTTCTAAGATGTTTTTAATTTATCATTACTCAAATACTTACCATTTTTCCGCTCTGGTGCTTACGCCATCTTTCTCACATACAAATCCACTTACTTACACAACGGTTATATTTTTCATAATTTTATTTTACTCATTTTATCCTCAAAATGCTCTAAAATGAATTTCTCATTTCTTATAATTTTTAAGAAATTTTGTAATTTTCTTCTTGACCACTCGCTGATTCCTATCTCCATTAACCACTTCCTAAGCCAACTAGTTTCATCCTTGATCACCTATTGGCGTTCTTTCACTCCCATCTATCCATAAAAACCATCATTATTCACCTCACATCATTAATCTTAAATTCTCAGGATTTATACCATTTAAGACACCATCTTACACTCATCACCTCAAATTATATTGGCTAGAGTTAGTTAATACTTAATCATGTATCTTTTTTTCTATCCCAGTTAGCCGGATCCCTTGGCTAGAGCTAGCCTGATCCTTTTTGAAAAAGATCTGGTGGATCCGGGAAACAGAGCAGTTAAAAATGGATTCTTTCATTTATAATCCTCCTTTCTCCACTCAAACAATAGCTCAACACATGACTATATGTTTCTTTTAAGACCTTATTCTATAGTCTTACTCCTTAAAGCTTGTTGTGATAGTCATGGCAGAAGAAACCTTTTGTGTTGATAAACGTTTTTTTATATATGTGACTATTTATGTGTTTTCTTTTGTTATTTCCATGATATTATGTGAACAATTTCTCTGTGTGTACTAGTTGATATAATTGTTTTCCTTTTATACTAATTCATTTGGATTTTTATAGGTTGACAATGGTCGATTTCATTATCAAGTCAATTTGTGCTCATTTGCACATTTATCATATTCTTCATCTTGCATTATCTTCACCATCTTGCTCCTCCTCTTTCACTACTTACAAAGCCATCATATCTACCACCTCAAGTTCTCCATTAAACAAGCAGGTCAAATTTAGTGAAAAACAAAAAATATTTTTATTGAGTCATCAACAAAGTCATCTTTACAAAAAGATTCACCTTGAAACTTTCCATCACCATCACTTGATCCTCTTGAACCAACTTCCCTTTTACCTAGTAAACCTTGACCTCTTATCACCTCAACCACTACTCCTCCGCTACAATTCACCTCTGTTGAACCTTGTAGAATCACATTTAATACACTCCACACCTCACCTCATCCTTTCTTGAACTCTTCAGAAGATTTACTTTCGAGAACTAACAATCCTCAATACTTGTATCAACCACAACCTACTAGTATCTCACTACCACTACAATCCATGGTTGTTCAACCATTTTCCACAAGCATCTATGATGTCAAAAGCCAAGTGAATTTCGTAATGAAATGCGTCTCATTCCCAAAATACATTCTTTCAACCTTGAACAACCTTACAACCTTACAACCAACCATGATGACGCAAGTAGTAGGATTACACTTCTCGAAAGTCAAAGCATATGTTACATTAATCTTTTCTTTGTAGGTTCATACATACACTTTGATGTGTATGGCATTCTCGGCTATGGGTGAAATGTTTCACTAATCACTTTTCCTTTTAGGTCCACTCATATACACGGTTTCATATATGGCATACTTGTCCCCGGGCGAAGTTTACTTCTCTTTTTGTAGGTTCTTCTTGACGCCCTCGAGCAAGGGGAAGTTTTTCATCGAGCATCTATAGAGTGTATCGTATGACTTGTTTTAATGATCTCTCATACTTTATTTTCTTTAAACTGCTGCTAACCAGTTGCAGGTACCAGGATCCCTTGCTTTATACTCGGCGGATCCCTTCTGAAGAGGATCCGGCCAATTCGGGCATTCATAAAATTAACTGAGCTCTGCTTCTGCTCATTTTCTGCTATATATGCACATTCTAACCTTTGGTTTGTATATTTTCAAAACTCACTTGGAGTACTTGACGCCCTCAATAATGGGGAGCTTTCGTTAAAGCAAAAACGTTGCAAATTTTGCAATACTTTCATCTTAACCATCCTAAAATACTTGACGCCCTCAACAAGGGGGAGCTTGCACGCATTCATCATCATCTTTACTCTTCAACATTCCTTTTTGTTTCGACAAAAGGGAGATTTTTTTCTCATCATATATTCTTTCTATTTATGTCCTTGTACATCACTAACCTTGATGTGGTTAAGCCTCAAAATTTGATCCATTGATCCATTGGAAACAAAGGTTAATCAACTAGGAGGGACAAAGACCTTAGGGGAGCAATAAGGTGTTTTCAATTTAACTTCACTAGGGATGATGAAAGCTCGCCATTCTTGGGAGAAATGAAGTTTAAACTCCAAGGATACACCCTTATTATTTCGACAAAAGGGGGAGAAGAGTGTAAACATAGAAGGTAATGTAAAGGTAGTACGGATACAAGTAACTTTTACATATTATTGTCTATTACGTTTACATATTTTTTCATCATCAAAAAGGGGAGATTGTTAGTGCAAATATTACGTTATTTAATCTATACAGTCTCGTTTGTTTTGATGATGACAAACATGTAACTTGTAATACATAACGTAAAATGATAAGTTACTCGTAATCATATTTTGTCTCAACATACTTTCAACACCTCTCGACCTCTCAAATCCTTGTATGCTACAACACATCTAGTTAAATAGTTATATAGCCAAAACCATTATTATAAAATATTTATAAGTAATATTTGTTACTTACACTTTTCTAAAATACATGGTCTTAAAACTAGTTAAATAAATGGTTAATAAAATATGATAGATTATCTATAACCCATAATCTATTACCCACTACCCATAACCCATAACCCATAACCCATTGTCTAGGTTCATTGTATCTAGTTGGGCACCCATGACCCAAAGTCCATGACCCATTACACATGAACCAAAACCCATTTTCCATGTTCAATGTATAGGAGCGTCGCCGGATCCGCCGGATCCCTTTCAGAAGGGATCCTTGGGGCAGAAACATTTTTTGGTCTTTTGTCTATAAATAGCAAGCCATTTATTCTTTGTTTCTTTCACCTTTCACACACTTTCTCTCCACCATTTCTAACATATTTAGATCAGTAGGAAAACATGTAAATCACCTTATTTCTCATATGATCATAATGCTTCTAACTTTCATTTTGTTGTAAGCATACTCCCGAAGTGATCCTTCAAAGCAAGCCTAGAGATCTTGCATCCTTAACTACTAAAGTGATCCTTCAAAGCATGTTTAGAGATCTTGCATCCTCATCCACCACAACCATACATACATGAAGATCTATCACAATAAAGCTTAGGGAACTTATGATCTTCATTGAAGGCTTCCTATAAATGGAAGTTTATTTAGATTAGGCATTCATATCCATTAGACACATTGTCTTGGATCTTCTCTTGTATCATCTTCTTGTATCTCTAACTGGATTAGATTGTTTATGTGTTTGTGACATAAAACACAAGGTTTGTTATGTTGGGCCACAAAAACATAATGGGTGTCATAGTTGTGTTGTGTAGATCTGTGTAGTAGGACATTGGTTCCTCAAGATGTGTTGATCGAGTTGTGGTTCCTCCTTTGTAGTGGAATCCGATATCTAGCCTTGTACCGGATAAAGTGTAGGCGATGAAGCTTTGGCTCTACCTCGTTGAAGAGCTCAGTATTTAGCTTAGTACCGGATAAAGTGTAAGAAACATTGTATAAGGTTTTATCCTCTGAGAATGGATTTTGTTGATCTAGTGATGTAACTCTCGAGTTGGGTACTCGGGGAGTGGAGTAAGGCGAAGAGGAGCTTTGTGGCTGAACCACTTTAAATCCTCGTGCCGATTTGTGTATCCTTTTTACTTTTACTCTTGCTTTATATTGTTGATTGTCAATGTGGTTGATGTTCATGATTGTGTGGTTACCTGTCTTAAGGATGTTTGTTATAAAAGAAAAATAAACCGGACTAATAATGGTGAAACTTGATTTATAATAAACCATTAATCTTGCGGAATCGTATGTGATATTAAATATTTGGTCTTACATGTCGTAATGCGTTAAATGCATCATCGTGTCAAGATTAGAAAATGCAATGGTTTATACTATATTTGATACAAAAGTTTTATGTTTGAAACGGAAACGTATTCACCCCCTACCGTTTCGACCGTTTCCACAGTATCAACTATCTATTGCACTATAGTGGAGCGTCTAGTTAGACGTGTTTCACGGGAATCCTAAGATAACGCTAGTTCTCTAACTCATAAGCAACAAAAACCAATTAAACAAGAGACGAAAATCAATATTCAATAACTACGCTTCATGCAATCTAAATTAAACACTAATTAATTTAGTCTAGCATGTTAATTGGAAGAAAAGATAAACAAGTAATCAAACAACACATGGGCATATTGAATGATTAAACGGATAACTTATCTTCAATAAAACAAGGAGTTTGGGGGCTGGAAAACCTTTACAAAACTGTAGAAATTCATGCACAAAAGTCTTCCTAATACATGTTACACCTAATGAAAAATCCTACGAAAAGTATATATAGATTTACAATCATGATGGCGTCACTTTATGGGTGTGACACCATCAGCTCGCCATAATTAGGGTTTCTAGAATCGCACCGACTTGATTGTGACGACATCAGGTTGTAAGTTGTGACGCCGTCACTCTTCATGGATTTGGTAGTGACGCTGTCAGGTATCAGCTCAAGGCCGTCACTAAAGGCTGAACCGTCACTTGGAAAATCTTGTAACTTTTATCACCGTAATTAATAAGTGATGGCGTTAGGTTGTAATTGTGACGCCGTCACAAGCCCTTTTCCAGCTTGTTTTCGCGACTTTGCCAGTTTCTTCGTTTTCTTGTCAAAATGAGCCTAAAACATCGTGATTTCCGTCATTTTTTTCCTAAGTACCAAAAATGCAAATATGAAAGGTTTAAGGCAATAAATAACCAAATGTGTACAAGTTTAGAGGTCAAATGACCCCTTGAAAATGTGCAAAATTACACCTCATCAATCACTATTGCTTATATAGCAGTTCACACTCCTTAAAAAGTTCTTGAAATTGACAGTTGTGCCATGAACAAGCTAATAATACCTCTTGAGACCGGTTAGCAGGTGATGAGCTCTTGTTGCACCTATATTTACGCTAGGAGCTTTAATAATAGATACTTGCTCAGAATATGTTAAATGTCTCTCGGTCTTTAACAAATGCTTGTACTCTTCAAGTTCAAGCTCGTGATTATGTATAGTATCAAAAACAGTCAACTTGTACTTTGTAGTAACAGGAATTAAATCAAACATAACACTTGCTTTGTAGCGTATGATGTGCAGGTTTGAAGTTCTCTTCTTGTCACTATTCTCGAAGTCTAACGTGTCTATGTGTATTCCCTTTGGACAACCTTCCCTATTAAACATTAGATACTTTTGTTTCACAATACCATTCCTTAATCTATTTTGACATGATTTCCTAACTACGAACCTTACTTTTGCAGCATATTCCATATACATGATAATGCACTGATCAATTGAATCATAAACATTGCCCTTAACTAGTAAAACGTCACAAAAACTTTAGGAAAATAATAAAGAGAAATGCTCGACTCACACAAATTTTACAAAAAAAATTTCACATGCACATGTGGCAAATGAGGTGCACCAATCAAATTATATTATATTTTCTCTTTCTTACTTTCAGATCCAATATTTGAACGACACATGTACGCGTGTGAGAACTCTTTTGTAAATTTTGAGTGAGACTAGCTTTCCTCTGGTATAAATTGTTTCACCTGAAGTATCAAAGTTTGAGTAAGTACGAAATGGTTCAGGAGTTTTCAAAGCATTCGAATCTGAAAATTAAACACACAAATAAATAAATTGATTAACGAAAAAAGCAATAACACAGACATGTATTTAATAAAAGTTAAAAATCACATGTGATATATCTAACAAAATCTGCTCATCTAAGAACTACTTAATCTTGTATAACAAATCAACTTATTTAACAAATCAGTTAAATATCACATGTGATATATGTAACAAATGAGCTACTATCAAAACTGATTAATACTATCAAAACTGTTTAATACTATCAAAACTTTAATATTATTAACTGTTATCAAAACAACTTATCTAAATAACTAGAATTCTAATAATTTTCAAAATACCTCAAAAACTGAGTTATAGTAGCAATTTGCGTTCCACTAATATGTTCATATGCAATAATCTCTTCAGTATACTGAGCCATAACAGTAGAATCACTCACAATCCATTTTCCTCAATTATTGGAACCAAATCCTAACACCTAATTATTTTGTAAATATGTGAATAAATTAGCTTATAATTTGATGGAATAACTTCAATTTATAATAATTAACGAGTTTTTTGAGATGAATTACCTTGATTAACGGATCAAAAATCGGATCTTACGCAAATACGTGATGATGAATAACATATAAAATGATTTGAGATAAATGTAGATGACCGATTAATGAATAAAAAAGAAAATATTTTGGTTATGTTATGATCGATTATGATGCAGGAGGTTAGGTGATAATAGAGAGAAAACAGGGGAGAAGGAAACACACACTTTGTGTGTGTGAAAAATATGAGTGTTTAATTGGGCGGTTTTTAAAATATGCTTTTCATATTGATAAAAAATACCCTTGTAGTGTTAAACCTGACTTAAATCTCAGTCATTAGATATAATGAAGATAGTATGTTAATAAAGTTTGGTTTGCAAATGATCTTAAATCATGTTTAAAATGGTGGGTTTTAAAATCAGGTTTATATATGAAATAAAACTAGCAGGCTACTCGCGCAATGCGGCGGCGGGTACCCTGTGATTAAATTTTTCGGCGAACAAATGTTGTTTTGTTTTGGGATGTTGGATTCAAATTTATGTTTTGGAAGTTTAATTAGATTGTACATTGTGGTTAAATTGTTGTATATTTTGGTGAATGGGTGAATTAAATTGTGTATTAGTTGTATGTGTTGAATAGTGTCTTTTTGTTTTATTTGTGCTTCAACTACTCGTAAATTATGTTTTTTCACATGTATTTTTGAATGAATAGGTGTTTTTGATAGTGTATTAATCTATACTACATTAAAAAGAAAAATAGTCAAATGGTCAAATGTTGGAAAAGTGGAAAAGTGAAAAAAGTCAATTAGTCAACTGACATTTGAGTTTTGCATAATGCGCCCGACCTATAATTTTACATGGAAATATTACATGGATGCGATTTGTTTTTGTGGTAATTAAAACTTGATTTTTTTTATTAGAAAGTACTTTCATAATCAAAGCTTCCCGAAGCCTCCCATTATCGATCCTCAACGGTTAACCCACCCCAAATAAAAACATTATGAAAACTTACTATGGAAGCTAAATAAATCGGTTATATTTATCGTAAAAAATAAAATAATCAAACCCTCTCACCTCATTTTCTCTACATCAACCCTAACCGAACATACTTTTCTGTTTCCCATATTGTTCGCACAATTATCAGAGTAATTTTTGAATGTTGTGATTCTATTTGGGCTAATTTTACATTTGATTTTGAGGAAACTTCAATTCATCCGTAAGTTTGAGTTTCAACTAAATTGAAGTCCATTTTTTCTTGAACAATCACCAATGCATCATCTTTTTTTCTCAAGTTTTTATCATCTGTTTTCCCAATTCTTTTATTTTTATATAACATAGTGATTCTACCGATGGTGACGTTGGTGTGTCGGTCATCATCAATATCATGTAAGTTATTCTATGTACCCTTTTAATGTTCTATTGTCATTTGTTTGCTAGGTAAGCGGGTTGATTATTTAGGGCGGTCAATGATTGTGCGAGGGGAAGTGTATGAAGTAATTTTAGTTTATGCGACTATACCACAAACTTCGCCTATTAACTTATTTATCATCAATACATCCAACATGATTTTTCGAATTATGTTTTTAGAAAGGATATTGTTTTCTCAATTAAAAAAGTGAGTATTTTTTTTGTGATATGTATGGTGATCACTGTGTTCATATTTTGTTCATATCAATACAATCTTACAAATTACTCCGTAGTTTTATAGCTATTAGGTGATTGCAAGGAACAAGCAAATATTATGAATTAGATGTTATTGGAATTTGGATGTTAGGCAAGTATTCATCATTGAAGATCATGAGTAAGTATAATAGTTGATGTTACTTTTTATTTGACTTTTGTTGTATACAATCTTTGAGGAATGGTTTCTAATATAATCATGTTCATACTCGAGTAGGAGAGTCACGTGTACCTTTGGGATAGTTGGGCAACATGATGTATTACTCGATGCGACAAAAGCACCGTGGGGCTCTGGCGCAGTAGTGCGGCTCGCCAAAGTTAAATATTGACAAAGTAAGGATTCTTATATTAGTAAACAATTATTTTCATAGCATTAACCATTACCCAAAATCATGTTGCCTAATAGACTAATGTTGAGTTACATTGTACAAAGGTAATCAATTAAATAGGTCATGTCTTTGTGTTTGTTATTTATCGTTAGGTCTCAAATGTATGTGTGGGTGGGGCAGCATGTTAAGGATTCATTGTCAAATATTATTAATTCAATAACGGTCATACAATTTTGCGGTATTAACTAGACACTTTGAGTAGGAGTACATGCTTGTGAGATGAAAGCTTTGCTCATAAACGTCATGTGATGCTCAAAAAGTTAGAAAAAAAACATCACTAAACAACCAAGTTGCACAATCCGAAGTATCTATGTGAATGTATCATATGATAGGATTTGTACAATTTGAACTTTGGACCTATCTATATCTATACTACATTGAAAAGAAAAATGATCAATTAGTCAAATGTTGGAAAAGTGAAATATTGCATATCGTTAATTGTCTGCCGCTAGAAACCGATGCCGCTAGGCACGGGTACTCGCCTAGTTGTAATATATGAGTATTGTGTTTTTAGTTTTATATGTGCTTTAGATAGTTGTAAATAATGTTTTCAGTATTGTATTTGCTTAAATATTTATATATGAAAATCTTAAAATAATTAATATGAGAGAAGTGCATTCTGTTATTATAAGTAGTATAGATAACCTTCTAATGTAAACATTAGATTTAATCCTAGCCATTAGATTAAATGAGGATGGAAGGTGAAAATTAATCCCTTGATGTGTTAACATAGTTTGGTATGTAAATTATCTTAAATCTATTTATTTTATCAAGATTAGCAAGTGCTCTACTGCATATGGCAACATAGTAAGAAACATTTTTATTTAAGTACTGCATATGGCAACATAATAAGAAACATTTTTATTTAACCATAAAACAGTAAGTTCATCATGAAACCATATGCTTAGCATCATCAGAGTTGAAAATGCAAGCAATTATAACTAAAAACGGGGAGTTGGCACAACCAGTAACGGCGACTTCTTATGAACAACTATTCCAACAATCTCACTCATATT